>JAKRZM010000828.1:142961-242501 GCA_036379175.1 Heliconius cydno galanthus
CAGAAAACAACATTAAAAGCTTTTACTCCAGGTGATTTGTTAGTTTAATTATAATTTTATATCAATTTAATATTTTACATTACAACTGACATTGCAGACATTGGGAACACGACATATTCAAATTTAAGAAAAATGACGCTTCGAGTAAATGAGGATCGTTATTTTTCTTATATATATAGTTAATATTAAATGTTGATTAATATTAAGTATATTTATTAAAAAAAAAGAGGATAATCAAAAAATTGCAATCTATACCATGAACACGTAAAATAACTATTCTAAAAATAAATTCACAAAAATGAACTAAATAAAAATGCAATTTAACGAGACATTTTTTTTTCAATGTTATCATAAAATGTTAATATTTTCGTATCTCCATTAACAACAGCACTAAAAAACCTCAAGAACAAAATATGTATATTTAAAAGAAAATCAGGATTAAACAGAAATATAAATATCGATCTGAATATACCCTATTAGTGCCTTGCGTAAGCTAAGGGGTTACTATATTAGACGTTGTACGGTAAAGGGCGAAGCTAAACTTAGCAAATAAATTGGATGGATGCGTCATAGAAAGGCGTCTAAAATTATACTATTATTTTTAATACAGAGGCCAGTCGTGGCGCAGGGGAACATGTGTGTAAAAGTAAACGCGACAGGTTGTAGGTTCGATTCCCACTCGAGGAAATGAAATATTTAAATATATTTTCATTTCCTCGCCCTGCCTTCAGAATTTAGCGAAAATGGGGAACAAGTGAAAAAATAAAGATGACCGCTCTATAAACGATCGTTACTATATAAGAAACTTTTTTAACTTACAACTGATAAATGTATAGAGCGGCCTTTAGTGTAGGTAGGTGCAACTTACTTAATACTTACTGTTAATAAATTAATAGAGAATATGAAGAATATTCACTGCATTAGTTTAAACTAATCTAAAGTAATGTGATACAAGTTTTTTTTGCAGCATCATGCTGTATCCCTTACATAGCAATTAGATTTTTTATGATACACTTGTATCACTCACTCTACTTATTTTAAATAATCCGATTTGCACATGCTCTATGACCGTTATGTAGAATAGAACAATGAAAAAAGGATTTCGATTGCCAGTCAAGGAAATGAAACATTTAATATTTCCATTTCCTCGCTCTAGTAACAATTCAAAGCGTGTTTATTTGCGAAACTCCACGCGAGTCACGCTAATCAACACGCAATGCCTCCAGATTTTGGCGGAAAGTGAGCAACGGAAGTCTTTACAATGGGTTCCCAGGTTCCCTCTGCCTATCCTTCCATATACGAAATACCTACATCTAGAAACGAAAAATAACTTAAGAAATTCCAAGCAGTAACTATCTAACAGACTATTCTATACAGTACGTTTACCGTCTGTTCGTACAAACACGCCGAGCCCTTAGGTGATGGGTCGAGGGTATACGAATAATATATGTCGGTACGTGTGTATATTGGAGAAAGACAACATACATCAAGCTGGCTGGTGTCAAGTCGATTTTATTCATTCAACAGTTTTTGAGTATTTTATGTTTTATCTTAGAAAGTTTTTTTTGCCGTAATGTAGTATACCTATCTTAATTATTACATAATCTTAGGCAGTTTTAGAGTTCCGTACGCCAAAGGTAAAATGATACCCTATTACTTAAATTCCACTGTCCGTCCGTCTGTTGCCAGATTGTATCTCATGAACAGTGACAGTTTGGCAGTTGAAATTTTTACAGATTATGTATTTCTGTTGCCGGTAAAGCAACTAAAAAATAGAATAAAATAAATATTTAAGGGGGCTCACAAAAACAAAGGAACCTTTCGCGCGCGAATCCAACTCGCACTTAGCCTGTTTTTTTAACTCAAACAAAAATGAATCTGCCTATTAGTTGATCCTTTTCCTTTTACATTACTTGTTTGAAATTTCCTTGATTTATTCTAAATATTTTTTAAAATAGAGAACAAAATTAGACTAATGCAGCGAATAACTCCAGAACTACGTGCGAATAAAAATGGACGTACTTAAGTCACAACTTTACGTGAATGATTGTAGAGTAGGTGCTTATTATAGAACAACATAAGCCAACGAGGTGTTGCAAGGAAGCTTATAAAATATATACGTAGCGGTAGTAGGTTCAATTACTGCTCAAGGTATACAAGTAATGTCAGCGTCAGTGCAGAACTCAGAAACTGTAAATTTTGTTAAAAAAAATCGTGATAATGACCACTGCACCACTAGAGGTATCTCCACATATAGTGGTGCAAAGATAATGTAAGCACGCTGAGTAGACAAAAACTATAAATTTTTTTTAAGTACATATTCACGTTTGCTTTTAAGGCAGTTTTTACTGTCTAATGTAAAACACGTATTTATGTATTTAGAAGGTCCTGCACTGACACCAACGATATGTTATAAATATATTGTGTTAGGATATTATTATTCACTAAAAGAATAGTTGGACAAAGTGAAGCGTTGGGTTTTCCAGAACGCGCAATCAGTAGACAGTAAATGAAAAGCGACTAAGTCATGTATAATTATCCTGGATGACATGGTGGATGTTAAAATAAAAAAGACAGCAGAAGTTTTCTTTATGAAGCGACCAAATAAAATTGGTAAAGCCGAAAAGCTATTAGTAATTAGTATTTATTCAATAGAACAAAAGTAACGCCACTAAAATTATAGAGAAATAGAGTAATGAACCTTGAATGAGCTATGTTATCATAAAATTTTATATAAAAAAAAATATCTTATATATAATTTATTTTGTTTTTAATGGGTTCCTGGCTGGTTTGATAATGACATAAGTTAGGCCCGGTAGGTGACGCTAAATCTGTTGAGAATTAGAAGTAACAACAGGAGAACCCAGTAATTAAACAGAAACCAAAATAGATAACATCACTCGTTCAAGAATCGGTACAACATCGACAAGACTTCGCTACTCAGTCGCATTCACACGAGCACAACCATTTTGACCTTTTCCAAAATTTGTATAATTTAAAAAAGAAGTCAAATTGGCCATGGATATTTGTAAAATCACTTCAAAAATCATCGAGGACACTAATCTAGTAATAAATCAGGTATACTTGGTAATTTAGACATTACGACTTAGACATAGTTCAGACATGTATTTTTCTTAAGACTACAGTGAGTAAATTGTAGAGCGAGCTGCATGGATGTCTTTAGATCTAGTTAATCATCTGTTAATTTAAAAAAAAACTATTTTATCTATGCTTAATAATAGGTCTGTGGTCTGGTCTCATCCACCCAATAGCTATGTTAATCATAAGGTTATATACATAGTGTTATGTTGGTATTTTTGTTGAAGCAGCTCACTCCATAAATGTAATATTATATTATTTAAACGAGCATGCATCACGATATGTGCGTAACGATAGTAAATGTGTGACCAATGAAATAAATGCAATCGAATAACACTACTACATACTAATATATTTAGCTACATATTATAAAATATTACTAGAAAACTTTGTCTATTTCCCCAAAATACTAATTAGGGGGCTTCATGCATAAAAATCCATTTAGGTATAATTTAATCGTAAGTGCTCAACATCGAAATCTTAATACGATTAATTTAGAATCGAGAAGATAGAAATATCGATTAGACCTACGTTTAGTATTATACTAATTTAACAGAACATTCCATTTATACTTTTCTTTAGCACATTTATAAATTCGATCTAGTTTGCCAAACGTTTGGCCAATCTGTGAATTGACAATCTTTGTATTTTTTTTACATAAGGTAGCGTTAAAGAGGCACAGCCAACATATATTTACCTTTACATTAGCTCACAGCTTGATTTTTAGAAATTTTCTTACACACAAGTAATAATTGAGAGCAACCGATTCATTATTTAATAGAAAATGAAAATAACCATCAAATATCAGTCAGGTTATTTGTTAAAACCTTTTTTAAACAATTATATATGTATTTTGGTATCATTTTTTAATTTTTTCAGCATCCATACACCGGCGACGCGTAGCACCATCTTACATTATACTAAATACAAATTATTCAAATTACATTAAACGTCACATCAATGGACTAGTAGTGTAGTACTCCTAAGGGACTTCCACACGATCATTGCTAAACCGAGTTAGTCTTCTCTAAAACGAGTGAATACATTAATAATATATCTCACAACTAACTACGAGATCATTCATATACCGTGAGGGACAAGTGGTGTGCGTTCACTAGTACTAGGTTGGCACGTGTTCGATTATTTGAATTTATAGTAATATTATACTACTAGATGATAAATACAAGAATACTCATAATTATACGCAGCGATAATACAAAACTAACATATATCTAAATACTTACTTAGAAAAATATATAAAAAATATTACATTTTATACATACAAAAATATATGAAGTCGAACAATTTAACTTTTTTGATTAAGAAACATTTATATATAACAAATAGACTATAAAAATAAACAATGAATAGATAACAAACATCCCTATATAAGAAAAAATGTATATCAAAACAAATTATTTTAAGAAAATTGCACAAAAAAAATTGTAAAAAAAAATCATTAATGGGGTGGCGAGGCTTCCGCTATGCGTTGACGTAGCCTAGCAAACTTTCCGTGGACAAGACGCAGCTGAGTGCGGAGGCGAGTCGACAGCTCCCTCTGCAGCGCCTGCACCTCCACCAGCTCAGCTCGCAGTTGTTGATAATCGGAACGCACCTGTGTTGTTTAGGGCTTATATGTATATCCACAGATTATATAGCTCATTCGAAAGCAGATAATATATATTTTTTATTTTTTTCAATGTTTGAAATATTTATTTTAATTTTATCTACTTTCGAATAAGCATTTAGAGATAAAAAAACGTCGAAGCAACACTTCCAGCGCTCTCTTTCGCACGTAAGTGTAGAAAGAAAGAGAGGCTCAAAAAATATTCCATGGAAATTCAATGTCGCAAATGTTCCACAGGAAAGTAAGTAATATACATTTATAATATAATATATAATGGAATGGACCGAGAGCCCATTGGAAGTATTGTGTGAGTGAAACTGCGATTTTCATGAAGACAAACAACCTATGACGTAAGCTTAAAAAAATCATATATCATGCTGGCTGTACTTACTGAGATATTGACTATTGACATTTCAAATCATTTACTTTTAATGTTACACATTATACACAATTAATAAAACAACAATAATCTAATTCTGTATTACTAAAATATTAAATTTTCTAAATATTATAAATTGGAGTGCTCATTCATTACAATTATTCAGCGAGCATGACAATTTACAAATAACAAATAGAATAGAAACAACATATTTATAAACATCTATATAATAATTAAATTCAACAGTTACTCAGGTTTGGCAACATATTATTGAAGCCCTGTACTAAGCTGGCCCGGTTCATAAGGCTTTGTTGGCTTAAATTTGTACCACATTTAAGCCTCATCAGCTAACAAGCATGATAGCCACAGTCTGCTATTTCTAAAGTAATTAATATTAATTGTGATTATTAATAATAAATTGAATATTATATTAATTTTCTTTTGTCCCAAAAGCACTAATTTGTAACTAATAGTGAATCCAATAAATAAATTCAAATTAATTGAAAGAAATAGCAAGCTGCCAGCAACATGACAACATTAGATACTCTAATTATTCTCTGACCTTCTCAACACTAATATGCAAGGGGCTGAAAAATAAATATTGCATTCCTTTTAATTTATCATTGAAATTTTCATATTTGTATATATATTTTGTCTGTATATTCTGGTGTGCTTATCTAATTGGTGAGTAATGAAGTCTTCATAAACATAACAGTGCTAATGTGAGTCATTGATTAAATTGTTTATAGCAGGAACATCCTTTGAAATAACAATGTTTCAGGTTCCAGTTATTAAATTAATATTTAAATATTATTATTGTTTTAAATAAATATTATTTATAAGAAATGTGTACCTATTTTATTTGTTGATTACTATAGTGTATCTAGGTTAATTTAATAGAGCCTACCTCAGAGACAGATTTGAGCAGATTCACAATACACATGTCCTGGTTGTTTGTTGGTTCCACCATCTGCTTCTCCATATTATCCATCTTCCACTCCATTAGGTCCAGTTGTTCATCTGTATGCTTCACCTGCATCACAATTTGAATTCGTAAAATTATCAACTACTTAATAAAGTTATAATAAACGATAGCTGAGCTAAATTAATTATCATATATATTTAAAAAGTAAATGAAGTTAAAAATACTATTAACTAAAACCTCAGGCCTCAGGAGCGATCACAAAGTAAACAAATTATTATATAAATGTGAGTTTTTCTTGCTTTTATATTAAAAGAACATATTCAAAACAAGCTACTCATGCACTTAATTAATGGTAAGACTCTCGTAATGTAGTAATAATTAAATGCAGAATAGCGGCCGCTTGACCCAAATACGGTCCCGTTAAAATAATCTTCATTTAATGCATAAATTAAACACACAACTCACGGTTTCTTCCAATTGCTCCATTGTTATTTCTTTTTCAGTCATATTGACGGTGCACTTGCAAATTTTCAGTTAGAATTTATTAGAAAATAAATATAAAATCGGCCGCACAAAGTCGACCATTTTCACAAAACCAAGTTGACATTCAAACTGACAGCTTTGACATTTTTGAGCCCATGGAAATTTGAAGACGTTTTGTTTTTACATTCTTCATATAAAAACTTTATATTCTTTAACTTTACATTCTTCATATAAATTTTATGCAGTTAAATAATTAACTGCATAAAATGTAAACATAAAAAACAAGCCCAGTTGTTATTCATTATGATTAACTGTTGTTGGCAAGGCTGAAATTTTCAGGATTATTAGTCTAATATGTAATTAAGACGGTATGCGTATTTACTGCCTAGAAAGTGGGACTCTTTCAGAGATAGTGGCAAATAAATGTACACGCTCACCTTCGTTACAGTAGAAACTTTCCTATATAAATATGTTTATAATATATAGAAGAAATAACTTGCCATATTTTTTTTATTGATATTAAATATAATTTTATGTTTTGAAAATTTTCTAAGCTACTAGAAACTAATATTACGCTTTAGTACTAATGTAGAAGTTACGGTACTAATTACTTACTTATAATTAGCACCGTAACTGGAGTTCCGCCGCTCAACACACAATTCTTCCAGAATTCGATGCTAAGTGGGGAATGGAAGTATCTTGATAGGAGCAGAGTGCCTTAAAACTAGGTTCCCCGGCTCTCTCTGCCTACTCTGCTATATGCGGGTTACAGCGTAAAGCTAAGAAAAGGATATAAAAAAATTCTCTGCCTCTTCTATTAATTCAGAAATTAAACAAACTTGTCATTATTATATACATTTTATTAGTCTTTTGCCTAAAGAGACAGACTTGCATTTGACATATGATTTGACAACATAATGAACTTGTATCACTATGAATGTACACAAACGATCTAAATCTGAGAAATTATTTTAAAATACTTAAAAACTAACATTTGTCTTCATATTTTATATTAAAAGTTTTTTACACTGACACTACAATCACATAATAGTGTTATTAGAAAAAAGTAGAGCTTCATAAACTTTTTAGCATGAAAGAGAAAAAAAATGTATTAATATTTTTAATCTGTATCTAAGAGTACATTATAAAAAAAACAACACTAATAAAAGACTGTGAAGCTCTACTTTACACGTACAGATAGACACAATTTTGACTAAAGAGACTAGGTCCGAATATTTATAATATTTTTGTATCAATCTTAAACTGCATTACAGACAATAAAAAGGGTTCTATTAAACTTTAAATTTATTTGAAAGATTCGCATCAATCAAACATTGCTCAAAAAAATACAAAATTTGTCAATTTTTACATATACCTAACTATATTAAAAAAACAAATGTCCATAGAAACGCTACGGTTACAAATCTCGTATTTTACGAGTTATTGCACTTAGTATAGACAATTTTTTTCATAAAAATCTAGCCAAACAAACAATACTTAACAGCTTGAGAGGCGGTCATATTAAAAATAAAAAGTTTTTTTTTTCATTTAAAAGCTATATAAAACGAAAATATTATTTTACACTTCGTCAATACACTTATAATACACGTCGAGGCTTAGTTATTAGTAATGTTTAATAAAAATCTAGACACAAATTGAGGGGAAATTAAATAAGACGCGCTACATTTGTACAAACTGAACAATCGTATACAAGATATTGTATGTATAGAAATTAATTTTTTTTATTGTACAATAGAATAAAGACAAAAAAGAGATTACGTCGGAACCATATCGACCATGTCAATGTCAAAATTCCTCAAAATTTTAAAAAAAACGTTCCACACATCTTTCAATCACGTTACATACTTGTAATATAAATAATAAAAAATATAAAAACTAAAGTATACATATGTGTATACAAATAGACAGGTAGAAGGAACCATATTCGCATTAAAACATTATCACAAATCTTAAAACATTCCGCTACATACTAGGCATCGAAATTAAGTAACTCGCGCAAACCAAGAAAGCGATATTCTATTCTCCGTTCCTTTCACACGTGAGTGGTATGAGCGAGACAGAGGCTGTTTGAAAATGAAACGAAAATACCCTGTAGAACAAACTTTCTTAAGATGCACATTACGTAAGCGAAAAACTTATTAGAAATCAGTCGTACCGCGTCGCGTCATCCCTAATTGACTCGGGTCGGGACTTGCCCGGAAACTTCGGGACATATCGGAATTCATCGGCAATCATCGTGAGTGTCTTCGGGGCTGGTCGGGACTTATCGTATCTCTTCGGAAGTCTTTGGAACTAATCGTTACTGGGACGCGACGCACATCCACAAGTACTATACGTTATCGGTGTGTAGTTTCTACATATATTTGGCAAGTGTTCACACTCAGCTCTCCGCCTTATGGTCCCGAGGTGCAAAACAAAGGTACAGAGGTACTGGCCATTAGTTGGTAGCTCATTTGAGGTCGGGCTCATCGAAAGTCTGTTCGGTGACAGATACAGCGTCAGAGGAGAGCGTCTCTTTGAGCGTCTCCACGCAATTCTTTGGGATCAGTGTACCTGGCGGATACAAGTAAAATTAAAAAAAAAAAAANAAAAAAAAAACAAATCAGCTTCACGCTGTATCCCCCGCACACTGCAGGGTAGGCAGACAGAAGCTAGCGTTAAGACACTCCCTTCCCCATTTTCCGCAGTGTTGAGCGCCTCAAGGCGGGGGTATACTAAAGGATTTTTCAAAATTTTTGATGGGAACGAGATAAAATCGGATTTTCAGCGGATTGGATTTTTCGAACAAATCAATACACAACCAACATTTCAAATATTACTCACCAACCAACTTCAACCCGTCATCAGTCTTTATTCTGACCACCTGCATCTTTCCGGCAGAGCGCGCCGCCAGGGCTGCCTCCACGCGCGCCCACACCGCCAGCACGGAGCCGGCCAGCACGTGGTAAGTCCTGACTCTCAGCCCCACCTCGCACGTGCCCGTAACGGCGTTGCGGCACGTTGAGCGCCAGTACGCGTGCGCGCAGGTACGCAAAGAGGCTGCGTGCTGTGCCCGCCATGCTGCTCCCGCCTCTTCGGTGGTTGCGACGCGGTACTTTTTTTCAATTTCCGCCACAGATTCCAGACGAATTTGTAGGCCTGTGTTGGGACTGAAAATATACAATAATATTAAGTGCAATATTTACAGAAAATTGTTTTTGTTATAATATTCATTTTGATTCTAATAAAAAAGTTTGAAGGATTCATATGTCTTTTTCTTTAATTTACGACTTTTAAGCTAATTGAAAAACTCTCTATATGAATGACATCACAACAGTATTTAATCATTTTTAAGGAAATTACTTACAATATCCACTAACCTTATAATAAAAAAAATAGTTTTGAGTACCAACTCATAGACTAAATCTCAACCAACATTTATAAATAGAAAACTAAATAAAACAACAAACACACACCGATAAACCTGCAACATGACATCCTTCTTGGATTTGCTCCTCTCCCGCTCGCGGTCCCTCCTCGAGCGTTGCGCGATGCACAACACCGCGGTGTGTTTACCGCCGCGCGCCGCTGCTGATATGTAGAAGCCGCCCGCTTCTGTAGTAGTGTAGTCCGCTTCCGCCTCCGCTTGTGCTGTACGCCACTTCTCGAGCGCTTGTGACCATTCCATGCCGCGCTGTATGTTACATTTTAAAACATTTCTATTACTGAAATTTCATATTCACCTAATTGACATAAATAACGCTGTTGTGATTAAATACCAAACATGTTTTTTACCAAACATGTTTTTTTATTTATAATTTTAAAGTATTATTCCACACTTACGATTTCTAATAAGTATTTTTCAAGAAAATAATGGTTTTATTCATTAATGTAAAAAAATATTTAAAAAATCCATAAAAGCGTCAAACAGTTTGTTTTTAATTGTGGTAATTAAACTATCAAGCTTTAATTTTAAATATATGATTTATGGACTATTTCAATACCCCTCATAAGCACCTAGACCAATCCGATTTCTCAATGACCCTCCCAGAAAGATATACCATTATTTAGCGCTACCTCTGAAAAGGCCTCACTTCCAAATTAGTGAGTAGGCATACTGTCTTACCAACATATTAAAATAATCCTAAAAATTTCAATTTTGTTCAACCATTAGTTTAATTTGTTGCTGTTTAAACGTGCTATTAAAACCATTAGTTTAGTAAGCTGAGGCTTTGCTAAATGACGTTAGGTCTGGTGGCCTTGGGATCGTGGGCTATATAAGAAGTACTTACACAACAACTTTATACTCCCACACAAACTCCATCTCAATTACCAGGCCAACATAACCAATAAAGAGACTCACCTCAGTGTGCACAGTATGCAGCTCCACGGGCGCCTGTCCGGTCGCGTGCCGCCGCAGGAAGCGCACGCAGCGCACGCGCCGCACTGACTCGCCCGTACTGCCCAAATCCAGGATGCCCAGGTCGAAACGACCGCTGCGTTTTGCTAGAAATAAATATCAACATGTATTGTCTATATAATATATTGTGAGATATTTTAACATTTGTGAGTGCAATAAGTTGAAGTTTGAACCAGCTTATCTTATCTAAACCCTATTCAGGAAGCTGTGAGATAAAAGATTAACAAACCAAAATTTAATACAGATAAATGATAAAGCCAAGATACTAGAAACATTTGAAATTAAAATGTGGTATTTTGTCATCGGTCGGGTTATATCCGCTATTTTTACAATTGATCAACCTGTTGATACGAGAGAACTGTTACCAGATATTTTCGTTTAATCCTTGTTATTCCGTTTAGTTGTATTTTTTTTAAGTTTTTTGTTTTATTAAGCTTATTGACTTCACTTCGCAATATATTGGACCAGGAAACGTAAACTCATGAGGGGATCTGTTATTATCGTTATTATTTGTTTTTAGGTAAATAAAATAAATATATGTGGCACGCGGTTTTCGATAAAAATTTATGCCTACTTTCTTTGGCGGTTGGACAGACTTGGTCCATATTACGATTTAATCTAACCTTGCTCCATAACAGCAGCGAGGGTGTCGGTGAAGTACTTGAACAACCTGTTCTGCAAATCCACCGGCATGCCTAATATCCTATTCAAGAATTTCGACATGTTGTTATAATCCTGTAAGGAAAAATGAGATGATATTAGTTGTCTTCTTCATTTATTCAGACAGATGTTATAGACAAATCTGCAATATTAACACTATATTATTAGGAGTTTGGTCAAGAGACGGAGAATATGGGAACCTAGTGTTAAAATACTTTCTTACTATTAAGACACTTCTGTTCACCAAGAAATTCGACCGCCGAACTCTGTGACGAAGAGTCGAGTGACGGCGAAACTCAACGCCGCGCTTTGCCTCGTAACCAGAGCAAGGAAATGAAAAAAATAAATAATTCATTTCCTCGAGTGGGAATCGGACCTTTAACCTGTCGCGTTTACAGCTACCCGCTTATACCGCGGCGCCACGACTGCCCTCATTTATTTACAGACGTTTCATTTTAAATAGTCGGTATAACTACACTACAGAGCAACTTGGCAGTTTAGTATTATGAGCATAACTCAACGCCACGCAATGTACAGTCAACCAATTTCCAACGTATCATCACGACTGGCTTACCTTATCCAAAGCCAGTATCCCGGGTACATTATCACTGTTGACGATGAGCCCGACGCCCACGAGGGCAGAGGCCACATCCTGGAAGAAGTCCCCGGTGTAGTCGCGGGGGGGCGGCACGAGAGGGGTCTCGTATTTCATTATTGCTTTCATCACCGCTTCTAGTGCCGTCCGTCCTGGCAATTATATTTTTTTAATTGGCCATACTTAATTACAAATCTTAAATGGCAAAGAAGGCAAAATACCCTTTGCCTTTTCTTCTCTATTTTCTCCTACTTAACAGTAGGACAGTGAAAACTGAGATTGAGACACAAGGAAATAACAATTATTTTAAATATAAATTTATTATCATTTAATTTTGTGATATGATGACTTTTTGAAATGATTAATTAATTCATCACTTCAAAAAGTCATCATATCACAAAATTATGTTTCGATAACTGAGTAAATGCATTCCAAATATATCCTTAGCTACTGTACTGTATATACTTAATAAACTGCTGTAGTCCCCTAGTATAAATAAATATATTATAGTAAATATATATGTATGTAACAAATAAAAAAAAGTTACAATAGCTCTTCGGTCTGAATGTAAGTGCCCAAGTAACAAACTGCATGGCAATGATGAAGGCGAAAAGAAACTGATTAAATGCACCCGATAGTTTAAGTAAATCCAATAAAAACACTTTTATATATATCATCAGCCTGTTACAATAATCTCTGTATAAACTTCTTGACGACGATGAAGATGAAAGGAAACTACCTTACTAAGTTTTTTTTTTCACATTGTGTTCTACATAGGTGGGCAGTGGGAACTTAGTGTCAAGACACGAGTTCCTAACCTTCCACCAAATTTTCATGGCATTGAAATCAATTGAAAATATATAAATAATAATTCATTCTCTTGAGTGGGAATAGAACCCACACCAACCCATCCCCCAGTTTACAGTCAATCATTTGTGCCTCGCCGTTACTAAGTTAATACTAACTAAACCAAACCAAATTCACTACTACTAGTACTTACCATATTTATTATCAATATTGAACTGGCTCAGATCCCTAGTTTCAGTCGCACGTCGATCACCATGAGTTAGAGCACCTAAGGATTCCAATCGTTTGGCAACGGTCGAAGCGAAGCGACGCTCCCCTGCTAAGTCTGATATAAGGAAGATGTACTCTGGAGCGTTCACTTGATTGGAGCGATGGGTACGACCTGGTAAAATACAGAATAACATAAATATTTTTAAATAATATAAGCAACATTATACAAATCAGCCTAATTTCTATTATATAACTTATTGCAATAAGAGATGTTTTAAAAAGTCGTACTATATAAGTACTAACAATAAAAATTACATTAACTATAGAAATAACAATGTGAAGATATAAACTTCTTTAAGTATCAACCTTAAAATTCAGAGAATGTGATGTAATATTTTGTTTTTAATTTCAATAAAAGCTTGCGAAAGGGTTTTAAAGAAAATATTATAAATGTTTAATATAAGTACACATAGTAGTTTTCTTTTTTTTAAATATACTCACCAAACTGCTGTATAGCTCTGTCGGCCGACCATGGCAACTCAAGCGTTATGTGAACCCGTCGCCTTTGATTCCTTGCTCTGTCAAAAATATTTTTTAGTTTTACATAAATATACTGCTTAATATTGCTTTAGTGATGAAGACTCAAGCCATTTTAAGCACAGTGGTTGACTATCTTCGTCACTCAAAAAAAAAATTGTTATTAATAATTACAATTAAAACATTGTGAGATCTTCATTCGACACTTTCAAAAGTATTTTTTTTCCAGTCACATGTTTCAAAAGTATTCCTCCAAACACAAATCAATTTGCTGATTATCTCTATCATACCACCTACCTCCTATCACTCTGCAATGAAATACCACTGGAGGCCGCCTCCGATATAATAGCTACATCTTTCTCTCCGTCCATGAACCTCTGCTTCTCAGTTAAGTTGAGAGTTTCTAGTGGAACATCTGCTTCAGACCGACTTTCATATTGTATTTGACCATCCTCTGTTTGTACTACTCGACCTTTTCTGCCTGTCATCTGGAAATTAAATTGATTATAATATTATTAACATTTTTAAAGTTTTATTTCACACTTAGGAAAAAAACATATTAAAAATTGAACGCAGCGGGACCCGCGCCTCCTGGAAACCTAAATAAGTAATTAAGTAACAACATAATAAGTTGTAAGAAGTAAATTAAATTATAAAGCTATTTTTTTTATATTTTCTTGGGAATAGTCGTCTATCGTCTGGTAGTGGATATAGTTTAGCATGGTTATAACTCCCATCCCAATGGATCCGGATCTCTCGAAGGGATGACCCACAATTGGGAGAAAAGCGGCAAGTAGACTATTTCTACATTAGGTCCTTCTGCTTATCCTGCATTAAGCGGGGATACAGAATAAAAAATTACAATAAAAAACGAGGGTACCTCAGCCACATTGTCGGTGCCGCCCAGCTCGTCCACCAGCTGGTCGAGGGTGTTGGGCGGCAGACGGCGGCCGAGGCGCTCGATGGCGCTAAGCAGCTGTTCCTTCATGCTGCACGCACGCTCTATGGCGGATCGAGCTGGTGCCTGCGGTCTGGGCGCTCCTGGAGTAGGATTCAATGGGAGATTATTATTCAATTAGGCTTTTACCACATAGGAATACTGGAGTGCAAAGGATTTTGTGCTTTTTATTCATTACATTGTCAAAACAATAAACTTGACGCGACGCGTAGTTGCAAGTTGGTAGTTGCGTGTCTTGACTCGTGACGTCATATAACTGTCGTAGTTTTAAGTATAATTTAGTATTTTCTAAATTAATGATATTTTTAATAAATAGTAATAGAATTACAAACAGATTTGAGTATCACCTTTTAATTTTTATATAATAATTCAAATTCAAAATATTCTTTATTCAAATAAACGTTATAAGCACTTTTGAATCGTCGAATGTACATGTCAACAAAAAGCTACCACCGGTTCGGAAGGCAGTTCTGCTGAGAAGAGCCGGCAAGAAACTCAACAGTTGCTCTTTTTAAAGTCAATGGTATATTTTACTATTATATTAGCTGGCAGCTATCCTGCCTGACATTCAATAGACATTAATTCCATACATCTTTATCCTCTAAATATTCTTGAACAGTGCAATAAGCTTTACATGTTAGAATTTTTTTTACAGATATTTTAAATTTTGGTAGTGGCAAATTAAGTAATTTTCGAGTTTGTATTGCAATATATAGTTTCATTATAGTTTACCGAGTTGATCTCGCATCCACACATGTGATCTGATGTCCACACATGTGATCTCACATCACACATATGTGATCTCACGTATACACATGTGATCTCGCATCCACACGTGAGATCTCATCACCTTTACAGTCTGTATTCAATCTCAGTATTGACGAGACTAGGAATTTTTAATCAACAGAATACCAATAGAATTGACGTGTATGATGTTCACAAGAGGTCGTGTGTACATTTGTGGCCAGTCACGCACCCATAATATCGAGATCTCAGGTTCAAACCTTATCTCCGATACTTACATCTAATGATTCACAAGCACGCGAAGCCGCAGGCACAAGCTAGTATAAAAATACGTTATAGATACATATATATATACCTAAATACAGTCCATTGGTACCCACGGGAGTACCCACGAGGCTCTTGCCGCCCTGCGTGACCGTGAGAGTGGGCGTGGCGGGCGCAAGACACTTGCGCTCGAACATAGTCTCTATCTTGTCCTGCGTTGTGTTAGGCTTCTTCTTCGCTGTTGGCTTCTTCTTTTTTGCTACCTTCTTTTTTCTTCCTAGCCAGGGCTCTGTGGAGGAGTTGCGACATGTTATTTTTTTATGCAGCTATATGCTTTTTCATTGTAGAGAAAAACCTAACCCTTTTTTTCCATTTTTTTTCGTGAGGAAATCCTGTTAAGGATGCCGGTCCGAGTGGGGACTCGAGCGGGTTCTGTGGGACTCGCGGACTGGCAGATGTAGTCCGTTCGAATACCCACTAAAACCTCCGGTGACCTTACGGTGCTCCTCCTAGACCGCCACTGGCCCCGAGACGCGGGGACTACAGTCATCCGCGAAATGCGGCGGCGGAAGCCTGCAAGGCACGCGGAGTCAAGGGTGTGTGGGCACCCTTGTCGACCTGCTCGGAGTAGCGCGCGAGGGCAACCTGCGCGCGACTACTCGGGCAAGGTTAGTAGGCGGCCAGATTTCTTAGGCTGACCACCCTCTGGCACATAAGGGCGGAAGGCAGCGATCATGTGCCGCCCTCCGGCGAACCAGTCTCTTACGGCGGATAGCGAGCGATAATTTTTATTGTTAAAATGTTTATGTGATTTTTTTTTGTTAAAATATTTATGCTAAAATAAATATAGAGGATAAATAATGGTCCAAAATTGAACTGGGTGTTCCTCAGATGATTTCTAACTGAAATATGAAACTTCATGTTAAATGCCCTCATAGTTTTCGAGATATTTAAAATTTTGTGTATATTCATAAAATTTCAGAATAAATCACAATTTTAACGACCAAAGTCACAAATATTGATATTTTGCTATTCTGATTTTTGCTAAATAATGAGTTTCACTTTGGAACATTTTTTTATTGGACATCCCTGTATTATGTGTTTATAACTAAACAAAACGCCCAATATTATTTTCGATTGACTTATTATCACCAAATACTACCACCCACCGTCATCACTATCACTGCCTGCATGGAACGGATTGAAGTCACTAAGATCTGAGTCAGAGCCTCGCTTGTCCTCATCAGAGTCTCCGTTCTCCTCCGCTTCGTCATCAGACCTAATGAACTCGTCTGATGATGAACGGCCTCGCAGACGTTTTGATGCAGCGTTCACTTGCTGGCGGGGAGTCACTGAAATAAAAAATAAAATGAGAATCCCTCCCTGCATCTCGCATAGCAGGGTAAGCAGAGGGAGCCTAGTTTTAAAACATTACGTTCTTCACTCGAATCGCGGGGTGAAAGGCAAAACTCAGCCGTCGCACTTTGTTAACCAGAGTGGGATATACTCACCACTACTATTTGTGGAATTCGATCTCCACTCGGGACAATGATTATATTTAAATTATTTTCATTTTCTAAAGCAACTGTTTACAGTAAACGTGATAGCATATTTACTGTAAACAGTTGCTTTCCTAATTGACAATGTTTTGTAAATAATAAGCTTACTAATTGATAATTTTTTACATTTTTAAAGACCAGTATAGACTCTTTACTAAAAAATAACCCAAAATTGAAATAAAAAAATAAGAAAAACAGTATTTAAAAATACATACATTTCCTTTTAGAAGAATTAGCATCATCCATTCCGTTTTTGCCATTTAACGGTGTGACAGGCTCTGATTTTTGTTTGCCCTTCGCCTCTAATCCCAGTAATCTGCTTATTCTTTCCCTATCTGGTGCAGGAAAATGTTTCTCTACAAGTGTTTGGAATACACCTCTGAAAATAAATTCAATTGTATTTATTAATTTACTTTAACTAAATAGTATTTCTTACCCAGATGATCCTACTAATAATTTATAGTCTATATATTAATAATAGCTTCACCCTGTATCCCGCACACAGCAGGGTAGGCATAGGGAACCTAGTATTAAGACACTTCGTTCCCTACTTTGTGCCGAATTTATTTATCGAGACCTTGGTACCAGAGCGGAGAAATGAAAATATTAATAAATAATAATCCCTGAATCCCTGTCAAGCATTAATATATACCAAAAGTGTATTGACACTAGTATAGTATGGTCGAACAGTTGTGGCTGCTCAAAATTAAATAGCATTTTTTTATTACTTGCGCAAAAGATTACTTTACTACCCCACTGTACAATACTTACTTGGCGGTGGACACGAAGTCGGAGAGTTCTCCGTCGTCGCGCTCGAGCTGATCGAGGGTGCGCGCCTCGCCCGTGCTCTGCAGACCTATCACCACACACTTGCCGCACTTCACCGCCTCGCGGGCCGTCACCACCGCCTGGTTCACCTGGAACAACGCAAACAACCACATACAAAAACTTTTCAGAAGAAAATGTCCAAAAAGTGCACAAACAACTAGAAAAGAAATTCAGTTGATCCGTTTGCTTGTAGCTACGACGCCACAGACATACAAATACACCCATCTGTTTTAGTCGAAGGTTAAAAACTGGACTCGCCCATCGTTTATCGCGTTTATTTTGAATGTCATGCAGGATAGCTGCCAGCTAATGTAATAAACTATACCATTGACTTTGAAAAGAGCAACTGTTGATTTCTTGCCGGCTCTTCTCAGCAGAACTGCCTTCTGAACCGGTGGTAGCTTTTTGTTTATATATTCATTCAACGATTCGAAAGTGCTTGTAATAGTCTATCTGAATAAAGAATGTTTTGAATTTTGAATTTGAATTTATTCCGTACCAATCGGTACCAATTCTGTACCAAGTTAAAACGGAAACATGACGTATAAAAGTTGTCAATCTTTAATTATTTTTATCGAATGCTAACCCGATGCAAAAAGAGGGGTGTTATAAATTTGGCGTGTTTATGTCTGTCTGTAACACTGTAGCTCTTGATTAATAAGCAGATTTGAGTGCGTTTTTTATAACCAATAGCCTTGTTCATCGCAGTGGGTCTTACATATATTTTATGAAAATAGGATTAGTAGTTTAAGAGCTACAAACACTTCGCCAAAATGAGGTAGTGATATTTTTTTCGGGGTTTTTCATTTATTTATACTTTAAGGTCTCATTTCTCCCAAAAGCACAATCGGACGCATCTTCTGAATGTTGCGACGGCCAAGACGGCCTCGAATAAATAAACAAAAAAACCCGAACCTTAGCTGCGATACACAAATATTTGAAGAATCTCTGGTGCGCCGACCAGAACTGACCCCACATTGTCTTCTTCATGCGAGGCTCTGCATCTATCAGTTCAGCTGCTTCAGTGAAACGTTGCATTGCTTCTACCCACTGAAAACAAATAATTTTTGTTACAATTTTAAGAGCATTGATTGTGTACGATTTTTATATTCGAGAATACATTTTAACAAAAAAAATTAAAACTTTTAGAAATATATTCCAATATCAACAAAATAAACGCGAATAATACGGTGAAATATTTTAATATCAGAATATGTGTACTGTAAATAAGTCTTATTGTAAACAATGATTATGATTGCAAATTCGACAAAAAATATGGGTAAACTAGATTAAAATTCATTGCGATTTCAGTACAAACTTGTATATGCCATACTTTTATGTCAGTTTTTGTCCATACTCTATCAGTATATTTCGAATAATCTACAAAACTAAATAAATAATAAACTAAAAATATATAAAAGTTACGTTAAAACTCACCAAAGCAACTGCCTTATCATAGGTATCTCTAAAAGAGACGGACAGCGGCACCTCCTCAATCTTGAAGGACACCCCGTGGAAGGACAGCTGGCGTGCGATGTACATGCCACGGAGCTTCATGTCCATTGCTACTATTTCCATGGCACCTACACCTCTGTAGAGAAATATTATAGAATTATACTTTTTAGAATATGTATACAAGTTTGAAAAGTTAAAACTTATTTATATTGTTGTCATAAATTAGTTGTAAACGAGCATATACGAATTTCGACGTAGCTTGATGAGAACGTATGGCTTAGCGGTTGGAACTCTTGGACGGTTTCCAAGAGGCGCGGGTTCTAATTCCGCAATATGTTAAAAATTTTATGTGTCCTAAAAAGTATTTTTCCTTCCTAAGTGTGGAAGAACACTTGAAAATTGTTAAAAATACAATGGAATTGTGATAAATAAAATAACAATGTTAATCAATCGACATACTATTATTATCCAACTTAACTAAAATCCAAACAACTTTTATCAGATGAACTTAGAAAATAGTACCAACATTTTCTTAACAGCATAAATAAATTCCATAAAAATAGGGAACAGAGTGCCTCCATCCCATATCCCCAATCGGACCAGGTACTTCATGTTCCCGGGCTCCAAGGTACAAGCGCCTGAGGCATATACCACCTTGGCCTTGGGCAACTTGTCCTGCAGCTCTTGAGCTGATAAACTTCGTTGGCCTTACTTGGAGTAAATAGAGGCTTCGTGACAATCACCAAACCAACATTTCAATCACATTAAGGTACACACTTACTACAAAAAAAACAATAAATAAATTAAACCAACCTCTTTTCAACAGCATTAATAAAGTCCATAAACGTTGGGAACGGCGTGCCTTCGCCCCATATCCCCAACCTGACCATGTACGCCATGTTCCTGGGCTCCGAGGCGCCAGTTGCTGAAGCATACACCACCCTGGCCTTAGGCAACTTGTTCTGGAGCTCTAGAGCTGTTAGACCTGTCTTAGTGGCCTTGCCAGAGCCAACTGGACACAAGTTCTTGGCCTTATGACATTCGTCGAAGACGATCTGATTGTGCATTAAGTGGTTATTGGGGCTTTATATACTTTGAATTTTTGGCATAAGCATACATAATCTTGATATTTATAAAGTCAAGGAAATTATCTTGGAAATGAATGTGGAATGAAAATTATAATAATATAATACTAATTTTAAAATTAAATTAATTAAACACAAAACATAATTTTATAATCATTTGCCTTGTTAAATTACGAGTTTCTTTATAATTATAAGTTATATTCATTTATCTTTTTTACGTAAAGGATACACATCCATCGAAATCTTCCCCACACCACTGCAACAACTGTTTGAGTCGAGTACGATATTTCGTGTTGGCTTGCGTCTCTCCTATTAAAGCTGAATATGTACTGAACACGACACCCTTTTTTACGTTGCCATTGATCGCTGACGATATTTTTGCGTATTTAAACTGGAATAGAAAATATTATTAATAGATAAGACAAAGTTATAGATTCAAATCAAATAATAAAAATGTAATGTGTAATGTATCCTGTATTTTTCTTGAAGTAACTACTTTTTATAGGTAAACCGCTTCGTTACGTTACGCGTTACAGCGCGTTACAGCGCCAGTCTCTCTGGCTTCCCTTTCTCTCACACATGCAGCAGCGACAAACAGGCTCTTCCTCTCACACTCTAACCCACACCATCACCCGTATACCGGTCACACTCTCCTCTCTTCACATGACTCCCTCCTCCCATAAGAAATCACTTGAAAAATTAAACTATATCTAACCTATCTACAATAATACTACACCTACAACAAAAATACAACAAAAAAAGCAATACAACCAACCTTGTTCAACGAATGCACTTCAATCTTCCCAGCCCCAATGTCTCTCAGGTCCCTCTCCGCGTCGTACTTCAGATCGTTGGAGACGGACACCCACACGGCACGTTTGCGCCCCTTCAGATAATTCTCGAATATAATGCCGGCTATCGTACGACCTTTGCCTACACCTGCGCCGTCACCTAGTAAAACCAATAAATTCCTAAATTAATCCTTAATACTTCTAAAGTGCGACTGTAAATGCGACAGGTTGTGGGTATGATTCCTACTGGAGACAATAGAATATTTAATATTTTTCCTCGATTTGGTAACGAAGTAGAGAGCAGTGTTGAGTTCCACCACTCCACATAATGCCTCCAGTATTGGGCTGAAAGTGGAGAACGTTCCCCTTAACGACTACGTTCCCGACTTCCCCCCGTCTACACATGCTCATGTGTATGTTTGTGTATGTGCGAATGTGTATGTGTTTATATACATACCTATAAGGAAACCAGCTCTCGTCCCATCAGGCAGCATGTGCTCGTGGGCCTGCGATGCGTAGACCACCGCCTCGAGCTGCAGCGCAGACAGGAGGCCGTTACGGATGGTGTCGTCGGGGAGGCTCACGCGGTACGTCACATCCACCGGCTCCACAGAAGAGAGCGACGCGGTCTCCACGACCGGGTCGGGGTGCTTGCGACCCAGTTTCACTGTACAGGAATGAATGATTAATGAAATTGAACAGAATATTATTTATGGATTAATTTTATGAAAAGCAACATCTATGTAAATAAAATTCATGATAGTGGTGGACATAAAAAAAATATTATACAACATTTAATTTAAAGAAAGATATAGCAAGGTACGCAAAGGGAAGCTAGTACTAAAACACTCTGTTCTCAATTTTCCACAGAATTTTGTCGGGGCATCACGTATTTAGTGACGGAACTTAACGCCGCGCTTTGTCTCATTATAAGAGTAAGGAAATTAAAATATGATAATATGAAATGTTTCATTCCTCCAAGTGGGAATCAAGCTCACAATCGTAGCCTTTAATTGCAGGCTGTGCCACTACGCCAATGCGTTTTTGAAATTGTGGGAGAAATATTATTTAAAATATATACAAATTCCCTAAAAAGAGAATAAGTACAATGGAAAAATACATATAAAGTAAACAAAATTAAAGAATAACATGGACATAAACCTTATTGACATTATTATAGAAAATAATTAAAAGAAAAATTAAACTAACTTACATTTTGTGGGCATATAATCTGCATATGTTTCAGCTACACCCATCTCCTCATCATCCACCTCTTCCTCTTCACCAGGCATCTGTGAAATAGTTAAAAAAAAACTGCTAAGTAATGCATATAAAATTATATAATATGTCAGTTATAATAAGCAGGTATTATATTAAAAAACTGAGTTTATTCTGTTTCTTCACAGGTTGGTATACAAAAATATGCTATTAATATTATACTAAATTTGAAACATTAGCACTTTAAGACCTAAGTTAAAACAAGTCAAGTAATATATAGTCTATAATAATAATAATATATAGTCTATAATCAACTAATATGGTATAAATTGATAAAAAAATGGATTGTTAAAATTAGAAAAAGAATGTGAAGAAAATAAAATTAATAATAGCTGTTTTGGTGACATCTAAACACCTTTAACAAACAACAAAATATTTACAAGTAAAATTAAAGTAACGGGATTTGGACCCGAAGAAAAAATATCAAAATGTAACCAATATACCTTATCCATGGGCCACATGCCCTTCATCTGGTTCCATTGCGGCAGCTGCGCGAGCTGGCCGAGCATGCCGGACAGTGACGCGCCCATACCCGCCGCCCACATTTGTTTTAAATTCTGCTGCATGAATGGATTCATGCCTGTCATGCCCACCATTTCCACTGAACGAAAAATAATAAAAAGGTTACATAAGACACTTACAATTATACTTAGATATATAATTTCGGTTAATAAAACTTAAATGATATATCTAAGTATAATTAATGATTGATAAATGAAGTGGCATTAATAAAAAACAAAAAGTTAAATAGTAAAGAATTTTTTCTCATATTATAAATTTTATATGACCACTTACTTGGATTTATGTAAATAGTTATGAGAGTATATCGTTTATTTTATTTTTAAAAGACACGTCGTGAGGCGAATAATAAAATATCAAGTCATATTAGAATAGATTTGTTACATACAAAAATAAAAACAACAACATATTACTTTAATTCATTTATTATAAAATTCTATAGCAAAATTAGTAGAAATAAAGAAATGTTTAATACATTTCTTTATTTCAGAAGAAAATTATATAATCCAACTAAATCTAGTGTATCTACAATTTATATTATAGGAATAATAATAAAGTTTTATTAATAAAATTTATACTAATATAAATATTTTTGCCACACTTTGACAGCCAGCTAAACGCATATATTTCATTTAACGTTTGACAGACATAAAATTCTTATAGAGAAGAGCCGAAAGCAGCCAGACCTTGGTTATGTTATAAAACCCGAAAGTTCCTGTGCATTTACACCCAACGCCGGTAAGGACTATTAGGGAATATAGAGTTTGTATAATGGTTACTTAGTAGATAAATAAGATTAAAAAAATAGTACTTAATTTTCGTTAAATTATATACGTCAATTTTTTATATATTCTTGGGAATAATATTAGAAATTACATTATCCATTGCCAGACACTTAGAAAGATTTTAACACACTGTCAGACGCAGGAACTTTTGGGTTTTATAATATAATAACAAAGATCTGGCTTGATTCGTCTCTTAATCCATTACATGTATTACACATGTTATATTCTACCCATTTAAAGTCGAGTGAATACTTATTAAAATCGTAAAGAAAACGTGCTTCATTTAATATCACAGTTAGTACAGAAAACGTGTCGTTAAATTAAATTTAATAAGCAATTTCCAGCAAATGTGCAATCTGCTAAAAAGGAATGACTAGAGTATAGCTCTTAAATTAGTAGCTTAATTTTCTAATTTACTATGGCGTCGGCTTAGATCACAGCGAAAAGAGAATTTTGATTGTATTAGGGAAGAAAGGGGTTTATAATAGCCTTGAGATTACAATAATAAAAATAAAACTCTCGTTGTTATAACAATTTATGATTGTGATTGTACAATTCATAGCAAGTACATGCCAATTCTACTAAACGATACCAATGTCAATTAACCATTTTTTTAATAAGAACACAACATTAAGGGTAGCAAATTAAGCAAAATTAATAATGTTACCAATATAGTGTATATAACTAGCACAACGCAAGTAAGAAAAACTACCATTTTAGTCAAAAAATGTTTAAAAATACTAATATTGATATCACTAAAACTTTTTTTAAAATAAAGTATTAAAAACTAAAAATAAGACAGCTACACTTTAGTAACAAAAAAGTACTACTACTAGCAAAACCGTAACACGTTTTACTCACTTTGAGCGAGAAGCGAAGCCGCATTATACGCAGAAGTGCCGGCGGCGAGCGGCGGCACCGGACCGGCCGGTGCTAACATTTACACATACATTTTAAATATATTACTTTCCCGGCGTTCATATAAACTAATTCAAAGTAAAAAATGGTTATTCAGTTAAAATTATAAATTGTTTAATATTCTTTTAAAATTAACTTGATTTTCTAATTAGAAGTGTTCTCAAATATCTTTCCGATTTTTTTTAATCTCTTAATAATATAATTTGTCGATGTCATATGATGGCTTTTCGATGTACAATAAAATCACTTTTTTATAAATTATAGAAAAAAGGTAACTTTTAAAAACTTTTCTAAAATTGTTCTAAAATTGTCAAGTATGATAACTAAAAATATCTTCTAATACCTGTAAATTTTTTTATAATATGCCATAATCAGAAAAGAATTACTTACCTCCTCTATCTAAGCCTACAGCCATAGGTTTTGTAAGGGTGTTGAGTGCTGATATCTTAATTGGTTTCATGTTAGACATTTGGGCCAAGGCAGAACTAGATGGCACTGAAATAAAAATATAATACAAATGTATTAATCAGGAAATACCTTCTAAATACAGGGGAAACTAGCAATATATTATTCTAAGAAATCTTTTATATATATATAATTATGACGAAATACAAAGTATCAAATTCATTAAATAAACATGTAAAATTAATCCAATATATTCAAGTTTCTATATACATGGCAATTTTGCAAATTTAAACTGATACTATCAGCATACCATAAAAGTCCTCTGGCATTATTCAAACTTTTCAAATATAAACTTAGTTTTATGCTTGTTGGCTGAGATGGGAAACAAACTCGAAACAATTTACAGTATAATATTTACATATAACATCACATTAAAAATGAAAATAAAAAAAAATATATTTGGACTAAATTTATAACAAAAAAAAATATCTTACCTCCTCTACCTACACCCAAAGTAACAGGTTTTGTGAGGGAACTGCCTAATATTCTAATTGGCTTCATATTCGATGCCTGACCAAAAGCCAAGCCAGACGGTGCTGCAGAACAAAAACATTACGGTAAATAATTAAAAAAAATAAATTAAATCAGCTTCATGTTGTATCCCGCGTGCGGCAGAGTATATAGAGGGAACCTAGTGTTAAGACACTCTGTTTCCCATTTCCAATTGAGTTATTCGAGGCATTGCGTGTAATCTATACTAATATAATAAAGCGGAAGAGTTTGTTTGTTTGTTTGTTTGTTTGTACACTAAGATCTCTGGATCTACTGGATCGATTTACTTTGTTTTTGTTTTGTATGAAAGCTGCATTCTTCAGAAGTGCTATAGGCTATATAATATTACATTACACATATATACTAATAAATTAAAATACTTTCTAATTTGACATGCAATTTATTCTGCCATGTTAATAACAACCGTCGTCGCTACGCGACCGCGTTCGTTACCGCGTCATTTTGATATTCATCCTTATGAAAATAAATATAATAGTCACTTTTAGCATTTCATCTAGATTGAAATTATATTTCTATAGAAATTATATTCTTATATTTCAAGCAGGCGTAGCCGCGTCCGGGTCCGCTAGTAGACTATATATTTCACTTCACACTTTATCCTTAATAGAGTGGTCAGAGATAATGGAACGCCCAACGATCTAAGACCATTTGGCGCGAAATTGGTGATAAAGCAAAATAATATACATCTAGTTTTAAGCTTGTGCCTTTCATAAGCGTGACTATATGAAAACGTTATAAATACTTCACGATTTAATTGTCAACAGCCTTTGCTGATATTTACGGCGATAACAGCGCCAAATAGTAAAGCGTTTTCTTATAATTTTTCCCATACTGAATTCGAACCCAATATATCAGATGTATTCTTTAAGTATTACATACGTATATAAATATGCAACTATGTATATATATGGAGTACATGTCATTTCCAAATACATAATTCAATAAACGGAACTAGAAATTCAAATTCAAATCACAAACTAGTTTAGATGTAATATAACTCAAAGCCGTACTACGTACTACGTACTACATTTAGTCCAGAGATTATCGATTTCAATATATTTGCTCATCTCAAGTTAGGCATTGCAGTGTACGTCTAGTATATAGGTACTGCAGTATAGTGCGGTCGAAGAGTCGTGGTCGCGGACAAAGTTAGCTTTAAATGGCTGCATAGCTTTGATTATTAGCGTTTTTCTCACTTTTGATNAAACAGTTTCGGCGAAGTACAACATTCCAAAGGCTTCAGTTACAATGTTTATTGTTACTTGTTACTGAGTTACGCTTATATATTATATATGTATTTGCAAAATCGACAATTCCGTGGAATATCAAATGGCGCAACCATTCGGTATTCTAAGAAATTGTCAATTTTATACTTTGAATATATTGCTGTAATCACTATTTTTTTTTCTATTAAAGGTATTAATATAATAAGATATCTAATTTTTAAAATTTTTACAGATTTTAAATGAATCTTTTTAACTTAATTCATAAACATACATAGATATTGCCTGTCGCTTTTAATATGTGAAAATTGGATGTAAAAATCGACAACATCACAAGAAAGTCAAAGCTTATTTTTTTTTATATAGAGGCGTTGTTAATGAAAATATCTATTTCATTATAATCTCATTCGAAATATTAATTTTGTTTAATAAAATTGCCTAACATTTTTAAATGTATTATAGAAAAATTCAAGCATAGCATTATATCACAATAAATATTACAGCGCAGCTTTCAGTTCCACATGTCTCAAATTTGAACAGAAAGCAGAGAACACAGTGTGTTGACTCTGTGTTTTCTCTGCCAATGATGAGAGAAAAAAGTCTAGCTGCTTTTTTTGGCAAGAACAAAAAAGGTAACAAACTTACCAGCCAATGGATTAGTAGTAGCTTTAACAATTATTGGCATTGTGGTTGGTGTCTTTTTGTCCCCCATTCGGGCTGCCGCTGCCAATGTCTTCCCTCCACCTTTACAATGAATTGAGCTGTATTATAATAATTTGCTTCAAATATATTTTCAGCTTAAATTTGTATTATAGTCCATTATGGCATAGTAAGATAACATAAGACTGTAAATGCAATGGTTGTAGGTTCTATTGGACTACAGATAATGAATAAATTTAGATAATTTTACTACAGTTAAATACTTGGGTACTACAGTACTTTAGGTTCAACTCAACATCTCGCACGTAAATATTTTACTGAGGCTATTATTTCACACTGTCTGACTATATGAATGTGTGCAATGATTGTGGGTTTAATCCTAACTTTTGAGAATTAATATATTTAAATTTTATTCTTTTCTCCTCTCTAGTAGATAATGTAAAGTGGTAAGCTCTGCCATTCAACACACAATGTCTTGAAAATTGAGCAGAAACGCTGATCCAGAATAAAGACATAGTTTAAATCAATTAGAGAAAAAAAATTAAGAAATTTCTTCCTGCCAAATGTTAAAATTCTAAATATAACAAAAAAGCATTACCAGGAACTTCTAAATTGTCTGGATCTTCATCATCATCAAAATCAGAGTCATCATCAGATGCCGCTGGAGAGTCATCTCCATATGCTTTACGTTTTGACTGGAACAAGAAGACAAATTACTTATGTTATAGAGGAAAAAAACAAAAAAAAAAATACTTTAATATAAATTTGTTAATTAATTACTTGTTACTAACTATTGATGTTATTGTAATTGCCATGACTAAATTTAATATTTAATTTTACAACTTTGTTTTATTGTTTTTGTAGTTATTAGTCTCTGCTCAGCTCTATTAAAAAATACAATATAAATATATAATTATACTTAAAAAATGTATAAAATAAATAAAAGTTACACATGTAAATTACAATTATTAGGGATGTATAAAATCTTGTTAAGCCTATTTTATATTTAAAGATTAAAACATGCCATTTGTACACAACAACAATTTATAATATTGCAACATCATGTTAATATGATTTTTCGTTACTACTGCTAGTTTAGTAACTCTAATTGAATTACTTACAAAAATCATGTTACAATAATAAAATTTCATGTTTTTGGCACATAAGCATTTATTATTTCAATGTTTTTTCTTTTGGCAAAACCACAAGTTTACTTTCATCTTATATAACTGATAACAGTTTTATAGCAATTTTTATTACCTTTATAACTATAACCCTTTACTGAAACAAAATCCACACTTAGACTTAACACAAGTTCTTATTGTAAATTGAATCTTATAGTCAAGTTGCATTGTCTTATTCATATATAATTACACTAACATTCGAAAAATAAGAATAAAATGTAGGAATAGAATCATAATAACCAAGAAAACATACATGAAATATATTAACAAACATCAGCCAAGTGTAGTGTGTTTAGTTTAAGTGCAGTTATTAGGACGTATTCTAGTACTAGACCTAGAACTTTCTAAGAAAATCAATACAGCCACACCCTACTTGCATAATTAAGCGCTTAGTCTGCCAGACATCCACCAAATTTAAGATATAATCATTTAACTAATATCACATGTGAAACTGCCATCACCTCATGACACTTTTTTTTGGTTATAAAACTTAAAAACAAAGAAAAAAATGCTAAAAAAGGGGTTTTTTATTATTCTTGTATCTAATTCTAGGCTTTTACATCTTTTTTAAGCATTAAAACCAAAATAAACGTATCGAAATTAAACGAAAAATAAAATTTTGTACATTGTTGAGTTCATAAAAAGTATCAAAACAAAAAACTATCATTACCATTTTTTAGTTCAAAATGAAGTTTGCAGAGCCTTGATTTACGTATGTATTAAGTGTGATGTAAGAACTGTTATAAATCTTCACTTTAGCAACACAAACGAAGCGACAAACACGAAAACTATAAATTTACACTCAATAAAAATCCGACGACCCGACGGCGGTCAATGCTTCCGCCATATTAAAAAAATTATCAAAAGAGAAAGAATATATTTTGTACTGTTGTACAATCGGATACTTGCTGTGATGTCTTACAAATAAATAATATATTGACACTCCAAATATAGATAAAAAACAGTTTTTATAGTCTTATTTCGAAAATTACAATAATTCTTTAACAAATTTACTAAATATAAACAGGGGAGGTATTAAAAATAACATTTTTTATTAATTTGACATTTTGTTTGGTCATTTTATCCGATTATTACATGATTCCAAATGTGCGCAATGCGCATGTTTTTATCGATTCATTATTTGACAATATGTTTTTCCAAGAAAAAAATATTATTTCGTGTAAAGTATATTACCTTTTGAGTTTGTATGAAGTTTAGATTACCAATGAAAGTGTATAAGTGAATTTAAAAATAATAATATTTTGTACATTTTCGTAAATAGTGTTTTGCAAAATAATAAATATTAATTATGAAATGTTTTACAAATTTACGTTCTTTATTATTTTCCTTTGACTTTGCTTTAACTATTTCCTTTGTTTTTTTATTCTACTCACGTTAAATGTTATGTAAAACAAATATTATCATAACCCACTTTTATAAAACTCATAAAAGGAAATTTCATAGAAAAGTTATAAGTTAGTTTCAGTTAATATTCAGTACCTTTTTAAAGAACGTTAAAATTAAAAGATTAATTTTTAATATTCTAATATATTGTAACATATTTTAATATTTTATTTGTATAATTTAGACTAATAAAATATTAAAATATGCATCAACCTATTAATGCTATGCTACGCCATATTTTGTATATATTATTATTTCAAATTATTTAGTCATCTATACTTTTAATATGTGGACTATAATTTGTGAAAATATTACTATAATTTTTTATATCAAATAAATATTTTCCAACATTTGTAGTATAAAAATATTTTGTCTACATTTAACATGTAAATTGTTATTAGTACTCTTTTTATTTTATATTATTTACATATTTATTCCGAGACCTTATACTTGTTTCAGTAATTTCGTAATTTTCATTTTATCATCTGTGGAATATGAAATATCGGCAGCCATATTGTCGTAGAAACTAGCGTATCCGTAATTCTGTACTACATAATTTATACGATTGTGTAATTTTTACCTTCCTATGCCACGATTTATACTTAATTATTAATTTAAAGATCACACCTCAAATCTATCAAAATGAATTCTCTAGTTAGTTATGGCAGCGATGATGAAGTTGAATCTGATAATTTCGGGCCTCGTTCATCGGTAAGTTGTGGAAGTTTTTTTTCTTATTAATATAAGCATTCTAATGTAATTTGACCACAAAAGCTTTATTTCGTATTATTTTGATTTTGTTTACTTTATATTTTATTCGTAAGTAGTAGAAAGTAAATTAAGCTTATACAATTGCAAAACTTGTTTGTTACCTTGAATACAATACCTAAATATATATATTAACACAATATAAATTGTAAAATACTTATCTATAATGTAATTATTTCAATAATTATATTAATCTGCCTTCTCTGCTTGACAATAGACTGATATTCTAGGTGGGCGCCGGAGGAAAACGGAAGGAAGATGATACAAACTACGACGACGTCAACATGGATTTAAGTGAGGTGAGTTCAATTTAATTACAAAAAAATATTTCTAGTATGTTTGGGTCTAGATTAACAACTCCGTCATGAAAAGTAGACGTTTGTTCTATTATATGACATAATATTATGCTAATAGTTTGCATAGCGTTATATTGTTATTTGTTTGTTATAGAACTGTTTGTACTTGTGCTAAGATTTACTTTAATATAAAAAATAATTTAATTAAGCAGAATACTTTTACTATTATGTCACTAGCTACATTTTAAAAAGTAAAAATAGATATTTCAGATTATGTTATTGAACGATCATATAATATAAATATTGCGAAATGTTTTTTTTTAATAAAATTATGAATTCGTAACTTTTATCATGAGTACTGTCAGTTTGCAAGTATTTTTGAACTTTTATATGGTTTCACTATACAATAACTTATAAATATTTATGTTATTATATAAAATATTAAATATAATATTTACAATGGGATAATTTATGTGTCATTAAATAAATGTACCAAGAACATATATAATATACTTTAAAAAAAAACAGTTAAAAGTCATTTTAAATTCAGTTAACAAAAAAAAAGAATTTCATTGATGATATTAACACTTTTATTATTTTATATGTTACCCATTTGTAAATTGACACAAAACAAAGTCAAATACCAACGCTGCGACGTCAAGATGAGCATCTGATGTGGCCGTCCATTGAGCACAGCATGTGAGTACATAGGTTTAAGACAGATAAAAAAAAAATTGTGGAAAAAATTATCTGTTTATTAATTTTTAAAGGTGAAAAGGTATTTAATTTTATATTTATTTTTATTATTTATATTTGAATTGTATTAACAATATTCTCTAAAAGTTATGTTTTTATGTATGTATAATATTTTTTTATATAATGAAACTTAATTAAGGTAGGTAATACATTAGTACCACAATTCAAAACTATAATTACTTACTAATACACTAGGAAAGTATAATAAGAATTAATTATTTATTGATCATTTAGAAAACTACCAAGAAGCACATTTATATAGTATAACAATAAATTTTAATGTTTTAATTTTATTATTGACAAAAATATTATTTATTAATTAACTCAGCAAAATGATGATTTTATACAAACAAGTAAAATTATATCTAATGTGTATCAGATTACAATGCTTCACCAAACAATATAGATTTCTACATAGTATTTATGATGATGGTATAATATTTTGTCGCAGGATTCCCAAGGTGCTGAGTCCGAGCCAGAGCTGCCAGCAGCAGAACATGCACCTGCACAACAGTCCAAAAGTACTAGGCAAGGGTCAAGTAAGTTATTTTTTTATGTATTTATCAAAAAAGTGAGATTAACAGTGTAAAAAGCAATTACTTTTTAGTAAACAATTTCATGTGATTATTTCTATGAAAATATATATTTTAAATTTAAATAAATATTCTATCCCGCGTGTACTGTGTCTGCATCACGATGATTTGATTTGGGTTCGCTTCCCAAGCGAGGAAGTAAATTATAGAGTTCTGACACTCAATAAGCAATATCTCGAACATTTACTGTCTTAACATCTCTGTGCACACCTGCTATATGCAGGATACAATGTGAAGCTAGAAAATATTAAAAAATTATGTGAAATAATTGTTCAACAGATGATAGTCGTGATCGCCACCGTGATCGTGATCGCACATCGGACATGCGTGATCGTCGCCGCGACAAGGAGCGATATGAGCGTGATCGGGAACGTCGCTCTCCGAAGAGGGATGATAGATATAATAAGGATAGGTGAGTTTTAAAATTTTACATATTTATTAGGTTAAGCTGTAATTAAATATGTAATATAATCTAATGATATGAATACACACACTTCTAATTATTGTAGCATCATGAATATATGTAGCTTAAATATAATATCATGACACCATTGGGCCGGTCTAATGATGGCATTGGAAGGTGGATGATGGAACCTACTAATTATATTTAGATTTGTTAAATTATTATTTAAAATATATGCCGTTATGTGTGACTGCAAACGCGACAGTTGTGGGTTCGGTGCTTACGTAGGAAATTTTTTTAAAATATTTTTTTGCTGCGTTAAGAAGGCAAAGCGCGATGTTGAGTTCCGCCACTCATCTGTCAATGCCTCGAAAATCCGGCGGAAAGTGTGATACTGATTGTCTTAACTATAGATTCAATCTGCCTACGCTTCTCTATGTCTATATGAGAAATTACATTTATCAGAATAAAACAAAGGTTTTTTTTCTAATCTAAATATTTAGAACAAAGGTTTTTTTTTTAATCTTTATTAGCCTCTTTTAATTTTTTTTTAATTGTGTAATTATTAATTTTACCTTTATCTATCAGATCTGATCGTAGTCGCGGTTCTCACGATGCACCTAGACGTGGTTTGCTGGGTGACAAGCCTCATGATCGACCTGCTGAAAATAAGGTACTTATATTTTTTATTATAAGTTAATACTAATACTATAAGTTTGGAACCTATACTAATACAACAACCGTCATGGTGCAGTGGGGCAGTGTCTGACTGTAAACTTGAGTGTTATTGGTTCAATTCCACTCTTACTTTAAAAGCAATTGTTATTTAACTTTGTGTATTGAATTCCACAGAGGTAATCAATAGCAAAGAAAAGCTTCTCGCTAGGTAGGCAGAGGGAACCTAGTACTAAGACACTCCATTCCTCACTTTCCACTGAATTCTCGAGGCAAACAAACAAACAAACAAAATACTCTTTATTGTACCATAGAAAAGACACATATACATGTATTAATACATAGAACAGTACAATTGGCGGCCTTATTGCTAAGAGAGCGATCTCTTCCAGGCAATCTTTGCCTTTGAGGCATTGCATATTGAAAATATGAAAATATATTTTTTAATAAATATTTCATTTCTTTGAGTGGGGATTGAACTTACAACCAATCGATTTTACAGTCACACTTTGTGCCTACTTTTTTAAGATTGTAATATTATCTCATCTCTCATAAGTATGTACTTTTATATGTTTCCAGGTGCCAGCATTAATGGACTTAAAGCCCTATGGTGGGGAGCCACCACCGGGGCTTGGACGTTCGCATGATGCAAGAGATGCTGTTTCGCCAAGGTATTATTTATTTAACTTTATTAGTATATAGTACTGTCGCTGAGACGTGGCTGCTCTGAAGTTAGCTATAGTAGTAGTTAGAATTCCAATAATCAATACAAACATTTTAATTATTTTTTATTTGAGTGAGTGCAGTGAGAAAGCTCTTTCAATTATAATGATTTGGTTGTCTTGTAACATTCTGACCTTGAATGTGGAAAAAACTGTGTTCATGACCTTTGGTCACAAACGTTTTAAGCCACCAGAGCCATTTTCATTGGTTGCACACAGATGCTCCTCTGGCCTCAGTGCTGATTGTGATTGTAATAAAATTACTCGGTGCTCTTCTATAAAGTACCTAGGAGTTATTATTGACGAAAGTTTTACATGGAAGGATCAGATATTATCTATGACTTCCCGTATACGAAAACTCACATACATTTTTAAACAACTACAGTCTAGCGCTAACTTTGAAATTTTAAAGATGGTCTACTACGCTCTTGTCAAATCGATACTTACATACTGTATACCAGCTTGGGGTGGTGCAACTAGATCGATTTTGCTTTCTCTGGAGAGAGCTCAGAGGTGCATTCTAAAGGTTATATTATTCAAACCGATACATTTTCCTACAGAAGAATTATATCTGATCTGTAAAGTGTTAACAGTTCGTCAACTATTTGTTTTGTGCTCCATTTTGCGAAAACATAGATTTACCCCCTATGATGCCCAAATTGTGTCCAATAAACGTAGATCCGATAAAATCTGTCTAATAGAGCCGCGTCGTACAGCGTTAATGAGCCGACAATATTATTATTCCAGTTCCACTTTATACAATAAAATACATAAGAAATTAAATATATACCCCTTAACTTATCAACAGTGCAAAACTAATTTAACTAACTGGTTGGTAGAGTTAAGTTATGCACAGACAGAGGACCTCCTATCCACCTACTAGGCTTTAACTAAATAACACGAAACACACACACACATACACGCTCACACCCACACCCAAACATCCACACGCTCACGCATTTGTTTATACACTTTCACTCATCATCAGCATCACCATTTCAGTGAAATGTTTAATTGTTATTTTATTATTGTTATTATTTTTCTTTTTGTTTTTTAATTCATTCATTCATTCATCATTCATTTTTTAATCTATCTCATTTATATTAATGTTTTAATGTTATAATAATTAGTATTGTTATTATTATTATTTTTTGTATTTTAATTTTTACTATTTATTGCTACTATTTTTATAATTTATATTGTATACATTATTATATAGAAGGACGGCTGCGAGGCGGGAGCTAATAACTGCAACACAGTTTAATATACTACTGCAGTTATTAACGATTAAAGTTGTATTGTAATTTATCAAATATTAATTTAATAAATATATTATATTTTAGGTTTATTGAACGTGACCGTCGTGAGAGAGATGACAGGAGGGAACGCGACCGCGACAGGGAAAGTAGACACAGCAAACGTTCGGATGAAAGCAGGTAAGGCTAGTCAACCATCTTGGCAGGTCCGACGTGTTGGTCATTTTAGTTACATAGCATATAGTTTTTACGTTATTGGTCACACGAAATACAGGTATGGATAAAAATCCTATGTCGAAACTGATGAAGCATTGATTAATTACTTTAGATATGGGTTTGAAATGTTGTACCCGATACGGTGTTTCCGTAAATGGTTTGCTGACACACCCACCATGTATATGTCATAAGTAAATACATAAGTATTTTTAGGAAAAAAGAAACCCTTATAAAATCACTTTGTTATCCGCCTTTTTCTCTGTCTGTCCGTCTGTCAAGAGCCTTTATCTCAGGAACGCGGAGATATCGAGTTGAAATTCAGACAGATCTAACAGCCACATTATTTCCTGAAAAAAAAGTATATCTACATTTATTTTAAAAAAAAGATGTGGCCATTAGCAAAAAACATGTATTTGGACACTATAAAGGGAATCAAAATTAATAGGGTACTTTCGGTTAACCTAGAATTATGAAATTTGGTTGTTGCCATCTACAGGTAGTACAAATTTAGGAAAAAAACTACATTTGTGGTAAAATAATAGCCTTAAAAATAATAGCCGGGGGCAAAATTTGGTATTGAAAGCGCTAGTTCAGGTGAGGCATCAGATGAAAGAGCTCTGACTAAACTAAGCCTGATTTTCAGAAAAAGCTTGAAACCTCCAATTTTTATATGGAACCCTCTGTGGGAGAGCCCGACTCATGCTTGTCCGATTTTTTTTGTTTAATGGTAATTACATAAAACATATTTTGTATTATGTGATCTGAATGATAAATAAAGCTGTATAGCCAATTAAATTAAAGCTGATACAATTTTTTTTTATAAATTTGTCCATATTTTTTTTTTCTCTTTTTAAATTCTTATTATATAATATTTGTATTACAGATCAAGCAGAGACAAGGGTTCAGAACATCGGTCACGATCCCGCGGCGCAACATTTCCTCCACCTTATTCTAGGTAAATTTATACACACAGTAACATACTTGCAATAATTTATTTTATATGGTAAAAGAATCAAGGAAGTCATTATATTTTTTAATTATGTATTTAAAATACTATAAATTAATAAAATGTATCTAAATATGAGGCCAGTCATGGCGCATGGGGCAAAGTGTGACTGTAAAATGGACTGGTTGTGGGTTCCATTCCACTTGAGGAAATGAAATATTTATTTAAATTTATACTTTCATTTCTTTGGTGTAGAGGAAAAGCGCGACGTTGAGTTCCGCCATTCAACACGCAATGCCTCCAGAATTCGGCGGAAAGTGGCGAACGGATTGTTTAACACTAGGTTCCCTCTGCCTACCCTGCTGTGTGTGGGCAGTCTGAAGCTGATTTGATTGTATCTAAACATACTACTTTGCTATGGCGGCGTTATTATTTCACGGGTCAACGGCTAATCTAGTTTACATTGAAATATATGTTATATTGTTTTTTTAGCAGTTCCAATGAAAGAAGAAGCTCTCCATCATCCGGGGACTATAGGCCATCCTCATACAAAGTTAATAAGAAACTTGAAGTTATGGAAAAAATGGGTAAGTAACATGGCAACATATATATTATGAGATTTGAGTTCATTATAGTACAGTTTAGCAGTGAAACAGCGCGTGACCGTAAATGCGACGGTTGTGAGTGTGAGTCCCCCTAAGGGAAAGAATTATTTGATATTTTCATTTTATCGCTGTGGGAACAAGACACGGTGTGGCGTATTGTTCCGCCAGTTAATAGGCAATGTCTCAAAGATTCTGCGGAAAGGGTGGAAGGGATTGTTTCAACACTAGGTTCTTTCTGATATATGCGGGATACGTAAAAAGAACCTGTCAATTACACACCTGTATTAGACTATTACCTCCAGAAATGCTTCCATGCATTTGTATATAAAATATATAAATCATATACATCTCGAACACTACTGAGAGGATTTTGATGAAACTTGGATTTGTCTTCTTGTTTTAAAGGATAATCTTGATATGCAATAACTGTATTTTCGCAAATCCGGCCGTAGTGGCGCAGTGTCTGAGTAAGCGCGAAGGTTGTGGATTGGGATTGGTTTATTATATTATTATTATTTTCTCGCTCTGATAACATGACGAAGACGGCGTTTAGTTCCACTACTATTCATTACATATTATCTCGAAAATTATACTAGATTCCTTAACTAAAAATATTTTTACCTATTTTGTTGCAGGTCTCCAAATCAAAACACCAGATGGTTCGATGGCCACTGCTCAGCAGCTGCGCGCAGCCGCCAGCGAAGCGCCGGCTGGCAGTGGAACCGGTCTACCTACCTATCATAATCCTACTATTGTAAATTCTAATAAGATTTTGGATCAGGTAATAAATGTTAAGATTATGAGAATAATCTATTATTGCCTAAAAATATCAGTTTTCATTTTGACATGTAATATATTTTTGTTATTTTTATTTCCCTGCTTGGTTTAGATATAGCTCGGGTTTCAGTTCCGCCACTTAACACACAATTTCTCAAAAATTGGATGGTACGTGGGACCAAGTTAGGAAGCTGCTATTTTTTGCTATAAAAATTTGATTAACCAGATTTTCACTTCTAATCTTCTAGCCTTGATTGATCATTTCATTGAATATAGCATTATCAGTATGCATTAGTCATAGAAAAATAAACAGTTATGATATGCCATATTGTTTTATTATTTTAATAATATTTCTCAGTTCCTCCCTCACATTCTGAAGAAAACAAGATAGCATCATCCGCATCTTGCATGAGCTGACTGCTCATAGAATTCAGGGCAGCACAATTCAAGAGTTTCATTTAAATATTTTATACCGCCATTAGGTTCAAAAACGCAAGCTCCTCTGGTCCAACAAGGAGAAGTCGGTGGCCGTAGCCGAGGCCGCCAAGTGGAGTGGTGCGCGTTTTGCCCAAGACAACGATGGCAAACAGGTGTCCAAGTTCATGAGGCTGATGGGCATCAAGGAGCCTTGTGAGTTGGTCGTTTAGTTTATGTTTAGATTTTATATGAGGTTGATATTGCACATGGGGCAGTGTCTGATCGTAAGTTATTATTAGTATATTAGAATATATGTTATACATATACTGCATTTATGGGACATATCAATCTTTAATTGAAAATAGTAGTGCCTACCTGTTTAATCCACCACTTCCATAGATAGAAACATTCAATAATCTTGCAATTTTTGATTTTGTTAACACTAAGAAATTTGCAAGAGAATAAAACTATATTATTTTATATTATTCATAATCTTTAAAGTCTTAATAATATACATATATACTTTAATACTCTTATGAGTCAGTATTTCTAAAATAATTTCAATTCAACAGCGGCAGTCAAGGCCCCCGAGCAAGTAGACGAAACAGTGGACCCTAACAAGAAGCAAGAAGAACTGTTCCAAGCCATGCAAGCTCAGTATGAAGTGGCAAGAGCTACCACACACACTATGAGAGGTGTGGGACTCGGATTCCAAAGGGGAAACTTCTAGTGTTACATATAAATGCTAACAGACAAACATAAAATGTGTGAACAGTGTGTATATTTGTCCCTATATAATATATATATTCATGAAATGTGTAGTAGAGTGTAAACTTAGTTTTACTTATTGAACTTAAGTGCTTTAGTTTATTGCTGTATATTTAATATAGCTTTTTTTCTTTTTGGTTCAACAATTAAAATTTAGATGTGTTATTAATATGCCTTTGTCTGAAAGTAGCATACTATGTATATAATTTTAATGATGTTTTGCCAAAACATAGAAACAATATTCAATAGATTATAAAAAGCCAAAAAGAGATCCATCCGTCTGTAATGGTTGAGATGAAACATATCAATGTCCAAAATGATAAGATTTATTATATTCATTATAAATAAAATGTAAGTACAGTACAATTTCACCAATTTGGTGTATCACAGACAGGTAAGTAGAATGTTTGGATTGCATAAAAGTAAAAATTATGATTGTTAAGCTACAGTTTTTTTTATAAATGTAACATAATCTCTTTTTATTCTATTAAGTAACTACATCGTTTTAAAATAATGCTTAATTGAGATCTGTTGGGGGTGCCAGATTAGTGATGTACTGCAAATACATTTAGAAACAAAAATATAAAAAAAACTAACTAATTTATTGGGCATTATTGTTATTTATAGTGATTACACTTATCTTATTCTCATTAACTTTTAGTATTACATTCTCATTTTAAAAAAATACTGAATACATTTTATCTGGAAAATTAAAAATATTTAATGTTTGATACTTTCTTACATAAGTACTATCAAAATTCTTACAATCCTACAGTAATAAGTACTACAGAATTCTTAACTTTAACTTTTTTTTAACTAATGATAGTAAAAATTAAATAATATATAGGCTGTAAGAAATGTAATAGGAGTAATATTATTTTGTAATTACTTCTTTAATTCAAAATTAGAAGCAGGGTATTGTGGCACAGTGGGACAGTGTGTTACTATAAAATTGATAGTTGTGGGTTCTATACTCAGGGGAATGATTATGTGTAAATTATTTGTATGTGTTTACTGATAAGCAAAGCGAATGTTACAAAGTGGGGAATGGAGTATCTTCACATGGGCTCCCTTGGTATACTTTGCTGCTTAATATTTTTGTACATATTGTATGATATAGTGATTTCATTATAATTAAACCTAATTTTCTTATAAAAAATAGTTTGAGAACTTTCTTGGAAACATTATTCATTTTTTTCCCTTGAGTCTTGTAATTTTTACATTGTTTTATCTTGTGTGATATAATTAATATGTAGTATGATAATAGTATGGTAAACATAGTATCACTCACTCAGGCTGTATATTTGTTTGTAGAATGTTATTTAAAATAAAGAAAATATTTTTTAACAAATGTACAGTCAGTGGAGTAACTTGTAGTAACCATTCTTATGACTCCAATGATAACTACTTTTGCATATATGGAAATAAACGAATATTACTGTTACTGTTGTTTTGTTTTTAAGTCCTTAACATGTAATGATTTTTGCACACGGTAGTAACATTTATAAATATAATTATCAAAGTCATTATTTTGAATTAATATACACTTTCTTATAATTAGTTTGATGCTTTTAGCAATGCTTTATATATGTGGGATTAAATTATAAAACATGTACATTTATAGAATAGTTGTAAAATTAAATGGCATATAAAATATACAATTGCAAAATAGAGCAGTGCCACAATAACACACTCAATCGTGTTGGCATAAGGTTTGACTCCAATCCGGTGAAATGTAATGTTTCCCGCATAAATGATTTTTTGTATATGTTTACATTCATGTAAACGACTCGAATATCACTCAAATTGCAAGATTCGTATTTGTTGTTACAAGTAATAAGCATAACTCTAAAGAATATGATGCCTCTTTGTGATAAGTTTATACCATATTGTATACAGAATAGAAGTTCGCTTATCATTGCATCGAAATAAAAGTGTAAAGGAAATTTACATGGCAACAATAATTAAATTACGGATGAGGAACCCCCGGATAAAAAAGTGCGATAAAACGAAATTGATGAAATTATATCTATAATGCTTAAGCGAATCCCTTAATAATATTTATGTTTAAAATAATCAATAATTATTGGACATATAGCTATATAAAAGTATATTTAGATATCTTTACTTTTAATAATATAATTCAATAAAATAATAAAAAACCTGTGCGAGACTAAGTGCGAGTTGGAGTGCGGAGTCGAGTTCCGTTATTTAATTTCGAGGTATGTTTCCTTAAAAATATATATAAAGTACCTTATATAATTATTATGAATTTGGTTCGTTTAATAAGCAATTAAAAATAATTTATCAAAAATCGATATTCCTAATCGATTTAATTTTATTTAAATCTAGTGTGTGGCAACTTCTAAAGAGAACTGTCAAAGTCTAAATAAAACATTTACGGGATTTACCAATTTGAACTAATCGGCAATCGCTAATCGCTATCGAAACTTAGTTTAAATAGGACATCAAATAAAAAATATATTCCTTTATACATATTGCATTAATTGGTTATGTAAGATAAGTAGTCAGTTACATATATAAAGCGCGTTGTAACTATGAACGTCGAGTGATATTTAGTGTTTAAAGAACTTGTTAAAACAGATATTGTCGGTGCTTATAATTTCGTGTTTTTTCAAATGAAACATTGAATTGCTTGTAAAATATGGACGAAGGAGAAACTAAAACCTGCGAGAACTGGTAAGTTTTTCTTCATTGCGAAGTATCTACGTGTTGTGTCAATAATTGATCTATTTTTAACTTCATACGTTGTAGTTTATTTTTGGATAAATGGAGCAAATTACATGTGTCAGAAGCTGCTCTTGCGGTTGTTTACCTTTTCACTGAATTATTAGCGTTATTTCGTTTTCTTCCGCTTTTAAAACATTCATATAAGTGATTTATGACTACCTTCTAAATTGTTCAACAAGTCTCCAATTTCAAACTATGTATTGTTTCTTTGATGAGGTTTACAAATATGCTTAGAAATATTTATTGTTATCTTTAGAAGCAAAAATTTTAGAAATTTTAAGGATAATTTGTTTTTTTTTCATATTTTCACTTTGTTGCTGAAGAGACAAGCCACAATATAGGGCACAAGTCAACATACACGGGCATAGGAATAGGAGAGACAACATTGGTTGTGACCCTTAGAGAATTGTCTTGTTAAAAACTTAAAAAAATAACCCTCAAAAATAATAAAAAAATGGCATGATCAAATTTAGTTGTTGTTTAGTTGTAGGTGTATTTGAAGAGAATCTATGTTATGTGAAAGAACAATATAGAATTTGTTTAGATATAATTTTGATTAAAAAATCAGATTAGATAGTAGATTACAAGAAAAATTACTTAGAAAAAATGTATAAGACAGGGATACAGTTGGTAAAGTAGTGTTATTGCCATAATAATTTCTTCTTTTTTATTTTACTTCTATTCATCTTATTGATAAGAATTTTTTTTATTAATAACTAGATTAGTTCAGAGGGTGGGTGTTTTTAGGCCAGTCATGGCTCAGGGGTAAAAATATGCAACTAAACAGGACAGGTTGTGTGAAAGTTAATGTTTCACTATCAGGGGAAGATGGATGAAATAAATAAATAAAAAAATTAAAGAAAAAACTAATATTTTTATCAACAGCAAGAGAGAGATACCAGCAGTTAACTTCACAATACACACAGTGCACTGTGCTAGAAATATCAAAGTGTGTCCAGTCTGCAAGGAGCCCGTACCTCAGGCTGAACTTCAAGAACATCATGATAAGCTGCATAAGCTATGTGAGTTTTAGATATTTTAATTAATAAATATTGTAAGAAATTCCCATATATGTATGTATATCTATATATGTATATAAAAGGATATGTTCTCACTGACTGAGGTAAGACATACTCACAGCCGTAACTGCTGATGGTAGAAACATAAAATTTGGACAGATGTTTATTTTCGTAATCTGGACATCCCCTAAGGGATTTTGAAAAATTTACAGCCTAAAGGGATGAAATAGGGGTTGAAAATTTGTATGGTTTTTTTTTTAAATTAGCACATATTTTTATAAAATTTGAAATTTAGATTCTTAAAAATATTCCATTGTTTCATGGTTTATTAGAATTCACCCCCTAAGGCTGCAAATAAGCAGGCGAANTTTGCAAACATACATTACATGAATAATCCAGTAGTTAAAGCGGGCGAAGCCGCAAGAGGGTCGCTAGTATCTATATATGTATATAAAAGGATATGTTCTCACTGACTGAGGTAAGACATACTCACAGCTGTAACTGCTGATGGTAGAAACATAAAATTTGGACAGATGTTTATTTTCGTAATCTGGACATCCCCTAAGGGATTTTGAAAAATTTACAGCCTAAAGGGATGAAATAGGGGTTGAAAATTTGTATGGTTTTTTTTTTAAATTAGCACATATTTTTATAAAATTTGAAATTTAGATTCTTAAAAATATTCCATTGTTTCATGGTTTATTAGAATTCACCCCCTAAGGCTGCAAATAAGCAGGCGAAGCTGCGCACATCCGCTGGTACTAATATATGGGGCACAGGCACTTAACTGTGAATGCGGATTGTGTAGGTTGTGGATTCAATTTCCATTCGAAGAAATGAAATGTATCCTATCAAACAAAAATTCAGTAGAAAGTGGAGAATAAAATGTCTTAACACTATGTTCTCTCTGTCTACATTGTTATATTCAGGATACAGTGTGAAGCTGAAAAAAAATGAAAAAATTTTTTATTGTTACAGTGCCATGCAAGGAGTGTGGGGAAAGTGTGTGTGGAACAGATCTGGAGGACCACATCCGTGATTCATGCGCCCACACTATGAAAGAATGCAGGTATTTATTTCTTTTCAACTTGTGTTTCTACTTATAGTGCTGTAAGGTATTTTTGTTTTTTCTTAGCTTCACGCTGTATCCTGCACACAGCAGGAAAACAGTGGAACGTGACATGACACTGTGTTTCACATTTTCGCTGAATTTTGGAGGTATTGCGTTGCCATTTTTTTNCATCCGTGATTCATGCGCCCACACTATGAAAGAATGCAGGTATTTATTTCTTTTCAACTTGCGTTTCTACTTATAGTGCTGTAAGGTATTTTTGTTTTTTCTGAGCTTCACGCTGTATCCTGCACACAGCAGGAAAACAGTGGAACATGACATGACACTGGGTTTCACATTTTCGCTGAATTTTGGAGGTATTGCGTTGCCATTTTTTTATATAGAATCTTGATTTTGGTACAGATTTTGCGCTTTAGAACTGCGTCGTGGTTCCATGCCGGCACACGAGCGCTACTGCGGCGCGCGAACGGAACAATGCGAGGAGTGTAAGGAGTGGGTCATGCATAAGTATAGACAGCTGCATCTGGATTCAAACCATGGATTTATTAGATTGGATGATGGTTTGTACATTTTGCCTCATTAATAACTCTTATTTATTGCTAATAAAATATAATTTTGAGACCAGTCGTGGCGCTGGGGTACAAAGTGAGAAGCGACAAGTTTTGGGTTTGATTCCCACTCGAGAAAATGAAATATTTAATGTTTCTATTTTCTTCGCTCTGTCGTGTGTCGAGGCAAGGCGCGGCGTTGAGTTCTCTCACCACGTAATGCTTTCAGAATTTGGCGGAAAATAGCGAACGGAATCTTAACACTAAGTTCCCTCTGCCTACTCTTCTGTGTGCGGGATACAGCATGACGCTATAAAAATATAATTAATAGAAAAATTTTTGCACATAACGCGTTATTTTTCTAAAATGAAAAGTCACGCGATGGAAGTGGCACCTTATGCGATACATTAGCTGTTATCATAATGTCTTCAGTCACTTTTGGCTAAAGACCAATTTAAAATTCTCTTATCACATTGTTTTTAAAGGGCAACAACTTTTACTTCAATGATATAATCCCACAATTATATTACAGACCCCGCGCCAATAAAACAGGACATCAAAACAACGAATGTGCCAAAACTACCAAACTTGCCAAAGCCAAGTGAAATTAAATCTAAAACCGAGCCAATTAATGGCGTTATCAAAAAACAGAATCCTTCTACATCTTCAGCTTCAAATCCATACAAAGTTCCTAGTGATTTTAGATATAATTATCCAAATTCGATTAAACTAAATTCGGCTACAGTTGGAATAAATTCGGCTACAGTTGGACTAAATTCGGCCACAGCTGGACTAAATTCGGCTACAGCTGGACTAAGTTCCGCCACAAGTGGACTAAGTTCTGCTTTAGTTGATTCCACGACCAGTGTGAGTAGGCCTATGACTTCTAACAAGGAAGATGTTTTAAGTGGAAGCTCAGCCCAAAATGGCGCCATTCCTAGAACTAAAAGAACGAACGATCAGCCTCAAGTGAATACGGCCGGAAATACTGTGGACAAAGTGAGGAAAGATTTATGGTGAGTTGATATATGTCATATTTATTTGTGAAAGAATTTTATCTGGGTTTTTGTTCCTTCAATTCTATATGTTTACTTTCCTTTCCTTCCTTTCTAGTGTGAAAGACAAATAAAAGATATTTTTCTCTATTAATATGAAAAAAAAAATTGATACTTTTTAACACTAACATATAATAGTTACGACTCGCATCTATTAGCTTCACGTGGTGACCGTGGAATCAACTTTATTCAATATTTCAATATTTCTTTCCGCTGAGTGGCAATCGTAGTTTGACAACAGGATAGTTGCCATCTAATGTAATAATTAAATCATACCATCGACTTTGGTAAGAGAAACTGTTTCTTGCCGGCTCTTCTCAGCAGAACTGCCTTCCGAACCAGTAGTAGCTTTTTGTTTATAATATGTTCATTCGACGATTCAAAAGTGCTCAGTCTATTTGAATAAAGAATATTTTGAATTCGACACACAACCGTCGCGTTTAAAGTCGCACGTTTATGGCCCTGCGCCCCGTCGCCCTCTCTTATAATTTTTTATATTGAATTAACTTGTTTTGTTTACGATTTTAGGGCATCTCGAGGTGCAGTCAAAAAGCGTCCAGCACCAAAGCCTCCCACCAAAGCACCTGCTGACCCCAAAAGGGACTTGCCTCTAAGAAGTGCCTTAGAGAGGCAACAAGATGAAGAGAGGCAGAGACAGGAACAAACTGCTTATAATTTGTCTGTTGGTATGTTTTATTTAAATAATTGTTGTTTCATGTACAAAGTCTAGGCCAATTGTGGCGCAGGGGTACAAGCTTGTGGCTCTAAATGCGACTGGTTGTGGTTTCGATTCCCACTTGAAGAAATGAAATACTTCATGTTTTCATTTCTTTGTTCTGATACAGAGAAGAAGTGCGGGGTTATGCTCCGCTACTCAAGAAATATTAAGAGTAAATGGAAAGTGGAGTGTCTGAACACTAGGCCCTCTCTTTTTGTTGCTATGCAGGATATAGCGTGTAGCTTGAAAAGGGGAGTTGTTTCATGTACACATATTCGATAGTGTATAATTTTTTTTTAATTTGTTGTTTTTCTAATAAAGAATATTATTGTAATAATATTTAAATATTTTTACAGGCCTACCTCCCGTCCTAACTCCAGCAGCGAAACTAGAAAAACTAAGAAAGATGGACGCCTTACAAAACCCAGTAGTAGATGACCAAGATTACAAAAACCGTCTCCAAGGCAGAGTTTGGATGTCGAAAGACACCACACCTATTGGCAACATTCTTGGTTTTTCAAGCACAGAAAATGCCAATGCCCATTTAGAAGTTTCCAGAAGGAAATCAAAATCAAAGTCACCAGATGTTGATAGAAGGAACGATTTGAAGAATTTAAAGCCAATGACACCTCAGGAGTTTATGGCCAGGTTCAATGAGTTACAATTGAGAAAGGAACCTCCAATTCCGGTTCAAGATGATAGGTTTAGTCAAATTAAGTCATCTCTGAGGGAATTGAGGCGGGGATTGAATGAGGTATTTTTTAAATCTACAAATATAAATCATTTTTTACGAATGCCAAGGTGGCCTAGTGTAAAGACATTCCGTACCCTACGAACTGTTCAATTTTTAAAACAGTAAACCCACGCCTCGTGTTAACTACGTTTAAGTTTTTATATGTTTTCTAAATAAGTATTTTTCTTTCCTAAGTGGAATAACATTTTAAAATCTTAAAAATTGATTATATTAAAAAAAATACAATTACTATTAACTTTTTCGATTTTGTTTCCAGGTGACAGCTCCATATAATTCCAATTCAAATAACGATGTTAGTCAAAAGTAAGTGATTTTTATTTAATTTTCATTTTCACTTATTCATTTGTCTAAAACTCAATATTTTTCGAATGGGAATCAAACTCACCCCTGTTGTGTATGATTAGACTCTTCTCCGCACAATACGCGCCGCATGTAGGGCAATATGTATTGTGCGGCGAAAAGGTCGTTATGTTTATTTTATTAATTTATTTTATTTTTATGCATTATTTAAAAAAGTATTTGATTTCAAAATAGAGAAGGCGATGAACACTCCTTCCCTATATGAACTATAACTGTGTCAAATTTCATACTCTGTCTCCATAATTTTACTATAAAATATGAAGTTAACCTATTTACATCTAGTAAACTATTAAACATACGGTTTTAACCACAGCGGCAATCATGCTCGAGGATCTCCAGTAGATGATGAAGTAAGCCTTCCCTGCGAGTTCTGTGATATGCTGGTACCTCTCGAGAACCTTGTGCAGCATCAGGTAAGCATTAGTAAGGGTGGTCTCTGTTTCTTTTTAATATAATGATGATGATTGATGTATTCATTTTTTAGGAATATGAGAAAGATTTATATTGGTTAATGTTAGTAACTTGAGGTATGTTTAAATGTTTTATCTAAATTTGGCTATTGCTTTTATAAATTGTACTTATTGAGCCATAGTCCAGAAATTGAGGTCTAAACCAGGACATTAATCTTCATGCTCATCACGTGACTGTAAACGCAACGGTTGTGTGTTCGATTCTGACTCGAGGGGAAAGATTTATTTAATATTTTCACTTCCTTGCCCTGGTAACAAGAAAAAGCGTGGCATTGAGTTTCACAGCTCAGACACAATGAGATTAAAATTTCGATAAATACTGGGGCACAGAGTGTCTTAACACTATGTTCCCTAGACCTACCCGGTTATGTGTAGTATACAAGCGTGATACTAAAAAAAATAATTAAACAATTTCCAGACTGGCTGCCGACCAGACCTAACGCAATACAAGCCGAGACGTTCAAAAACCAAACCGGTGACGACTGTCGTACATTACAGGGATGTATCCCCAACCACCGGTGACCCGGGCATCTTCATACCGTGCGAGTTTTGTACTGAACCTCAACCTGTATACCTTTTGAGTGAACATCAGGTGTTTATTTATTTTTACCTACAAAAATATGTAGAGGTTTTCTGATGGTTTATGAGTAGATTGTGGGTTCAATCCCCATGATCTCAGGGGTGATTATTGTTGTTTCTCCTTTGTGATAGACTAAGTGAAGATGTGATGATAGACTAAGTGTGGCATCGAGTTCCGCCACTCGTGGAAAGAGGAGGAGGGGTGTCTTAACATCACATTTTTTCCGCCTACCCTGCTATTTATGGAATATAGTGTGAAACTGAAAAAAGAAATGTCTTCTCTAATAGATAAAGGCGGCGTTCTTTCAAAAGGTAGTGTTACGAAAATTAAGCGGTGCGGGGTTAACAATAGGTTCCCTCAGCGTACCATGCTGTACGGGGAAAAACGTACAACCTGTTTTTTATTACAGTAGACAAAAAAATAAAGTATTAAAAAAATGCCAAAACATTCAGTTACTTTATCAATATATTGCTATCTATACTTATAATAAAATCGTAAGAGTGTCGGTGTCTGTACTTGGAAAATATTTAAAAAAAAATGTTATTGGGAGCGTTTATTAAAATAATAGAACCCAAAACAATGATTTTTAAAAATTTTGTCTGTGCGTTTGTAATCGCTAAGCTTATAATCGGCTTAATCTAATTTAAATGCGGTTTTCACTATTGGATTCTGGCAAGCTTCCGAAAACATATAGGGTTTATTTTATTATAATCGATTCATAAATAAAAAAGTTATGTCAATTTAAAGTACTTAGTTGGACAAATTTGCCAATTGCTGTAACAGTTATTTTATAAAACTGTTTTACTGAATTGACTGAATGTTTAGTTTTCAATTTCTTTATTATTATTTCTATTTCAAGCGGTCGCAGCCCCGCACGGGCCCACTAATTTACTTATAAAATTTATTTTCAGGAACGCTGCGGTAGAGATGCGAACTTGCTCTTTCCAGATTGATATCTACTGTGACGGGTCAATGGGTATTTATTTGACAAAGTAAGTTTTTTTAATTATGACATATTAATATTTTTACTGGCGAGATTTTAATTCACAACCACCATGCATTAAATTCAAAGCAAAGGAACAGTCCTCCGGTTCAATTCTTATTTGGGGTACTTGGCCCACCACTCCTCAACTCAACACACAAGGCTTTTTTAAATTCAGACAGAAATAAGTGTAGGAAACGGCACAAATGCAGTAAGAACAATTAGTTATAAATTTATCATTATAATATTTAAAATTTTTAGTTCTGTATTCTAAGTAAATAATATTAATTTTATTTTGTTTCAGTTCCCGTTCCATATTAAAGCAGCAAAGACGCTCAATACTAAATAGTATAAATATAAATATATATGACAATAACAAAACTTCATAAAATATAGGTATTTAATATAATTGTAATCGTCCAATATATATTAGTTATATTAACGTTTAATAAGCTTAATGTTTATATATCCGTTATAAAAGTGCTATCATTAATTATTATTTTCTTATTTCTCTTCTTATAAAAAAAAAACATTTTTCTTTGACTAAAAAGCTGATTATATTTTCATACACATTATATTAAGAAAAATAAATAAATAAATCATAGATCTTCACTCATTCATAATTTAGAATATAATATATTTTTTATATCTATCCTTTTTCTTTTACTACTGTTTCATGAAGATTTTTTGTAGGCTATCAAAAATCCCATATTAAATGACTGTCAAACATGTCTCAACATTTTTATAAAGATAAATTTACATTATATAATTTCTTATGTAATTCCAAATTGATATTTTAATATGTTAAGACTATATTTGACTATATTTGGTAGATTTTTTATTTGTTTTTTTTTTATTTCTAATCTAAGGGTTTTAATTGTAACGCTGCTATTTTCAGATTTATATTTTGTTTGTAATATACATTTTTTGTTGAATGTTAATAGTTTATAAATTTAATATGTTATTACAGATAAATACTAAAATTGACAGGTTCCAATTCCATTTCATGTTTATATTATGAGTTTTTTTAACTAAACATAAAAAAAAACTATAAAATATTATAATAAAATGTAAGAATATTGCCATGTTGTGATTAAATAGCAAGAAATACTTTCATGAAAATTATCGTCCAAATAGTTCAACAGACAAAATACAAATAATAGCCAAGCCAGTTTGGAACTAGGAATTGAAATAAAAAAAATGTTTTAAAACTTATAATAAATAGTTAGAAAGATTTTTTAGTAGTTGAAGTATAAAAAAATATAGAAAACAGTTTCATTCAGTATTATGTTGCCATTATCGTTTTTTTTTTCATTAAAATATTGCTAGGAATATTGGAATTTTTATAATTTATTTTCTTTATAAGAACTTTTCAAATATGTTATTATAGATTGTAATAGAATTAATGTAGAGCTTATGAAAAATAATATTTAGTTGTTTTGTATAATCGATAGAACTTTTAGATCGTTTCTTATGTAGTTAATCGATTTTATATTTTTTTAACCCATATTATTAATATTACATATTTTCCATGACATTTTATTATTAATTATCACAGCATATCTCCCGAGTAATTGTAAAAGTAGACGCTTTTTAAATATAAGACTTGTAAATGTAAATGACTGCCTTCATATATTTTCTTGTAATTTTATTAATAAATGGACAATTAATTATTTATAAATTGGTTTTTATTTTTATAGTGATTTATCAACATGCTACAAAATTGCAAAACTTGTAATGTCTTTTATTTTTTACTTATATATACCCAAATTAAATTCAAATAATTCATTGAAACATAATTTTATAAAACACTTTAATATTATTATTAATAATTAAATGTTCTTGTTTGAATAAGTAAATTTCTTAAGTCGCAAAACTTTCTTAAAAGAAGGCTGTTAATGGTAAAATTAGTATAGCTCAGTAGATATTTCAACCCTAAAACCATAGAATTCGAGTAAGATTTTTACAAAGTAAAACTGCATAAGTAGCTTATATTGATTATATTTTACAATATATTGCATTTCACACATTTTTAGAATTTCTTAAAATTAATATTCAATATTAATTTACATAATCAATGAAATTGCAAATTGTAATACTATAACTATAACAGTTGTATCCAAAATTCTCCATTTTTTGCAACTCAAAACAGGTTCTGACATTTTAGTCAGATATTATGTAAAAAAAAGTTAAATGAGTATTATAACTACCTACCAAACGAACATAACTTAAGATGGTTATATTTAAAAAATACACATACACAGACTATTAAATATTTATATATTAATATTTGCAAAAAATATACTTAATTTATGTGATGAAACCAAATCAATGAACATATTGAAAAATAAACAATAATCATTTTTATATGGATAAATTGATAGTTACCGATATGTAACATAGTTAAATTATATATTATACTTTAGACATCGGTGGGATTAGAAGACGTCATTTACTAAGAGCTGCCAGGAGTATCCAGAAATCCAGGATTGTGCCAGAATTTTGCATGTCGTCCCGTGTCCCACAATTTCACTTTGCTGTCCCGGGATTCAAAAATACTATTTTTATTCAAAGTTTAATATTTAAGCCTTAAAGTGGTACTTAAAAATAATTACAATTAAGTAAGTTTATAAATAAAAAGATTTCGCCTTGGATAGGACAACAAAACTCTGATTCCGTTCCCGCCCAAAAATTGTCCCAAAAATCATCTGGCAACCCTGAATGCACTATATACTATGTAGAGGGATGACAAAATATACTTATTAAATAAATAAATAAAATATAAAGAAAAACCTTATAGATTTTATTTGTAGTAAAAAAACGTAACTACTGCAGTTCATTTTTTTTATACTACAGTCAATTAATTACTTAATTTAATAAGTTGCATTAATTTAATTAAAATTAATTATAGTAAAAATAGTTACTAGCGTTTTCAAATTAGCGACTTTACATAGAACGTAAAGTTGTAATTTTTTATTTATTTACTTCTTTTTTGGTCTTTATATTTTTTATATAAAATTATAGAAAAGTATGTAGAGAGATTTATAATAATTGGTTCTTAGATAGCCGTACAAATAAATAATCAAATTTAACTTGGCGAGCTTGTTATATTTCTTTAAACTATTGCTGTACGACTAAAACGAAATAACCTACGTACCTACTTACTTACTTATTTTATTGTTAACCTCCATTAGTTATTATATCAAATATTTACAAAGAAATAAAAATATATATCTAAGTTAAGATTAAAAACAGCACAAGAAATATTCATCGGGACATCTCGGTACGGTGATCTGCAATTTCGGACAGTTTTCTATTTTTTCACACCTGCACCTGCTTTTGAATTTTCTTTTATAAGACTTCTCTTTAGCGACGTACGGCTTAATTGAATTTGTGGACACATTGTTCTTCTTTGATTTCTTTAAATTAGTTAATTTTGATAGAAAGTTAGGGGTTGGTTTCAAAGTGGTTGTGGTTTTAGGCGCAACTGTGGTTGTGAAGTCATCTTCGGTTGCTATATCTTGGTCTGTGGTTATCTCTGATTTGTCAGTTTCAGTGGCACTAGTGACGTCATCGGTTCCAACATGGCGTATGAATTCGTTATTTTCAAACGATGCGTTAGTATTTGCGTTATATACTTCCACTTTATCACCGTTTTCGTTATTTGGTACAATATTTTCGTTTTTCGATTCGTATTCTGTATTAGAATTGTTTTTAGCTAAATTGTTAAAGCTGCTTATCGTAATTGGGAAGTTTTCGTATCGAAACGTTCTGTTTATTGTAGGGATAGCGTCGAAGACTTTTGTGTTGACAAAGCTACCGTTAGAGTCTTGTGGCGCCGCCCTCGCTATACTCACGTATAGAAATATCGAAATAAAGAACCTGAAATTTAAACATTCATAATTATATAAATTCCACTTAATTGTAGCTTAACCCAATATGGCTAACTTGGTATGGGTTAGTAAGGGTTAGATTTAGTATGAGTGAACTTAAAATAATATAATTCTAATAATACAGCAGTACCACTGCGCGACGAAGGCCACGAAATAATATAATTTATCTTAAATGACGATTTTACTACGTCATAAACTTATATGACTTGTATTTCTTTAAAGAAAACTTCTTTATCAATAAAGAACGAACGAATGAAAAATTTCGTTTCCCATTCGAGGAAACCAAAATATTCATTAATATTTTCGGTTTCTCACTCCGATGACTCCGATGAATTAAGATCTTTTCTAATAGAAATAATAAAAAAAACTTGTTTGTATCAATTTTTTAAACTTATAAATTTCTTTATTTCAATATTAAATAAACACATTGTTAGCCCTACTGACCTTGAATGATAAAGAGTTTATGGAAGACACAAGAGCTTTGACCGTAAAGGACTCTAGCAAAGACCAAAGTAAACATCAAATTACACATTTTATTGCGATCCAAAAGGAGCTAATTTTATCGCGAATCAAAACTAAAACAGGTTCGAATCAAGTTTATACCAAAACATGGGAATGACATAAATGAATGAGAAATAATCAACATTATTTAGACGTTTTTGTGTATTTTTTTTAAGTTAAAAAAGTTGTTTAAGATTTATTACTTTGTATTTTTATAATTCTGAATGTCTATGACCTAATAAAATATTCAAATGTTAGAAAATATATTACCGTCTTCCTTTCTTCACCCAGATTTTTTTTATTAATAAAAAAAAAACAACTTTATGCCTTTTTTCCCTAGCAGAGTAGGCTAACATAACATAGTGTTGAGTAAGATTCTAAGACTTTTAAGGCTTCTTTCAGTCCAATTTTTAAGATATTGCCCGTTGAATAGCGGAACTTAACACCGCACTGTGTCTTTAAACATATAATAGCAATGAGCATGATTGCATGAACGATTGCATCGGTATTCGCTAGCAAATAGAAAAAAATGTATACATGAGTCACTTTTCTTTCATTTATCGATAATTTTCGATGAAGCCTTTAATGAAAACCAGATTTCTTTGATATTATTTGGAATTGATTTAAAAAAACACCACCACATAAAGAGGCGATTCACACATGGGGCAGGAATTTTACAAAGTAGCTACCATCAATCCATCATCAACCCAACTGATTTAATGACAAGAGAAGAAGTAGACTGTCATGACGCAGTGACACAGCGTGAGAATAGACTGCAAACGCGACGGTTGTAAATTTGATTCCCACTTGGGGAAAATGAATCTTTAATATTTTTATTTCATTGTAATATTTTTGCGTTGAGTTTCGTTAATTATTACGAAATATCACGAAAATTTGACTCACCACTAGGTCCCCACATAGATACTAACCCACAATACCCACTATACGCGCAAAAGAGAAAAATATGATCGTCACCGGATTACACCTTTGGAAGGACACTCGTCTTGCACTTATTAACTTCTTAATTAATTAAAATATAATATTTTAAATCTATTTTAAAACAAATATAAAAAGTTATTTCTTTAATATATAAAGTAGAACTCGGTAATAACAAAATGAAGGTTAAGAAAATCGGTTTGTACTAAAAAGATAAGATTTAATGAATCATATTTAGTATGTAGGTAAGTCTAGATAAATCTAGAATCTAATGACACGCTCAATTAACCATAATTGTTAAATTAAACGCCCTTCGTTTTCTATTTTGATGGAGATTCTTGTGTCTACTTAATTACTTATTAGATAATAAATTCTTTCCATACCTAAAAAGGCAAAAACGGAACGTATAATGTCACATTGTTGCAGTTTGATATTCTNAAAAAGGCGATTCACACATGGGGCAGGAATTTGACAAAGTAGCTACCATCATAAGCCAAGTCATCAACTCTACTGATTTTATGACAAGAGAAGTAAGTTTCAACAAGACAAAGCGCGGCGTTGAGTTCCGATAATTATTACGAAATATCCAGAAAATTTGACTCACCACTACGTCCCCACATAGGCCACGTCAAGTGTCCTTTGCAAGGTAGTTTGCCGTTAGTTGCAAGACAAGTGTCCTTTGGAAGGACACTCGTCTTTCACTTATTAACTTCTTAATTAATTAAAATATTATATTTTAAATCTATTTTAAAACAAATATAAAAAGTTATTTCTTTAATATATAAAGTAGAACTCGGTAATAACAAAATGAAGGTTAAGAAAATCGGTTTGTACTAAAAAGATAAGATTTAATGAATCATATTTAGTATGTAGGTAAGTCTAGATAAATCTAGAATCTAATGACACGCTCAATTAACCATAATTGTTAAATTAAATGCCCTTCGTTTTCTATTTTGATGGAGATTCTTGCGTCTACTTAATGAAATATTTTTGTGTTTTTTTACTTATTAGATAATAAATTCTTTCCGTACCTAAAAAGGCAAAAACGGAACGTTTATAATGTCACATTGTTGCAGTTTGATATTCTTCGCATAAACAAAACTAATACCTCTCGCCACTTTTACCGCGTTTAAATTAACTAAAAACGCATTTCCTGATCTGTTGACTGTCAAATTTCAATTATCTTTTTGTTTCTTACATTTTAGTTAAGTCTTATTGAGTTATAGTTAAGTTTTCGGAAATCCGAATTATTTTTCTTCACACTTTAGGTACCGCATATAGGAGGGTAGGCAGAACGAACCTAGTAATAAGAGTCTTTGCCGTTATAAGAAATTCCGTTCCACGTACTTTGCCTTCTTATCAGAGCGATGAAATGAAAATATTAAATATTTTGTTTTTCTCGAGAAAAAATCGAACCTACGACCATGTTTACAATCGCAAGCTTGAGTCCCTGCGGCACGACTGACTTCGGACACGCCTAGAGCCTTGATCAATTTTATTATTTTAGTTTGTAATTGTTTATTTTTAAAATAATCTCATTTAAGTTGTATAGACAACGTAAATTCAATTAGCTGCGATAAAATTTCAAGGCTACAAAGATTTCAATTCCTAAAAATATTATTACGGCGAGGCCGTCGTGCCGCAGAGGCACAAGAGTGTGACTGTAAGGCGTTGGTTGTGGGTTCGATAATCACTCGAGAAAACAAAATATTTACTTAAATTAATATTTCCGTTTTTTCGCTCTAGTATCGAGGCATAAGCGCGGCGTTAAGTTCCGCCACTCAAACACGTTGCCCTCTTATTATCTTTTTTTTATATTTGAACTCACACTCATCGCACGTTACTAAGACGACGACAGCGTCGGTATATTTTCCAACAATACTAAATTAAATATAATCTATTCATTCACAGACAAAGCAATATTGTTTAATACGTTTTTGTTTAGAGTATTCTATGCACGCGTCGCGAGATGTTCTCATATGATTTAGACGTAATGAATATATACGGTTTCATCTATCTATTTTATATTGTAATTAGATTTATCCTGCGGCTTTACCCACGTGGTCAATATGAACAGATCTAGAGATATTTTCCAAAGGTTGCCTGGACCAAGAGTTAAAGAAGAAATTTTTAAATGAGAACGGAGTGTTAATACCAGATCCCCAGGATCCCTCTGCCTACCCTGCCTACTACGTTATTATTAATTTCTGTCTTCATGAGTACCTACGTCCTATTAGTGGCGCCCATGCAAAATTTGAGACTCCTAGCATTTGTAGTAACGAAGTTTCATACAAACTTTCAACCCCAAAAACAACCCCTTAGAAGACGAATATTGCAAATTCCCGTCTTAGCGAGCACCTACGTCCTATAAGTAACTCCTATGCAAAATTTAAGATTCCTAGCACATGTAGTTTCTGAGATTTCGTGATGAGTGAGTGACCTTTCGATTTTATATATATAGATTTCAATATTCCGGGACAGACCGGGATAGCGATTGATTGTTAAAATATTAAAACTAGATAGTTTATTAATACCACAATTAATTTTACGTCGGTCATATCCAAAATCTAAATAATAATAAGCTTCTCTTACAATTTAACAATTTACTCATTTCTATCAGCCACAAGTTACTTGTCACTATACAAAAAGCCTTTATGCTCTAAGAGGAAGTGGGGGTCTCTAAGGAATGCTCATATAGGTCGATAAGTGACAATAATTGTGAGAAGTATGTCATAAATATATTTAACATTCATCGAACGTATCAGCGAACGCAACATAACATAAGTAAAAAACATAGTATTGTGTAGAACAATACAATCGTAACCGGCGGGAACCTCAGCTGTACGCTGATTACTCGAAAACACTTGAATGGTTAACTGAGAAGTTAATTGAATACTTTTTTGTTAGATAAAAAAAAATAGTTAAAATTAACCACACGCATCTCTTAAATCCGTGTGGTTAATTTTAACTGTGTTTTTTATCTATCAAACGAGGCTGTAATGGCGCAGTGAGCCTGTGAGTGTAAACGCGACATTTGCGCTTTCTATTCCCGATCGGGGGAATGATATATTGAATATTTTCGCTTCTTTGTTCTGGTGACCAGACAAAGCGCGGTGTTAAGCTCCACCTTTTAACACACAATGCATCTAGAATTCGGTGGAGAGTGGGGAGCGGAAGCGTCTTAATGAGAATGGAGTGTCATAATACTAGGTCCATAGGCTCCCCCTGCCTACCGTGCCCAGCTGTGTGCAGGATATAGATTGAAGCTAGAAAAAGATAAAATAATTATGTCTGACTGTAACCATCAGGGAGGGAGTCGAGGGTTGAGGGATATAGTCGAGTCGCAACTCACAATTCCCAGGCACTGCTCAGAGTTTCTCATCCTGAAACTTATATTACAAGTAGAATCGCGGTTTAAGTTTTATTTTTTTAAATGTAATAACCTGAAATCGTGCACCAAACGGAAAGGGTGTGTTTTAATATTTAATTATCTTAGCATAACCTCACAAAAAAAAGTTACTTAAATCAAAATAGCTTAGAAACTCCACATACATCTATTAATTCTTCGATATTTATTAAAATATAAATGACCTCATCATTCAACGCCGTGCTTACAAATTTTCGGTTACAGAACCCTCTTTGTCTAGATTATATTCAGATTTTACTTTCTTACAATGAAATACGGTTGTAAAAAAGATTTATAAAGTGCATTTGACAATATACAATTACAATATGAAATTATTTACGGTAGTATAAAATTTTATTATCAGAGCATGCGTAATCTTACAGTATTACGTGGTAACACTAAATCATATTTATATCTCGTCATATATTCATCAACTCTTTCACATCTTCCTAAAATAAATTGTTTTAGCTGTTCTCTTTCTCTTTGTCGTTGATGATAGATATTAGGAGTACAAGTAAGATTTTTTTTATCCTGTATATAGTAGGACAGGCAGAGGGAATCTAGTGTTAAGACACTCCGTTGCCCACTTTCCGCCAAATTTTCAAGGCCCTGTGTGTTAAATGGCGAAACAGAACTCTGCGCTTTGCCTTGTAATAATAATAAAAATATTAATAAATAATAATTCTTTCCCCCCAGTATGAATCCACAACCATCACGTTTTCAGTCACACGCTTGTACCAGAGCACCACGACAGCCCCAAGCATTACTAGTACCTAATGTCATACCATCCTACCATAGTATCAAGGAATTACATTCGGCGGTGCTCAGCGCCGCACTTTTCTTAACGGAGCGGTGAATTGAAAATAATTTATTCTCCCCAGAAAGCCATGAAGTTAGCTAGTCTCCCTAGTCGAACAAGTGAGCCATCGCGTTCACTACCAGGCGCTGTTCTACTGCACCACGACAGCCTCACAATGGATTATGTATTGGACTTATGGATTTTCAAACACCGCGACAATTCGGTGAAATTATATAAGAAAGTAACACATGCTATAACGTTGTTTTTATTTAGTATTTCTTTATATAAACTATAAATTTTAAATGTAAGTAGCAAATTAAATTTTAAAACGAATCTATTTTGAATAGCTCGTGATCGGTAAAATAAAATGAAACAAAGTAATTTAAATATTTTATTGTAGATAATTTTTCTTGTTGATAGATATTAGATTTTTTATTGAACACATTCATATGTTTTTATTGTTCTCGTTAATGTTATATAATAGAAATTATAGATTTCACACGAGCCTTTTTGATGCTTATTGTTGTAACAATAAAACCTACACTCTACATAGAGATAGTGAGAAAAGTAATAAGATTATAATTTATTTTATTTAATTTTAATTAATTTACAAGATGGTTCGATTATATCTTATCTTGGAAAGAAATAACAGCACATAATGCAAATATCTTTTCTGTCATTCTTAGTTTTTGCAAAAATTAGCTAGCTATTATATTAAATTTAAAATTATGTGTCTTTTTAAATTACATTTTAACTAAATTAATTTTCAACTTTGTGCCGCATACCATGACTTAAAACATTATGTGTAAACGTACTTTAAAAATAAAAAACTCACTAACCGGTAGAAGAGCATGGTGAAGGTCCTTTCCGCGCGATCCTCAAAACACAACTGCATGGGAAGAAACATCCAGCCGTTATAAAAACCCTTTATACTTATTATCTAGCTATTTTTTAATTAAATTATACCTATGTACAAAAAAATGTATTTATAATATTTATAAAAATTATTTAAACATGAAACTAGTTTAATTTATAATAACAAATTTGATTTATAGGATTTAAGTGTGATTACTTTGCTTAAGAAAATGTAATTAAAAAACGTCAAAATTTTAATAATAATCTGTGTGCGATGTTTTTTCGCGGCATTCGATGACAAACTGACGCTGACGGCGCGATGGCTTCGAGCTGCGTGTTGTCTATAATCGTGTGAATTTTCTTGAAATTATTTAACGTTTCTGTTTTGTTTGGATGAACTTGAAACTATTTTTCCCAGTTTTAAGGAAGTTTTACCATTTATGACAATGGATGGCTATATAATTTATTTTATACGAATAATGAATTTTATAAATTATTTCAATATCAATTTACTTATGTAAATAAGGAAATCGTATATGATATCAAAAGATCTTGATGAGGATTTTTTATATAAGAGACTGATCATAATATTAAAATTTAGCTAAGCCCAAAAAAACAGAAGTTAGGAAAAACATTTGTTAAACAAAACATTAAATTGTCAAGTATGTTCTCATCGTAATGAATAAAGCTTTGTGATTTTATGCAATATGTATTATAGTGGCTGTTACGTCAATAATTATGTAAGTAAAAGTAAAATTTATATTATATATTATAATTTTTAATTGTTTACACATGCAGGGTAGACACTAGACAGACATCATTTAATATAATACTCATTCACTCTACGCTCATTCAGCGTTGCCAGATTTTATCTTGGGGAAAAGGGGGAGGGATGCCAAAATGGGGGCAGAAAATAATCTCCCACTCATTTATTTGAGTTTTAAATAAAGTTTCTAATAGTGATAGATAGAAAAATAAAATGTTTTTTTTTAACTGGAAGAGGACCCTAGTTAAACAATAAAAAGTCCTTTCAAAATCGGGGCATCTGGCAACGCTAGCTCCAATCTACAATTTCTGCCTTTTTTACATAACAATTTGTGTAAATTAAAAGCTTAGTTTTGTATTTAGTTAAATCAGAAGAAGAAAGTATAAATAATTTATTTTTAAAATAAATATAAGCGCGAATAGAAATCGTCACCACACCTTTTGCTTGTAGTCAGACGACTCTCCAATTTTCAATTATGAAACGATGTCCGATTTATTAATCGTTCTTTTTTGTATTTTTCAGCTTCACACTGTATTCCGCATATAGCAGGGTAGGCAGAGGGAGCCTAATGCTCTCACTAAGACACTCTGTTGCCCACTTTCCTCCGAATTCTGTAGGCGCGACACCAGAGCGAACAAATGAAAATATTTAATATTAAATTTCCTCGAGCGGTACAACGTGTCACGTTTATAGTCATACGCATATGCCCCTTCGTAGCCAATCTTGCCAATACTATCTTTCTTCTTTTAGTTGTAATAAGTTTTATTTAAATGTTTATTTTTATATAGCAGTTTGTTTATTTTTGTGCAGGCGATGGCTTCTAGTATTTAATTAAATATATCGTATTCTTTACTTTTAATACATACCTATCTCTCTCTAATAGAATTTTATTGAGTCACAAAGTAGGTACAATGTAATTATTTTATAATAAAATTATTAAAAGATGACTGTGAGCATTTAAATCTTTTTAGCATTATTCATATTATAGTAATTATCTTTACATATGATATAATTGCATATATGTTAAATAATGTCATTTAATTAGCCTTACTATAGGTAGTTTCTCACGTTTGTAAAAAGATAGTCACCTACCAACAATGTCTTTAGTTTTCGCTATAAAAAAAATGGCTGCCCGAAATTTGATTTACGTAAACAACAATAAGAACAACTATAGGTAAAACTAGAAGAACGCAAAACCTAACTTAATGGCGGTCAAGACTCGTTGAGCGTACTGTACATCATGAATTCATGATATATCTGTATGTACTCTATCATCATTAACCCTTAAATACACAGTTGTAAGTAAAATAATTGTAATTAATAGTCATAAAAATAATCAGTCCTTATAAAATACTTGTAGATAAGTTTAAGAATTTTTATGATCACAAATTATATAATTAAATATTGCACATATAGCTATGTTTATTATATATATAGTAAAAATCCGCATTTTTGTTTGTATTTTAAATGCATAGTTAGAAAAAGATAAGTTTGTCAACATTCTATGTTTGGTACACATATCATGGATTTTGGACAATAAGATGGTTTAGCTTCCCTGTTAAAATTCAATACTGTCACTTTACTGTATAGTATGGTCGACGAGTTGTGGCCGTCAGGAAATTGTACATGGCTGCTCTGCTCTACACGGTGTAAAAATATTTTTATAGAGGCCGTCGTGGCGCAGCGGCACAGCAACGTTGTGGGTTCAATTTCTACTCATAAGAACTAATTATTTTAATTTTCTTACATTGTTAACAAGATAAAACGCGGCGTTAAGTTCCAAATTTTATCGCATGCAATATTATAGAGTTAGTTCTAAATTAATTTTAGTAATATCTATTAGAAGTTAAATCACTATAGAGACTAATAATAATTTTTCAACAGCTTCCATGCAATGTGTTCTGTTTTTATCTCAAAATTCGCAAGATGGCGGTGCAAGGTTTTTGAAATAAATATTAATATAATATGAAAATTGTTAGTTGTTTATGCACCATATTATGTTTTATTTTAAATTTAATGACTAACAAGAAAAAGGACTTTTTATAATTCTAAAATAAGTGATAAAATCCATAGTTTCTTCTCTTTTTTTTTCCAATAAAAACAATTGTAGTAAAGCAAGACCACTTGAGAAGGGCCAACTCTTAAATTCAATCGACGGATTTACCTAGGTACCTATATTAATTCTACAACTGTATATTTTCCATTACATGGTAAGTTTTTAACGAGATTTACACAAAAAAATATATATGTTTTTCGACCTATCACCATTGTAAGTACGATGCAAGAGGCAAGAGCTGGTATTTTAAAAAATAAAACATTTCTTTTTGACGTTTTTCCATAAATATTCATTGGTTGAATTTAATGGCGAGACATTACAAGGAAACTGGCCAGCCTTGAACGCGACCCGAGTTACCCCCTAGTTAAAAAAGATGAACTAACTTCACTGCGTTGTGAGGATACTGGAATAAAATTATCCATTTTGTTAAATAAATAAATGTTGTCAAACCTATTTTTTATCTTTCTATATTTATATAGTTATTTTAAAAAAATATATTTTTATTCTGCACACAGCAGGGTAGGCATAGTGGAGAACGGAGTGTCTTAGCACTAGGTTTTCTCTACCTACCCTGCTGTGTGCGGAATACAGCGTGAAGTTAACTTATTTTTTTTTATTTATAGTTAAAGAAAGATAATTATAATTGATTAATATATAAAATGAATATTGTATATTAAGTGGAACCGATTATCTTAAAGTCGCCATCGGCCTTGTGGTAACCAGGTCAATACCTCCATAGCCACCACAGTAGAAGTAAGCAATACTACTTTACGTGTCACTAAAATGTAAATTACTAAATATCCTGTTTTTTTTCATCTTTAGTAATGAAGGCAGGGGGGAAACTAGTGTTAAGACACTCCGCTTCGCACTTCCCCACGAATTCTAAATGCATAGCGTATTGAGTGGCGGAACTTAACGCCGCGCTTCGCCGCGAACCCTGATTAGAGAAATGAAAAATTTAAATATTTCATTTCCTCGGGTGGTTATCAAATCTACAACTGTCGCGTTACAATCACTCCTTTGTGGCCCTCCTCCATCGGCGACGACGACGACGGCGTCATCGTATTATATGGTTTTGTTTTTTAAAAAGTAATTAATTTATATATTATTCTCGACTCTTCTTGCGCTTGCATTCAGAGACGGTGGCAGGAAAGTGATACCAAAAATATGAGTCAATAATAAATATTTAAATATACATATATATATATTTTTTTTTAATTATTAATCATGCAGCAAACTGTTATAGTTATTATTATTTTTGGTTAATTAAGTATTAATTAGCTATATTTTTTATTTTATTAATTATTATTAATTTGTGTCAAAACGCCCATATAAATACCTTGCCTTTAGAACGGAATCACAGTATTTTTAGCATATTATTGTTAAGAACCATTTACATAGATCCTGCGACTGCTCTCTTCGAAAAACTCCTTCGTTAATTACGGTTCCATGTCTTATAAAACTAAATCTGAAACTTATATGAAAGAAATGTGTTGTTCGATGAGATTTTTTTTGTTAATAAACCTTTTTTCTTCCAGAACTGTTCTTCAGAGTGAGTGTAGAGCAACGTGACCGCTTGTTGCCCTTCGCTAGGCAGCTGGCGGACCACGCAAGCAAACTGCCTTACGATGAGCCGCAATCGGTGTCAGCTGTGGGTTCATTTCTTGATGCACAAAACTATTTAACTTCTAAGTTTGTTATTCAAGGAGTTCATAACAATTTCATGTATTTTCTATACATTTGAAGGTATATTGAAAATGCTAGTTTTAATGTCTATCTGTTTGTCTCTGCGGTCCAGGACAGTCAAGTTTATTATGACATACCTATTAGGTTAAAAAAGAAATTATCACCACCCAAATACAATGTGAATAAAAGAACGATATGTTTTATTAAATAAAACCAAAAACCAAAGTATAAATTTTCGTTATTTCAAGTTCAAAATATTTTCTAATAATATCCACATTGTCATTAGTTAATCTTTTCGTTCCTTAAATGATGTAGTAAAAAATGGCAATATTTTAATAATAATATTAAAAAAATAGTCATATATTCCTTTCCCAAATTTGTAAATCTTGCAGATGTATTTACTTATCAATTTGATCGCTCCATAAACTTGAACTGTGACGTTTGAGATAAATGGAAGCAATTTAATCACCCATTCGAATTGAAGCAACCAGGAACAAATCCCCATCTACAGAAAAGTCATAAATAGTTATTTTGGTTAATTAGATTGTAAACACGACTGTTTTTAGGGTTCCTTACCTTTTAAGCAAAAAAGGAACCCTTATAAGATCATTTTGTTGTCCGTCCGTCCGTCTGTCTATAAAAAGCACTAGTCTCAGTAACGCTTGGAGATGTTGGGTTGAAATTCAAACCATATACTCAGATCTACGGCCCCATGATTTCATGATGAAAAACATATTTTTATATTTTCAACATAAGAATTTCTTCTTTTTGTCTGCTGCGATTCCAGGGAAACCCATGATCATCGGGTTACACATCAGGTCCCATGCTGTTGGAACACCGTGAATAGAAAAATAATGTTAAAAATTTTAAACTTACGCTATAGATCAAGTCACTCAGAGATCCAAACATATTGAAACTTATGTGTATATGAAATATAAATGTAAAGATAAACCACAACGTCCAATCCACGAATATAGAGAGGTAAAAGTTGCGTTGGGTATTTAAACTAACACTATCTAAGAGGAAAGCCGCGGAATTAAACGCAGGCTAATTGGCAGCTGTGTACGCATCGGTTTAGGGAAAGAATTGAAAGCACTGGTGGACTATTCACATATCCCTTATATTTGTATATTCTTGTCCATAAAAAAACAGTAAAAAAGGAACATTTTTATTTTTTTTATCCTCCGTAACAAATAAAAAAACAATAATTAATATGATAAGTCCAGATCATTGTGGAATTGGATTTCTTTCACTTTGTTAAAAATATAATAAATAAAAGCAAAAAAATTGACAACTGATCGTCTAGAAAAGCTTAGAAGTAATATAATAGCAAAACTTAAATATCTTAAATATAATAAGCCCAATTTGTTATATATGGGATTTTTTTCATAGTTATTTAAAATGGGTTTAAAGCTATAAGTATTTACTTACGAAACTGTCAATTCCAGGAGTTTCTTCCGGAGTCTGGGTTGATTATTGATTGGGCGACTGAGGGAGTTCAAAATTACGTTCGCCTGTCCTAAACTGCTTAAAAAAAGTATATTCCATTCTTTTACATATTATTGTTATTCCTAATAATCTTTACATATTATAAGCAAAATTAAAAATTCTTCTGACAAGGAACACAAGAAATTGTGCAACTAGAAAAGCCTAGAACTGCGATTATGTACTTTATTATTTTTATCTTTGATCACTATGTTGTCTGTGTTTTTGACGAACTCTTTGCTGATATTCCAGTTTCTTCAACCAAAACACTTATATCCTCCAGAATCTCTCATTAATGTTAATGTACTCACATACCATTGTCTGTAAATAGATATTTGAACTCCAAAATCTACTACTCAATATTTGCATAGTTATCCTGATCCTAATCCTATTTAAACTAGTGTGTTAATTGTATCTAAGGGACTATGTAATCCCTCACCGTTCGTTGCCTTAGCATACATAGATCGAGCAAATAATTATTTTGAAAATTTTTTTTAAATATTAATGAACAATTCGATATTCGTTAAGACAATGGAACCGTTGTATTGCCACCTACCGTTATATCATACAGACACCATCTTGTTTCATTCGACGATCCCCGTGTACCTCAAAATCTGGAACCTATACTTTAACCTGCACTCTACAGGACGTCAGAGGCTCGTTCAATCGAGATATATAAGCACTTTTAAGGAGTGTGGTTTTCATACAAAACAAAAAAGCAAATCCCACCAGTAGTTCCAGAGATCTTAGGGCTTAAACAAACAAACTCTTATGTACGATGACCAGTATAGTTTAATTAAAAGTCGTCCGACTCGCTGCTGTTATGGGACTTATAAAGAGTACAATTGAAGCTTGGTGCTCTTGGTATGTTCTGTGATCTCTCCAAGATATTAAGTGATTGCGTTCAGCTCCCAACACCAATGTTGAAATTGTTGAATGAAGTTGCACCACCTGCATTAATTGTCATAATATTAAGTGTTTTTCTTATGTGTTCGTCCCGATTCCTAATTATTTTATATAGTGCTGTTGAAGCATGTATATATACCGCCTGTAGATTACACGTCATATTATGAGTCATCGTCGATATGTTTCTTTGAAATACCAATCTATAGCACATTTGTTCGTCGACGAATGTTCCACCACTTTTAGTGGTTGTAATGGGTAGGCATTTCCTGCTGGCAAATAAGAGATCATTTCGTCTAGGGTTCACAGTTAAAATGAAGGCATAGGAAAAACCAAAATTGACATCTGCTACTTTGATTATCTTTACACACTCTTTTTACTATAGAACAGCTACTGGAAGGATTTTGGAAATCGTCTTCAAACATATGCTGCGAGAAGAGACAGAGCTCTCTAAAAGCATGGTTGACTAGAATTAGTAGGGAATTGAATGAGAGTGTAAGTCGACGAAAAGTGTGGCAAAGACAGAGAGACCTGTTTAAACGTAAACCGAAACTTCCTTAGAAAAATAATGTTTTGAGAGAAAAATTAAGAAAACTTTATGAATAGAAAAATTTATTGCTCTGCTTGCACCAAGCCTTCTTAATGTCAATAAATCTGATTTGTTTTTCGGAAAATTGCCAAATTTTGTTTTTAGCGTTATTGTTTTTGTATCATCGATCAAAGTGTAACCTTAGCAACAGGCCATCATCAAAGAAGTCATCATCATCCACTTGAAATGTTGTGATTTTATTAGTGACCGACTGAAGGTAAGGTTTCGGTCAGTTTTAACCAAAAATCGTATATTAAGTAGAACTGTTCTTCTCAAAGTCGCCATTGGCCTTGCTCTGGTCAGCACCACCACCTCTATAGTCATCACAGTGGAAGTGTATATTCTATATATAAGTGTATATAATATAGTATATGTGTCAGTAAAACGTAAATTATAGAAATCCGGTTTTTAGCTTCATGCTGTATTCTCCACATAATAGAGAAGGCAGAGGGAACCTGGAAACTTATTGTTAGGACACTCTGTTTTCATTAAGACACTTTCGTGTCCACTTTCCGCCGAATTATGGAGGCATTACGTATTGAGTGGCGTAACTCAACGCAGCAAATTATGTTTCTTAGTTGTTTATGTTAGCTTAATACTTTAATTAAGGATATATTATATGCTATATTATATATATTTAGTTTGTGTTAAATGTTTCCTCTTATTGATTAAAGTTTTATTAGTTTTTTAGTTGCATGCTCTGCTTTTATATGGGAGACATGTTAATTTTGTTAATCGGTTTTTAAACTCAGTTCAGAAGTAATAAACCCCTTTTCTATTTCTTTTATTCAGTTGTTCTTTTTTAAAAAGTCATAAATATTATTTTATATTTGCTTCGCAGCAACATGTTATCCCAAAAATATGAGTAGGTTAATAGGTTATGAAATATTTTTTTTTAATATTGATGATAAACTGTCATTGTTATTATTAATTTTTGGTTAATTAGGTATTAAAGTATAGCAAAAAAAATTAAGTAGTTAATTATTATTAATTTGTGTTAAGTAAAGTATGTAAATCAAATCGGCCATATAAATACCTTGCCTTTAGAACTGAATCATAGTATTTTTTGCATATTATTGTTAAGAACCATTTACGTCGATTCTGCGACCGCTCTCTTCGAAAACAGAAAGACTGCTTTACTAATTCGACCTGTATTAAATAAAAAGTACCTATAAAATAGTCATAACTTATATGAAGAAATGAGCTGTTTTGATTAATGATGATGATTCTTCTTCTTTCTTCAAGAACTGTTCTTCAGAGTGAGTGTAGAGCAACGTAACCGCTTGTTGCCCTTCGCTAGGCAGCTGGCGGACCACGCAAGCAAACTGCCTTACGATGAGCCGCAATCGGCGTCAGTTGTGACTTCATTTCTCGATGTATAAAACTCTTTAACTCCTAAGATGGTCATTCAATGTAATTTGTTTTCTAGGAGTGAGGAGTTCGTAATATTTTCAAGGATTTTATCAACGAATAAATTTAAACATAATATGCTAGTTTTAATATCTGTATGTTTGTCTCTGCGTTCCAGATAGTTATGAATTATGACATATTAATATTAGATTTAAAAAAATCACCACCAAAATACAATATAAATAAAAGAACAATATGTTTTATTTAAAACAACAACCAATATAAATTTTCATCATTCGGAATTCATAATATTTACTATATTTGTGTAATTAAATATGTAATATATAAATTGTCATTTAGTTAATCTCTTCGTTCCTTTAATGATGCAGTGAATGATGACAATATTTTACAAACAGTATTCCAAAAATAATGATATATTCCTTTCACAATGTTATAAATTTTGCAGACGAAATTACGAAAGAATGTAAACAGACGATAAATAATAGTTATAAATGATTGGAAAAGTCCGAAATGAGCCAGCCAGGAACATATCCCCATCTACAAAAAAATTATAAATAGGTTGATTAATTTTTCTGTCGTCGACGACAGCGTCAGACTGTAGAGACTATAGATAGATATACTCGTATAGATTGATAGATGATAGTTTCACGCTCTATCCCGTATATAGCAGGGTAGACAGAGGGCAGCTGGTGTTAAGACTATGGACGTATCTAGAGATATTTTCTTTAGCTTTGCACTGCATATGTTATATACAAAACGTTTTGCCAAAAAAAAAAAAAATAATATTAATATTTTAATATAAAAAAAACTTTATTCTAATACAGTTAGTAGGTTACGTATTTTTTAATGTGACAATTTCCTTTATTTGCTTCTAATATGTTCGTAGGCGCTTATAATTTATTAGGGCTTAAGCGTGAAGCTGGTTCCTGGCATGGGGTTAAAATTATGCTAAGCATCAGGAAATGGAATAGCATCATTTCTAATTTTGTTCCCAAGTAAATATAAAAAATGAGATTTATAATTTAACGAAATGTAGGTACTATTTTATGCACCCTATTTATTTTTCATATTCCCCGATAGTATCTACTTACCGGTATTATGAAATTACAAATTTTATAAAGAATACATAAATATATTAAATTTTAGTTTAATTTTATGTCAAAGATATTACTTATAACATGATTGATTTTGTAAAATGTATAATATCTATCGATCAAAATAATAATAATAATAATAATGTAAATCATTTTCATACACCGGCTCTGGTAAATCAAAACGAGACGTTGAGTTAGCACTTAAGATGCAATGTTCTAAAATTAGGCGGAAATTTGAAACACTACGAGTTGACTGGCGGAGTTCAACGCCACGATTCGTCTTCTCAGAATAGTAAAACCCACGATCATCGGAATTATAGTCTATAGTCAAGATTATTAAAAACTTAAAACTTACGCTATAGATCCAACCACACAATGATCCAGATGTATCGACCATATTGAAACTTACGTATATATAAAATATAAATATAAATAAACCACAACGTCCAATCCACGAATGTATAGAGGTACTGGTTGCGTTGGATATTTAAACTAACACTATCTAAGAGGAAAGCCGCGGAATTATTAAACGCTACTAATTGGCAGCTGTGTACGCATCGGCTTAGGGAAACAATTGTAGGCACTGGGGGACTAGTGGTGTGGTAATGGACGTCGTTGAACGCGATATTGAACTGCCCCGACCCGGCCTGAGTTATGAGAGAATTTGAAAAGGGACAGTTAACAGCGTGAAATTAAATAAATAAGTAAATAAATGATACCGTAGCATTGTCACCAGCTATTGATGAAGCGTGATGCTAATGAAATAGGAATATCTATAAGCAACACCATAAAATTGTTGTCTGTTATAGTCAATAATAGTGTTTAATTAAAAAAGCCTGCATATTGTCAAAATTGATAATTTTATAGACATTGCACGTAGATTGGCACGTTCCGTTATCCGTTTTGTACGATTTTTTTATATTTTATTTGAATAAACTAGTTACTGATATCAAAAAAAACCGATGCATAAACTAAATTAATAAATAGTAACATCATCATCATCAAGATAAATCCGACCACGTATGTATCAAAAATCGCTTCACTGGCTTAATAACAGTTGGAAGCGGACAATGGAACGGACATACACACACACGTACGCTAACAACATAACGCTTCTTTTTGGGCTCAGCTGCAGTCGGTCAAAAAATGTACATTTAAGGCACATCACTAAATATTTAATATAATGTTTGCCCTATCGGACAGGAAACGACGCCGGAAAGGTACACGACAGATATGGCTGAATGCAAAACATTTTAAATTGGATGATAATAATTGTTGTCGTATCTCAATATGTTTGTTTTACATAGAAATTGTCAAAAAGAAGAAAGTTGATAGAAAAGTCTTTGTTTAGGTCGAGGCTGTTGATCATCATCTAATTGTGAACACTGTTAGATATGGACATGGATGCGGGTTCAATTTCCATTCGGAGGAACGAATAGATTTAAGATATTTTCAATTTTGCTTTGATAGACAAAACGCGGCGTTAGTATGGGTAGAGAAATGGGGTAAAGGGAAGAGTTAATCTTCATGCTAGATTCAAGAAGACAAGCGTGAAGTTACTTGTCACGTCCAACTGTTGAGCCAATCCTGGCACACCCAGGCTATATGCACAGAAAAAGTAATTAGAAAGGGATTTGACGAGCACGATTTAAACAATATACACACATTTCCAGTATTGTAAATGCATCAAAACTTTGAGTTATAAAATGGGAAATGGGAAAAACATAAGAAGCATATTTCCGTTCGAAACGTATGAAGAAAATGAGATCCATCCCTACTTTTGGGAATGATAATATTTTAATAATTTCCGCTTCTTTGACTTAGGTCTAATAAGCACAAACACACAACAAACCACGGCGTTGGGTTCCGCTATTTCCCACACTGTATCCTGCATATAACAGGCAAGGTAGAGGGAACCTAGTATTAAAACAATCTGTAACATAGGTACCCCACTTTTTCGCCAAGTTTTTAGGCATTGCGTGTTAGATGGCGGAACTCACACTGCCAGACGAAACCAGACAAAACGAGACAAAACCAGAGTGAAGAAATTAAAATATTAATAAATAATAATTTACTCCCCCGAGTGGGAATCGAACCCACAAGCGAAAATTACAGTCATACGCTTGTTTCTCTGTGCCACGAGGGCCTCTTTATAATTATGTAATCATGTAAAATATTAATAATATAATATATATTATTATAATATCACTAAAAATATAAAATAGTATATTAGTACCTACTGATAACAATTCCCAAGTCCCAGGCAGTTAAACGTAAAAATAGATGACATTTGTTTTCATTTGTGGTTTTCCGTTTTAAGCTAATATTTTTGTGGGATATTGTTATGAAGAGGATATTTTTTTAATAATATTTATTTTAATTTGAAGCTATTTGTGGCGTTGGGGCACAAGCGTGTTTGTCAAGGGGACAGATTGGGGGTTCGATTCCCACTCGTGGAAATTAGTTATTTAATATGTTTCGCCACTCAACACGCTAGCCTTACAGAATTTGGTGGAAAATAGGAAACGAAGTCTCTTAACACTAGGTTTTGAATGGTGCTAGGTTCGATTCTCTATTAAAGCTTAGGATATTGGAGATAAATTTTAGATTTAATTTAACCTGTGTAATAACTGCAGAAATTACTGAAAAAATCGTTGTGGATGTTTGCAATATTCAAAAAAATGTCTTATTCTGCGATGTGAGTTCAATAAAAAATTAAAGATATTTAATTTTTTCTTTTCTTCTTTGCATATTTCATCGTGTCTCAGCGCTCGACGTAATAAGACGTGTAGTTGCTCACTATCTCAAAAATTGTGTTTTAAAATTGTATTTGTGTTAATTATGGCTCTTAAAGTATTAAGATCACTGCTTAATAATTGTTAATATTAAATTGACGTTTTGGTTTACGTTTGAAACTTAGTGAACTGTGTTAAAGTGCTAAAACATAAATTTTATATTCCCTTAGAGTGTTAACCTAACAGCTGTTGCAATCACATCTACCCTCACAGTATAAAAACAAGGGGACGGTATTTGNTCGATTTCCACGCTTCGATCGGAATGTCGTCAGGTCTCTCTCGCTTTTCCGTTCTTCATGCGTCGAAGGCAACCTACTTGTGATTATTATTATATTTTAATAATTTCCGTTTCTTTGACCTAATAAGACAAACCACGGCGTACGGTTCCGCTATTCCCCACACTATATGTATTCTGCATATAGCAGGCAAAGTTTTTTTTTTTTTTTTCACCTAGCTTTTGCACCTAGTGTTAAAATAATCTGTAGGGACCTCACTTGTTCGCCAAATTTTTGAGGCAATGCATGTTAGATGGCGGAACTCACACTGCCAGACGAAACCAGAGTGAAGAAATTAAAATATTAATAAATAATAATTTACTCCCCCGAATGGGAATCGATCCCACAAGCGAAAATTGCAGTCATACGCTTGTTTCCCTGTGCCACGAGGGCCTCTGTATAATTATGTAAGCATTTAAAATATTAGTAATATAATAATATATATTATTATAATATCACTAAAAATATAAAATAGTATATTAGTACCTACTGATAACAATTCCCAAGTCCCAGGCAGTTAAACGTAAAAATAGATGACATTTGTTTTCATTTGTGGTTTTCCGTTTTAAGCTAATATTTTTATGTGATATTGTTATGAAGAGGATATTTTTATAATAATATTTATTTTAATTTGAGGCTAGTTGTGGCACTGGGGCACAAGCGTGTGTTTGTGAACGGGGCAGATTGTGGGTTCGATTCCCACTCGTGGAGATTAGTTATTTAATATGTTTCGCCACTCAACACGCTAGCCTTCCAGAATTTGGCGGAAAATAGGTTCGCTCTGCCTACTCTACGTACTTTGCGCAATGCTAATATATCTTTGAATGGTGCTAGGTTCGATTCTCTATTAAAGCTATATAGGATATTTGAGATAAATTTCAAATTTAATTTAACCTGCGTAATAACTGCAGAAATTACTGAAAAAATGGTTCTGGATGTTTGCAATATTAAAAAAAATGTCTTATTCTGCGATGCGAGGTTCAGCTACTAAATAAAAAATTAAAGATATTTAATTTTTTCTTTTCTTCTTTGCATATTATCTAGAAAAATCATAAGATTTAATAATAATATCCTTTCAATAATAGTTTTACTTTGTATTTTTAGCGTTTATTATTAAAAACTTGCCTTATTAAGACATGTAAGTATACCTTCTCAATTTTTGTTTGGTGCTGCAGTGTGCCTTCTTCTCTCACTGGTTCAAGGCCCCTGCCTCAGTAAAGGCACGTCTCAATCGATTTTACATACACTTAAATAATACTAAAACTATAAATTTAACACAAAATATCAAAATTAATAATTAAGAATGTCAAAATTACAATTTAAATTAATATTTGTATTGAAAATGATAATATTTCAAGTATTTTTCACAAACGAATGTAGTAAATTGTTTACGAATAAGTATAGTAGTCAGCTGTCAATGTCTAGGCCAAGGTCGGTATTTCTGCGCAAGTGCGAGGTCACTTTTATTTTGTTTTTGTAGCGTTTTTACTTTCAGTATAATAACAGTGTAATGACAGTATAGCTTCTTCTTTAATACTATACTTAAAAGCGTGATATGTGCTCAACTGGCACGCTCGGAACGCCATAATCAAAGAACTATACTTGTGAAGATATTTACGGTTCCATATCCAAAGGATGAAACGGGATCCTCATTTTTAAGACTCTGCTGTTTGTTCGTTTGCTACTATAATAACAAATACTAAAAACATAATAAAATATTTAAGGGGGCTTCAACGGAACATTTATTTTATACCTGTATTTTTTTTTAAGTTTTACTCTCAGATTGGTACTACTTACCGATTTTCTCTAACTAAATCACTTTTTTCTTAACATTATGTTACCGTTGTGATATAAAAATGGAATGTCTGTCTACTCCAACGATAGTTTTATATTAATTCGCAGTGAACATTTAACGTAAATCATTAAAGAAAATTCTATTAGAAATTCATATTTTTAATTTACATTCATAATTTATTATAGTTTATGCATAAATAAATTACGTATTAAATATTTTTGCTAGGACACAAGACCATATAGAAAAAAAAACATTTTATAATTTCATAATATATTTATTAAGGCGTAACATTACAAATATTGCTAATAATAAACAAAGTAAAGAAACATACACGTAAAATAAAAATCCAAAAAGAAAAGAACTATAATAGTCAAATATCTTTTTACAATTTAAAACTTATGTATAGGCCTTCTTATCGTTCCATCCAATATCAGACTTACATTATAGTCTAAGAGACAGCAGATAAAATAATTTCTGTTCGAGATTGTTGAGCTTTTGGGACTTATTAGAACACAAAATCTTTATATTTTAAATAAAATAGTTATAATTATAATTACAAGGTTTAGTTACGTAGAACCCAGCGTTGTGTTCAGCTCTTTATTCATCGTATCGATTAAAGGGCACTAAGTAATTGAAATATTAGATACAATGCATTATTTAGAAAAATGTTTCTATTTAATTTATTTAAAAAAAAAGTTTAAACTGTAACATGATACAAAACTTGTAAATTTCGTCCCACCGCCTCTTAGACTTATTTGTATAGGAGTATAATTATCCAAATACTAAATTCGGTCCCGACCAACCTCTTTAAGACAGTTTTTTCAGCTTCGTTCTATCCCGGATGCTTGCTATATGCAAGGCAGAGGCAGAGGGAACCTAGTGTCAAGACCTTCCGTTTCCTCTTTTCCGCCAAGTTTTCAAGACATTACGTGTTGAGTGATGAAACTCAACGTCACGATTGGTCTTGTCACCAGAACGAGGAAATGATATAATTCAATACCCCGAGTAGGAATCGAACCCACAAGCGTCACATGCTACACCGATGCCCCTCTTTTGGCATTCACTCATATAATGAATAATAACAGTTATAATTACGATTTTACAGACAATTATTTTTTTAATAATAATTACACACTTATTTTTTTTCGGTAAAAATCAAGTAGCAGGATATGTACCCACTACCCATATCTTTTGGATAGTGTCGAAACACTATTGACAATTAAGCTATACGGTCTTAGCGAGTTACGTCAAATTGGTAATATGATTTTTACAATTTTTATAATGATATATATTTTATAGTTTTAATGATGTGAGCATGAAATGAAGTTTTTTATTATTATTATTAATTACATTATTTGCGCATTAAATTGTATAAATTTATTGAAATTTTAAAAAATAACTTATAATATATTATTTTTTTTGCTTAGTCCACAATTTATAGACATTTACAAAAACATGTTTTATTTTACACATTTCTTATTAGTTCTTGATTTTACACTAATTGATAATTGGTGTAAAAATATGTGCCAATTACGTCATCCATGAGTATTTTTTCATCTACACGCTGTATCCTGCATGTAGCAAGGAAAGCAGACAGTGTTAAGACTCTCCGCTCTCCATTTTCCGCCAAAATCTGGAGGCTTCTTTTTGATTTTATTTATTTTTTATTGCGTGTTGCGTGGCGTATCTTAACGCCGCGCTTTGCCTCGAGACCGGAGCAAAAAATTAATATTAAACAATTCTTTTCCTCGCGTGGGAATCGAAATCACAAGCTGTCGCGGTTAGTGACACGCTTGTGCTCCTGCAACGACTGAGTAAAATATTAAAATTAAATATCTATTAGTATGATAGCGTTAGTTTACCGCCTCTATAGTTATTACAGATAAATAAAATGTGATGAATTTGCATTGGTAAGGAAGATAATAGAATATTAACGAAAAAATTAAATTAAATACAATATGCTTCAATTTATGTACAGTAGGTTTGACGAGTCGTGGCCGCCTTGGCGTTACATTTTTTGGTCTTTTGCGCATTGGTCACTCGGAAAGCAAATATAAAAAATCCAATTTCAAATCTGCGCAGCCTACATCTAACTTCAGGGTGTCACAACTTGTCAACAGTACTGCATGTGTATTTAATTTTTAATGAAACATAGACGATTGTAAAATGTGACGCGATACATTCAAGTATAATATTAATTTAATAGTAGCATAGTTGGTACAAGAAACATGACTGCCCATTGAGTTTTTAAAATTAAATCTCTTTTTTTTTATTTAAATCAATTAACTAAAATCTCTCATTACAACAATTACTGGAAGCTTTTTCAATACTTGATGCTGAATTAAAAGATAGTTGAAAGTAAATAGTATCTTCAGATCTTTTGATTATCTGTAATATTTTTTTGAAAATAAATTAAGGTATATAAATAATTATCACCGATTATCAAAAGATAATAGCAAAACAATTGTATTTTAAGTGTTGCCAGAATATATTTTGCGTTATATTATTAAATGTTTTATGCTTCGATTTCTTTTTTGTAATGTGGACATAATTTTTGTAATAGATCATTTTATCTTGCAGTTACTGCAAAAAAATATTTTAAAAGTATAATATTTCTACTTAGCAGACACAATTTGTGCTAAGAACTCGAATTAAACAGTTTTTTTCAAAAAAGGATAAATATTATTATTTTATCTACTCTCAAACTTTATTTTTTATCTGTGAATCATTTATTTATAACAATACTATCATTTTAATAATTCAGCCTCATTTTAAGAAAAAATATCTAAACAACACATGGTCTTTATACTTTTGTGGATTTTTTTCTTTAAACAAAATACCCATCTTACATATATTCGCAATATATTGTTAGTACATTATAAACAACTTTAAAGGAAACACTTAGTCCATATTATTATATAAAAACTTATTTCATTCAAACACCTAATTTAATAATAAACAAAAATATAATAACTAACAACCATTGCAGAAGGGTAGGCATAGGGAACCTAGTGTTAAGACACTCCATTCCCCACGATAATTTAATATTTTTTAAATCTTTCAATTTTAACTTGATTTTTAACAACCATTTATATTGAAATAACTTAATTGAATTGTTAATTTATTTTAATACTAGAGTCACAATACAGAACAAAACAAAAAATCTATGAATATTTTTTTTATAAAGTCATCATTTGTGTTTACTTTAGTAAGATCAATCACTTCATTCTCCACTTTACAATCATTTAGGTAAATAAGAATAAACTAAATATTGTAATAAATTAAATTTGATATGAACTCACAAAAATCATAATCAATCAGGGAATGCTCACAAAACAATTAGAAAAAAAAAGTTTATTGCTATTATATTCATTTCCATGATGTAGTAAAACGAAGAATGGAGCTAAGTTCCTCAAGCGTAAGTGGAGAACGCAGTGTCTTCGCTTCAAGTTGCCTATACAAGCGAAATTCTCGAAAGTTCGAGTTAGGCTCGACTACAGAGGTTTCCGTACAAAACTTTACGAACCCTAAAAATAAAAAAAACCCAACAAAATGGACCAAGCAATTCTTCGATAATACCAAAAACTACAATCCAGGTCACCTATCCGACTTCCCAGCATTATGCAAATGATTTGGCGCATCAGCGAAAGCAAATTTCAATCTATAGGCCTCCGCCACCAATAAACTGATATTAGAATCCGACCAGTTCTGAGTTGGAACGTTCTGGAGAAGTATCATCAGACCCTGAAAATCCTTCTCCTGCATAAGCCTCTCACGCCAGTGCAGGAGAAATGCGGCACAAACGTACAATTGGAATATCGCGAAACCATCTGATTCGGCCAGATAGGTGTCCCAAAGCCGTATCGTGCAAGGAAGTGGTATCTCTCTGGTTAGGAGATTGTTCATCCAACGGAATGAGAATTGTAGGTAGTCCACGCCGTGGCGTTGGAGGTGTTCGTGTAAAGGTTGGTCAATGCGTCTTATTAGTTCTTTTAGTTGGTTCACCTGGAATTTGTATTTTGTATTGTTAATAGAAAAAAAATCTAAGAAATCACATTTTATATCAAAGTGATTTCAAATATCTAGTGATTTTGTTGAAAAATTAACATAAAAGACTAATCTTTAATGATTCTAAAGTAATTTTATACAATTTAAAAATTTTGAGCTAGATACTATGATTTACACAATGTACTGTATACATTCAGAGTTTAGAAACTGTCCCACTGCACCACAACAAGTTCAAGTATAGGCCATTTTATTGAATAATTTACTATAATACGAATATAAACACGAATCTTAGGGACATAGCTTCAAATTCAGCTCAAACATATGTTAAATAAATTTTGCGACATACATTTTATATTATCTTACTAAATAGAGAGAGACAAAATATCTAACATAACTTCTCGATAACTAAAATACTCACCTTATACTGTATACCGAGCTGAGCAAAAATATAATTATCCTGGATACTATCCAAGAACTTTGACAAACACCAAAACGAATCAGCCTCTATCACATCCCGTTGGCATTCCGTTAGACTATCCAAAGGGAAGTTGTCTAGTTCTTTGCCAGGAGCAGCTTCTTGGAGGAAGACCATGAAAAAAGGAGTCACCAGGTCGTTGATGCCCTGGACGTAGCCAGACGCTGGATGCCGTATTGCCCATATGTAGAGGATACGTTCAAACATTACCTTTAATTTAGAGAAATAGGATTAAAATATGATGTTTATACAACAAGTCTTTTATAAATTAATATTATATATTATACTAGAGGATACTATATTTAAGAAAAAACTGACCAAGCTCAAGTTAGACTCACTCTCAGAGGGTTCTGTACCAATTTCAGGAACTTTTGTCAAACTAAGTACTTTAAATTGACATAACTTTTTTATTTATGAACCAATTGTAATAAAATAATATAAGAAGGATAGTAGGATATATAGGATATACAATTTTCTATACCTGCACAGTAATCTGCTGAAACAACGCCACTAAGGGGCTCATCCTCGGTATATCAATATGTATCTGTCTGTATGTGTCTTCTTCTCTTTCAGCATCATAGTACTGTCGCACCAAGTGTTTGTAATCAGCTCTTTTCCTCTCTAGTGTCTCTGCTCTCCGCTCTGCATTCGCTGGAAGGTAGCCGGCTAATAGCCGCCATGTTACTGCTCTGGCCTGTAAAATTAATAAAAATAGATACTGTAAAGTATTATTCATATACTAACAATCTATATTAATATTATAAAGCTGAAGAGTGTTTACTTCAATGTGATATGTACTTAGTAAGTATTTCCGTTTGACCAAGAGGGTAAAACTGCCAGTAAGAACCAGTAGTAAATATAATAATGGATAACAGTGTTTTAATACTAGGTTCCCTCTGCCTACCCTACTGTGTGCAGGATATAGTGTGAAGCTGACTTTTAAATATAAAATAGTACATTAAAGCTTATATAACGACACATTTGTTAATATTTCATTATCCTGAATAAGAGACCACTCGTGAGAGACTGTAAAGATGCCTGATTGTGGATTCAAATACAACTTGTGAAATTTTTCATTTCTTTTCTTTGATAACAAGAAAAATTCAGTTCCAGGCATCCAGAGTTTGACAAAAAATAGGAAACGGAAGTATCTTAATGAGGAGTGCCTTAACACAGATTCCCAGGTTCCCCTCGCTGCCTACCTTCCTATGTGCAGAATACAATATATAGCTAAAAATCTTCAGAGTAAGTTTGTTAAAAATACCCCTTCCCCTAAGTGTGGATTGAACACACAACCCTTGTGCTTACAATCACATTGCTTCAATTCAATTTACATTAAATATCAACACTTAGTTGTTATAACAAGTATATGAAAATATTTGCTTCCTCTTAGCTTTTAATAACAGATTTGCATGCAAATACATACTTTATATAAAATATATTTAAGTAGCACAATAGTCTGTAATCATGTTGCTTGTGGCAAGTGTGGTTGACTCAAGGTTTTCTAGGAATTGTCGTACTGGTTTTTATTAAAAATATTTTAATAATACATATATATATAACATATATTCAATTTTATTATTTTACTTATGAAATTTTATAATATTTATAAATAAGCATTACTTCAATCAATTTTTTGGTGTAAATTTATCAACAAGTGCAAAGTTAGTCATATTGAAACATAGTGGCACAGTTTCTTATTGTACCTGTGGTGTTTCTTCGTAATCACCACAGTTGTGTGTTTTCATTAAACTTTGAGAAATATCCCCCAACTGAAAATTTGGTAGTGTTTGGAGAACAAAGTGTCTTAGCATTAGTGTCACTTTGGTATATGAATGAAGCTACAAAAAACAGAAGTATTATATTATCAACGGAAAAAACCTTAAATTTTTTGGTATAGAGAAAGTAATTGTAAATGTTTTAATACAGTAACAAAAATTTAGTAAATTAAAATTCATGATAACCAATTAAAATGTAAATTACCAGTGAGGAAATAGGCAATTTATTTAAATTTATTAAAAAAATATTTTTGTTTTACAGTTATAAATCATGTACACTTGAGTGCAAAGACACAGTTCATTGGTTCCTTTAATAATGCCAAGATAGTTAAGAGGTGACTCATCACAAAACACTCAACATTATAACTGTAACTGGAAATAACTGACCTTAATAGGAATTCCAGACCAACTGAGCTGTTTTAACTCGTCCAGGTCTAACACAGGGTTTTCTAACACTTGCTGGAACCTCTCCAGTTTAGATTCACTGCTTTCTTCACGGGACGTGAGTGCCGACAGTCTTACAGGTCGCGGCCGCCCCGGGTAATGTCGCATTGCTGACCCACCAGAGGCACCACTCTTACGCACTTCATTCTTCCTCACCGACACCTCCTCCTTAGGCTTAACACTATCACTATCTTTGACGTCACTTTTGTTTACGTTCTTAGTACTGTTCCTATGTGAATTAATAACGTTTAAAGCTGCGGTTTGCGATATGGCTTTCGATATTTTCGTCTCGGCGATGCCTGAGATGATGTCGTCGTCACCCAGGTCCCAGGCATCGTTCACAGACGCCTGGAACTGTTGATACGACGACCCGGACATAACCTCGACGCGCTCGACCCTCTGACACGGCCTCCCCGGGACAGCTCGCTGTGGAGTCTTCCAGAACGTGTCAGCCACCAGTCCGTTCTTGTCATATTCGGCTTGGTGGCTTTCCATAATAAAATAGACCCAGAGACATTCTAAATAACTTTACTAAGCAATCAAATATAACTAAAATGTTGATATGACATATCACTAGGTCATAGACAATTGTTTTTTTTGCACCACGGTTGCAATACAGGTTATATAATTTTACATTTTTGTAAAGACGTTTGTACATTCTGTAGCCCAAATTAAACAATAAAAAAAATAATAATATGAAGGCTATTAAAGCTTACCTTCTTTGATAGCCAAAATGTATAAAAAAATATATATAATTATTTATTTCTGACAACCTTATCAATACAGTATAATATACTTAGTTCTCCTGACGTTTTTGTTTATTAGTTATTTATTATTGTATTAAATACATATTTTGTTTTAAATTAAATCCAAATTTAATTTACGACAGCAAATCTACAAAATACAAATGGTCATTGATGTGTTATAAACACTACATAATTTTCCGGCAAACTTGTTAGATCGATACTAATAGAACACATCAAGAAGGCTTATATTTTTGACCTAAAAATTAAATTGATCACGTATCTAAAATGGCAAGTCCAAATCCTGAAACAGATTCATCTTCTATGTTTATGCAAAGAGGAGATGGTAAGAAAAGTAGAAGTCCTACAAAATCCGAGCCGTCGTCTAGAAGAAATTCTATTGTAAAGAATATGCCAGCAGAAGTGATTACAGTTAAAGATTTCTTTGATTTTATGAAAACTGCATATCAAGTCTACGAACATTTGGAAGGCGACGAAGATGAGGGCTCTAAAATTAATTGGGAAGAATTAACTAAATTGACGGTTATTAATCACGTGATTGAACAACAGGAGAGAGATTTACTGTACCAAACAGCTTATTCTGAACAAAAGCCTATAATTAGTAAAAGTGACACTGCCATTGAAAAGAAGAATAGCGAAACAGAACGTATTGAAAAGAGATACAGCTGTAGCGAAATAGAGAGTAAGAAAGATCAAAGACATTCGTGTTATTACTCAAATACTATAACTAAATCAGGTTTATTTTAAACTCCAATTTTTTAAAATATTTTATTTTCTACAGATAAAGCTCGCAGACGATCTCTACCTTCAGAAGCTAGAGTAGAGATGCTGGGTGTATGGACTGAAGCAAATTTAAACTGCAAATTAAACGATGTATGAGTTTTTCATTATTCTATTGATTATTTTTATATAAGTGAAATATATTTCTTATGTTGAATAATCTGAGTCATCAGGTATTTTTATCATTTACTGTTCAGTAGTAATAATGTTATAATATAAAAAAATATAAAAATGAAATGAACTAATTTAATTATTTTTTTCATTTCATTTAACACCTTCATTTCTACACACCACGTAGAGATGGCGCTATAAGAGCGATTAAAAGATTTTTCCTTTTTCATTCAGGTAATCAACGAGGGGATATTGGACTCTATTCTACCATATTTGGTAAGATATAAAAAGCCATCAAAAACTACAAGTGTTTACGCTCCAATTATAAAAAAAACTCCGTCAAATACATCGACTGATGTAAAGAAACCTGCTAGCTTTGGTGGTAAATAAGATTTTTCTTATATTTATACAATTTTGTTTTCTATCTTTACTCTGTCGCGTACATAGTAGACGGAACCTAGTGTTAACGGAGTGTAGTATGGTGGAACTCAATATCGAAACATGTCTTGTTACCATAATTCATTTCTCCGATTGGGTATCGAACACACAACCATCGTGTTTATAGTCAGACGCCACTGCGCCACGACGTACTTTAGTTTTTATAATAGGATATATTTTTTCTCTGCCTTAGGTTTTGTTAATGAGAAGGAATCAAGAGATCGTTTAGGACGTCGCAAATCTTCAGTTATAGCGGCACAGGAACGTTGCAATCAAAAACAAGAGTAAGTTATATCTCTGAAATTATGATATTTAAGTTTATATATTATTTTTCGTCATAAAGTTTCAAAAATTTTATTCCCGATTTCCAACCCAATGAAAAATGTAGGTATATTTTTTCGTTGAGGTATCCGAACGAAACTAATGAACGACCGTGATATATAGAAAGAGCTATTTTTGGGTAACTGAATCATCTCAACAGTTATGATATTTTTCATATAATTATAATTTATTGTAATGAATGTTTATTTTGGATGTTATAATAAAAAACTAAAAAAATGTTACCTATACATATTTTAAATATTTTATGTTTGATAATTTTAACTTCTTGTTGTATATCCGATATGGTCTAGTGGCTAGGATACCTGGCTCTCACCCAGGAGGCTCGGGTTCGATTCCCGGTATCGGAAACCTTTTATTTTGGCTTTTTTTTTAGTGGCGATGTAGAAATTCATGTATGCGATGAAGTCAAAGGCCTGAAAAAAGATTTTAAGTGTCCCCAAAAACTATTGATTTCTAAAATGGGCTACTTTGCCGATGTCACCGCCGGACAGCGACTGGAGGATATGGATATTTCTGTACACTGTGATATTCAGGTTTATTTTTTCTTAAATATTTTTAATATAATAAAAAAAATTAAACAATAAATAATCCTATACTTTATTAATATAATTCAAACGTAAAGAAAAAATAATAAAAATTAAAATTGTGTACCTACGAAAAATTCTAAAATATTAAAATAAATATAATTATAAAAAATGGCAGTGTAATACTGTAATAGATAGTATTTAAAATAATTATAATTGTTATTAATTTAGTAGGTGCTTTTACATTTTTTTTTAGATTTTTGATTGGTTGATGCGATGGGTCAAGCGGGACACTATCCTCGTAGCTGACTGGCCACTCCTAGATCCTCATAATGTCGTACCGATACTTGTGTCAGCTTCTTTTCTACAAGTAAGAACTTCTTTTGCCAACTTCTCCTCTTATTCTTTTTCGTTGTACAGGAATTATATGGTTCCACAAGGGATACCGTATAAAACTAATACATAGGTATAACATTGCGATGTTAAAATTAATAGGAAGCCGCATCGTGGCGCGTTGTAGATTCGATCCCACTTGGGGGAATGAAATTTCTTAATATTTTTCTCACTCTGGAAACGAGGCAATACGCAAAATTGGGAGCGATGAGTCCCGGTACTCAATACACAAAGGACGCGGATGCGGAAGCGAACGTATCTTAATGGGAACGGAATTTCTTAACGCTTGTTTCCTAGGTTCCCTCTGCCTCCCTTTCTTTGTGCGGGATACAGCGTGAAGCGATATTAAATAAGTAGCTCGAGGTCTCGCTCTAACCTATAAATTCAATTAATTATATATTATATTTAATTATTCTCTCTAAGTTACCTATTTATAGTACTCTATGGTAAACAGATGGAGCCCCTCCTCCACGACTGTTTGATCTACTGCCACGCGCACATGAACGACATCGTGAAGACTTCCACCAACCTGGCGTGTCTCAGTGACGCACTTTTAACTAGGTAATGATATAGGAATACTCGTAGGTATATGAAACTATATAATTATGAACATTTTATTTCGGTGGTTTTTTTAGTTTCACGCTCTATCCTGCAGGGGGAGGGGGGAGGCTGACATTAATAACTTCAAATCTTTTAAAATAAAATATATATATTTTAAATGAAAAAAAAACTACTATTATAATATTGATTAATTGTAAATTAAGAATCATCTCAACTACTCATTTCCTTGAGTGGCGGATCGAACCCACAAACGTAGCCGTTACAATCACACTCTTGTGCCCCTGCGCCGTACGGCATCATTTATTTATTTATACAATAGGCTCGCAGCGATGTACACCAACGCAGAGCTGGAGGCGATACGTGATCGCAAAGACAAGATACAGTCGCGTCTCTACTGCAAAATGATCCTGTCGCTGGCCGAGCCGGTGCCGGAGACACTGCGCGGACACTACGCCACGCTGGCGACGCTTTTTAAGTGCAGCAAGTTAGTTTTTTAAAATAGAAAAAAAAAATTAAAACCTTGATGGATTGTTGTGACTCCTCCCACTTATGGCTCTATCTGCCCATCTATCATGAACCTTCTTCTCAAGAATTTGTAGAGGTACTTATAGAGCTGAACTGCATAGCCAATTTCTAGATCTAGTCTATACAGTTTCAGTCTCTAGTGGTCTAGTCTTTTGGAGGACAAAGAAAAAATAATAATATAATTTCTATATCAACACACAAAAGATACGACCATTTATGCTTCGCTTTTGATGTCTTTCTTTAAATCTATTTATTTTTTTATAGAAAGAATCTCTATCTTAAACAATATAATTTAGTAGGTGTGTAACTTGCTGCCATATAAAATCGTTCCACGAATAAAACCTGTAAAATAAAAAAATTGTATTTTATTTCAATAATTATCAAATAGCGTTTTGCTAAGTTCAACCAAAGTCAAAAACTTCTCTAGTTTTCAGTAAATTTTGACAAAAAAATATTTTTTTCCAGGTGTAACAAGCTACTAGGTCGTCACATAGCGGAGCAGGTCCCCTGTCAGCCCGCCAGCATGCGCATCGATCGGCGCGGGAATGTCATATCTAATCATGCTAAGTAAGTTTATAATTAAAATTAAATTAAATCAGCAGCATTCACGCTGTTACCCGCACACAGCAGGATAGGCAGAGGGAACCTAGTGTTAAAACACTCCGTTCCCCACTTTCTGCCGAATTCTGGAGGCATTGCGTGTTCGAGTGGCAGAACTCAACGCCGCGCTTTGCCTCGACACCAGAGCGAAGAAATGGAAATATACGATATGGATTCAATCCCCACTCGAGGAAATAAAATATTTATTTAAATTTATATTCTCATTTCTTCGCTCTGGTGTGTGGTCCCGCCGCTCAGCACTCAACGCCTAAATTTGGGGAAAAGAGTTTCTTAACATGATGTTCCTCCTTCCTACCCTGTTGTGTGAGGGATACAGCGTGATGCTAATTTGTTTTCTTCAATATAGAGACGTATCCTGGAGTCTCAACGACTACATAGTGTGGTTGTACGGCGAGCTGCGCGCGTGGCGCCGCGTGTACTGGCGGCTGTGGGCAGACTGTCATTTTTTAAGATGTCAGCTTTGCGATTCACATTTTCCTGCTTATCAGGTAGGTAATTGATTTATTTAGAACGCTATATTTTTCCTAGACTAGGACCAAGACTAGCTTCGAATCCTAGTTAGAGCATTTTTAAAATATATTTTTTAAAGTAAATAAAACTGAATTTATCAAATTTTGCTTTATCTTAGTCACTTCATAATGACATTAATTAACGAATAGTATAAAAATTTAAAAGGTTGGTTTTTCAGTTAGACCATTTATAGAAACAAACCATCTCTGTCGCTACCACCCTTCACTCTCTATTTCTAAATCTCGGGAAAAGCAGGCAACAGAATATATTTATCCTAGCTCTCTACCTGATTTTCGAAATACTATATGTAAAACATATGTAAAACATATGTAAAACATATGTAAAACATATGTAAAACATATGTAAAACATATGTAAAACATATGAAAATTTATCATTTACCACTATTGATTGTCATCAGATGGAGTGGTGCTCCCACCACGAGCAAGGGCCCCACATGTTCGCCCTAGAGGGCCGCGCGCCGCTCGCCGCCGGCCGCTACGCGTGCTGCGGGGAGCGCGCGTACAGATTTGAAACTATTACTAGGAATACTGTAAGGTTTTATTATATTTCTTAAAGTATAACATAAGGTAATCGAACTCGCGTCTCTTGTAAATTAAATTAAGTGCTCTAGGTAACTTACAACAAATAATACAACGACAACAAATTTATAATAGAGTTTTGTTATCAATAAAATAAATCTGAAGTTTTGTAGGCCAGACGTGGCGCAAGGTCGCAGAGTGTGACTGTAAACGCGACTGGTTGTTGTTTCGATCCTCTATCGAGAGATATATTTTCATTTTTTCCCTCTGGTTTCCTGGTTTTTATTAAAAAGAAAGCATTAGGTATGTAAATCTTAGAATCAAAGAAATAATTTTCAAAACTAGGGTTGTCAATTCCGCGAACACGTTCCGGACGAAAGTCTGGCGGCGGACGCGGCCATCATGGAGATATACAACAGGTTCCGCGACATCATTGCGATGAGACCACCCCAGTTGATGTTCCCGGAGAGACTGACCCGGCTTGTACCTAGAGGTAGGTTTATTAGGGTATTTTTTGCTTTTTTTGCTCATAGAAAAAGCGTATATATTTAAACTTTAAGGCCGTTGTAGTTCAAGGTGGTTGAATTAATTTTTAATCACTCGAAGGAATAAAGTTTTATTTATTAATATTTTCATTATTTCGCTCTGGCACCAAGGCAAAAGCCCCAGCGTTATGTTCCGCCACTCAACACACAATGCCTCGAAAATCCGGCGGAAAGTGGCGTTTTAACACTAGGATACCTAACCACTGCCTACCCTGCTGTGAGTGGAAGCTGATTTGATTTTTTTTTTAATTTAAACTTTAAACTAGCAAACATATTAGATGACATTGCAGAGAACACAGAAGACGCGAACGGGCGTCTCCAATGCAAAGAGGTTTTTTGGTGGGAGGGAATACAGCTCGCGCCTCCCCGACAGCCGCTGGGGATACTCGGCAAGCTGTACACTAGCAACACTAAGTTTAACCGTAAGATTTGATTTGTTTATTTTCCTTTTTTGGACAAGGTGTTGTGATTTGCTTGGAAATTTCGATTATAAAATATAGGTTGGATGATACATAATTATTACTGTTTATTAAGTTTTTATTAATTTAATATATTATTTAATTTAATTTTAAAGTCATAATAATAAAAGCTTGACAAGAAAAGCCAGTTTATTTTATTTTTTAATATTTTTTATGTTTTGTGTAATAAATATTAAAATGAATTAAAAATTGAACTAACATTTGAAACATAACAAGCAAATCATGGCGCCAATTAGAAAAATCCAAGCCAAATAGAAGACCGCTGTACATACGCTCTCCACATTGGCAACATCGTAGTTTCATTATAACGTTGCTTTATCAAAATTATTCTTAAGTATTTGTTGTTTCTTTTTTTCATGGTATTCTCTTTACAATGAAATAAATGTACGTGATATGATTTTACTTTTAAAATGAATATATTTTTACGAATATTAAAATATCTGTAAAAACGAAATATTAACATACCTCACGTATCTGTCAATGTAGTGTTGGTACTCTCCGTTCCAATAATGTTACCGAGTAGTAAAAATCGAAAATTTTAAGAGAATACCAGTGAAAAATATTTTTATGATAAATGCTATAATATTCATTAACAGACTAGTTTTAAAAACCACGCATTTGGCAATAAAAATGGAGATAATAGTAAGTATCACAGCGGTTTCTTCACTAAATCATAAAACATGATGTACCCATATAGAAATCTATTTAGTTGTAGTTACACTAAATATCATAATTAATTCATAAATAGCTTAACACTATATCCAGTAAATAACAGAGCAGAGGCGGAGGGAATTTAGTGTTAAGACGTTCCGTTCCCCACCTTTTGCCGAATTTTACAGATTTTGCGTATTGTGCTACCTACCTACCTAACCACCAGCGGGAAGAAATGAAAATAATTTATTCCCCTAGTAGAAATGTAAATAAAATAACGCAAAATCCCATCATACTGGGCACGTGCAGCTAACACACGTCCTGGCTCTCCCGTTTTGGGTGCGCCTCGAGCATCTACACAGTCGCTGACAGGGAGCACCCACTGTGCCTCGCCGGATCGAAGGGAAATCAAACCTAGGACCCCGGTAAAGGAAGATAGCGCTCTAAAGGTAAGGCTCGAAGGACCATCTTTTTAGTTATATTGAAACTTTGTGTTTAAAGAAATTTATGTTTAGCTATAGATTTTGTGTTTTAATGTTCGAACGATCAACCTTCATGTTTAGGTAGTTTTTTTTAAGTTTAGTACTTGTGTAGTTATTGTATAGTGTATTTAGATTGCTATAGAATCATTGAAGTAGTATATGTATTGATATTATAATTAATTTGTCTATTGCATTTCATAAGTTTTTAAGTGACGTGACTGATTGTCGCTGTATGCTTATGTCGTTTTTAAGCTAAAAGTAATATTCTTTTCGGTTCAGTATTTGTCCTGTGATTCGTCCTTTTCATATTTATTGTTATTTATTTGCCTATATGAATCTATTTATAAAAGTAGTAAATGTTTTAATTTCTACAGTAAACTTTTTTATCAAATAAAAAACTGAATATTCATAGATTAATGTTTTATCCAGAAGAAAATGGATGTGCCTACCTAAGTCCCGCTACTAACTACTTTAAATTTTTTAAATCTTATTTGAGAAATTTACTACATAATCGTTATTTCTCCTTATACTAATAAATGTGTAATATGTATGAAAAGAAAATGAAAATATTATAAAATATAATAATTTGCAAAGCCAGGCGCAGGTAGTACAGAGGGTGATCCAGTAGACGACACATCCAGCGACTCGAGTGAACAGAGCACAGACAGCGCGCGCAGCGAAGAAGACGTTCCGAGGCGCTCCCGACCACGGAACAGGGCTCCGCCCCCTGCCCCCGTACCGCCTATTACTAGAAACGCGTATGTAGAGGTTTTTAACTTGGATAATTGTAATGATAAAGGATAGACAGGACAGTATAGTTAACGAGTCGCGCCCGTCTTGAAGATAGCTGCAGATTTTATTGTAAGATTCTTTTACTTTTGATTATTCTTTTCGAGTGTGCAATGTTTTAAAACTCAGAATACTTAACTTCAGAGCAGCCATTACTTGTCGACTGTGCTGGAATTACATCAAAGTCGAAAACTACCTAAATTCAGCTTCAAAGGAAGAAATTTAGAGCTATTATACGGAACTAACGAAAAGTAGAAAACGAAGTGTCCAGTTTCTCTGCGTGATGAAATGACAAGTCATTGATATTGGCAGTGGTCGCCGCGGTCGGGTTCCGGGTAGGCTGTGGGTATCTTCTCAATCAGCTCGAAGTAATCAAGATGGACAGAGACGTTTCGAAGAGAAGGCCGCCCAGCACATGCGCGTGGCGCTCGCCAGGCGACACCACCATACGTCTAAGCAGAGGGCCCATCCTGGTATGTGGTGATTGAAAAGAAAATATTAAGAAATCGTTCAGTTCATTGCTTTTTCATAGATAGTGCACGGAACGTTGAGATTTGAACTCGTGATCCTTTAAAGCAATGCCATCTTTTTGTTCCAGGTTTACGCTGTATCACGCATAAACCAGGGTAGGCAGAGAGAACCTATTGTTAGGACACTCCGTTCAACACTTTTCACCGATTTTTGAGGCATTGCATATTGAGTGGTGGAACTGGTACCAGAGCTAAGAAATGAAAATATTAATAAATAAATTATTATTTCTCCCGAGTGGAAATCGAACCCACAGCCGTCGCGTTTATAGTCACTTCTCATTCACTCCTGCTTCACGACGGTCATATAATTTATAACAATTAAGGTCACAAGCGCATGTAGAAAAGAAAGCTGTAATTTTACATAGTTGAAGTGAAGATTTTATCACCATCATATTTTTAGGTGGAGTTTACGCCCGCCTTGAAGCAGAATGGCGGGAACGTAACGGCGCCAAAGCAAGGAACGCGCCATCAGCGCGCTCCCGTCCGGCTATTAAATATAAATAGACGTGTTACTTTTATAATACAATGTGGCTTATTAAATGGTAGATTGTTAAATTGCTTTTAATAATGAAATCTTTAGAAATTGAACATTAAAGATATCCATATGTACTATTTTTCAATTCCAATCCGTACATGTAATAAAATTGTATTTGGTCGCTGACTGTACATAGAAAATATATAAGAGAATCTACATCAAATGCCCCCAGAATTTATCAAAAAAGAACCCAAACCAGTTTTTTTTTGTCAGTAGGTGTAAGTGCACACTAATATAAGAAACGGCTTAATCTATTTAAATGAAATCTTCATCAACTTCCCATAACATTTAGTGTTTTCGATAAAATTGCTAAAAAAAATAACGATTTTATTAATATTATTATCTTAAAATAGATATAAAGATAAATATATTATTAGAATATGAAAGTCAAAACATCAAATTAGTTAATAAATAATTATGCAGTTCAAGCGTAGTGGTAAATAAAACACATTTAATACAAGTTTTTGTTATTTATTATGTATCTAAAATACAAGTCGGTGAGCGAACTGGCTAGACCGAAGACCGAACACAGACTTGAGGTATCCACGGAGGATCTTCTTGTCATCTCGTTTGCCGATTGCCTTGATGACTGCCTCATCCACTGACTTCTGGTCAGACTTGCGTTGTTCTGATGGAACGTATTTCTGGAATAAAGAATGGAATTATAATTAGTATCACGCTCTATCCCGCATATAGCAGGCTAGATAAGAGGGAACCCACTGTTAAGTCACTCCGTCGCGTACGGCTTAATTTTTGAGACATTGGAGTTGGTGAGTTGTAGGTGGCAGAATATAAAGCCGCACTTTGTCTTAGTACTCAGAGTGAGAAAAATAAATATAAAACATTCACACGAGTGGGAATCGAAACCAAAGCCTCCGCGAATATAGTTATTTGCTTGTGCCAATGCGCCACGACGGCCGCGATAAATCTAAAACGCTGTATCCTGCACACAGCAGGGTAGGCAGAGGGAACCTAGTGTTAAGTCACTCCATTCCCGACTCTGTCGAATCCTGGAAGCATTGCGTGTTGAGTGGCAAAACTCAACGCCGCGCTTTGCCTCGACACCAGAGCGAAGAAATGGAAATATAAACGTAAATAAATATTTCACTTCCTTGAGTGGGGAACATGAACAAACACAAACCCACAACTGTCCCGTTACAGTCACACCCTTGTGCCACTGCGCCACGACAGCCTCATTTATTTATATAAAACACTCAAAATAAAAAAAAACCTTTGATATTCTATTCTAAAATTAAAATTTATCAGATCGTCAAATCCAACCAAAAAGAAACAAAGATATACTAAAAAGAAATACCTCTTTCTTGGAAGCAAAAATATCTTCTCCCTCTTTACGCTTGACACTACGTTTGACGCTCTTCTTGTTCTTTTTGAAGTAGGCATCATCCAAGTGGGCCGGTAACTTGAAGTCTCCGAGGTCCACCTTAGTGCTGGTACCGATCACATATTGTTGGGGAATACGACGCAGTGGGCATGAGTTGAACTGAAAATACCAAATTAGTTATGAATTATATTTTTAACCTGTAATAAAGCTGAATTTGTTTGCTTAAATATGTCAATCTTAGGAAGCACTAGTTCCAATTAAAAATTCTATTAGTGTTGAATAGTCAATATGTACTTGCTGTTGGAGTTAAGATGTGTCATACCTACATTATACAGATCTCAGATAAAAAAAAGATTATTGAATTTTAGTTGACGTTTTTTTAAAAAATATTAATAATTGTGATTTGAAGTTATTTTTGTTTGCAACTACTTTTCTTTGCAAAAAATTGAGATAACTGAGAAATTGAGATTTGAAAAGAATATATATCTATACTATACTATCAACATAAGTTCATAAAAAAGTAATTAAAAGGAATGGTACAGTCAATAAGTCAAAGGTCATTTAAGTTAGCTTGTCTGAACATTTGACAATCATGCACAAAAAATTCTAAAAGCAGCCATGTCTCATCAACTGTACTAGACCAAGAAATTATATAAGATCAAACACTCACAGCAAAAGGCCCAGTAATGAGCAGTAAACCGCTTGGCAGTACTCCCACAAGGATGACCCGCTTGCCAGCGTGTCTACCGGCCAGGAGGATGCACACTGTGCCAACTGTGAGGCTTGGACGAATGTTTCTCGCATGTTTACTGAAAGTCTTGTGGTGGGCGATTTTGCGGATCCTGCAATATAATAGAAATTTTAGGAAGAAGTCAGAAAAGAGTTGGAAAATAATAAAACTAGTAATGAAAATATTGAGTGTTTGGGGGACTAAGAAGGTATATAAAGGTTTACTATTTGAAGTATGTTAATCTTTTTTACTAAATAGCAAAGTGTGGTTATTTTTTTCACTCACCGTACATCTCAAAAATTAAAAACTAAAAACATAAATTAAAAAGTTGAGGCCAGCATAGGGCAGGGCCACAATTGTGCAACTCTAAATGTGACAGATTCTAGGTTCAAACCCATGGGAAGAAATGAAATATTTCATACTTTTATTTCCTTACTCTGGTAGCAAAGCAAGACACAACATTGACTTCCACCAATCTATACACAAGGTTTTTTAGTGTATTCAGTTAGTTTGGTCAGTGTGTGGTGGTCAGTTCAGTGTGGGGAATTGAGCTATCTTAATGGACAGAGTGTCTTAAAGCTAGATTCCCTCTGTCTCCTTTACTATGTGTGGAATATGGAGTGAAGCTAAAATATTAAACCGAAAATGAGGGATAGTATTTCATCACACAAAACTTCCTCTATCTACTTTTAGTATGTGAAAAAAAACTGGTGAAGCTGAGAATAAAATATTTTATATAAATAAAATCAAACACATCCATCAGATTTTATAATTAATTGAAAATAAAATAAATAATAAGTAATAAAATATCTATTTTCCAAGGATTGTCTTTTACAAAGCCTATAACAGTACTTTAAAAATAAAAGGTTAATATTTTAAACACACTATTTTTAAGGTTTCCCTTTCATCAAAAGAGCAAAAATTCAACCCTTGNTTAATGGACATAGAGTCTTTTAAAACTAGATTCCCTCTATCTACTTTTACTATGTGAAAAAAAAACTGGTGAAGCTGAGAATAAAATATTTTATATAAATAAAATCAAACACATCCATCAGATTTTATAATTAATTGAAAATAAAATAAATAATAAGTAATAAAATATCTATTTTCCAAGGATTGTCTTTTAGAAAGCCTATAACAGTACTTTAAAAATAAAAGGTAAATATTTTAAACACACTATTTTTAAGGTTTCCCTTTCATCAAAAGAGCAAAAATTCAACCCTTGTATGATTTCACTTTTTGTTTCTTTCATTTATTTGTCTATGTATCCATCGCACACAGGCATTTTTTTATAACTATAATATTATTATAACTTACTTATCTTGAGTGGGGTAGAAAGATTTCCTGCGACGCAAGAGTACTTTACGGGTTCCTCCATTCTTCTCACCACCAATGGGTTTTACTACAACTGAGGCCTTCTTGGGCTTAGGTGCTTTTGGGTGTTTCTTACCAATGAACTTGTACTTAGCCTGCAAAGTAACAAAAATATTTTAAAATTTTTAGTAACAAAATATTTTTTATTGGCTTCATGCTACATTTACAAGAAATTGCAAATTGAGAAAATAATTTATCCCACCAAAACGGAATGGAATCTACAACCGCCGGGTTTAGACCCTCTGCGTCTGTACCACAACCTATGTATGTTGTTTGCATGTTTAAAATGATTTAACTAAAATATTTTTTATTACATATTCTTTGTAAATAATCTCTTATTGAGACTATAGATTTAAGTGTAGTTAGAAGATTGAATAACGCACCTTTTTGTGGAACATTTTAGCCTTGGAGAATCTGACGATTCCATTGCCTAAGTCATAATTCCTCGGTTTGCCAACCTTTGCTGGCTTCTTAACTCCGCCCGCTGGGGCTGCGGGGGCCTTGGCCACCGCCTTGGGCTGAGGTGGAGCCATACTACAACAAAACACAACCTCTAAACAATCTGACCATCTGACTTTACTTACAGGTTATACACATGAAGACTTTCGTGCAAATACCAACAAGTGATCATAGCTTTTATATTATTAAGGCTTTAAACGAATTCAATTCATCACATTGCACTTAAATATATTAAAAACCACTAAAGTTTTGTCTCCACTTTCTTGAACGTCAAACTTTATATTTCATGAAATGTTGTTTGAAGATATTAAAAATGAAAATATAGCACAGTATCACTTGTTCGTAATATAAAATAATAATTTCATACATAAAATATTTGCGATGTTCTAATAATAAGTTTATTTGATTGGATTTATTTTATACAAACACAACACGAACTCACATTAGAACCGGGATCGAGAAAAAGAAGTTGACATAAGCTTTCACAGATAACGTGAACAGCGCGGTAGGGATGTAACAAGACCATGACGACTTTATCGGTTTTTTCATAGGAAATAATAATAGTAGATAGAAAAGTAAATGTATTTATTAAATTATAATATATAATAACTTTAACATAATTATAATATTAATTATACAGTTCTATATAATATTAATAGTTCCTTAAATTTATAATTTATATAGTTATAATTTTAAAACGATACGTCAAAATGTCATTAAATTTGACATTAAAGTTCTTTTGTTAAATGTCAACGTAGAAAAAAATCAGTATTCGGAAATGGCTTCTTTGAGGAGCCCGTCTTCGCCGACGGATGGTTATAAAAGATTTAGTGATGATTTCGCAAACACCAGCATCAACAACTATGGTTCCAACGTCACAAGTAAACGAGAAGCTCACATTTTTCAATGCACAGTAGCCGCAGCAATATGTGTACGCTTTTGTTGTTAACAATACATTTCTGATGCGTTTTAACATTTGTTTAATTTTCTTCCTTCATTATTTTTTTTATACATAAATTTTGCGAGATCAATACCCCCATATACGGAACACTGACGTAGACAATGAGTCATTGTACGTAACTAATCCATGTATAATAAAAATTACTTTTCAAACGGTCGACCCAATTCCCGTAGACGGCTTAAATAAATAAGTTGTATGTATGCATGTATAGTCGCTTTGCCCGCATGCCGCTATTATTTTTGCACATAACTCAGCACCTAGGTAATACATGTAGCTAACAAGATAATCTTAAATTTAAACCTTCATGTATATTCATAGCAACTGTATTTGCTGCACAAACTTCCCCCTCAACAGATTATTCTAGTTTATTCCGGTTTAATGCTCCACATTCTTGATTTATCAAAGGAATATGTAACTGTTTACCCATATGTACAAAGTACAATAAGCTATTATACTTCTGTCATATTAATATTAATTTTATTTGAGTAAGTGTTTGAGAATGGAATACTACATATAACTTAAAAATAAAAAATATTGAGTTCTCTTCTCTATCTATTTTTATTTATAATTTGTCTTTAAATAGTAAGAAAGAAATATAATTATATCTTGCATTGGACTGTCCTAGTTATTTAGTATAATAATAGATAATTCAGAGCAAACTCTATCTTATCTTTTCAACAAAAGATATCTAACTACATCTGAATGGTGTGACTTCAGTGATTGTACAACATGTCTAAGTTAGTAGGAATTACAAATAAATTTTTAGACTATTTTAAAGATCGCTGGTACCTATTAAAATCATGTGAGTTTTTTTCCTATAATAAAATATATGAAATATTTCGATTAATTAGTTGTACTTGTAAAGAATGCATAAATAAATAAATAACTAGGTCCCGCTGTTTACAGATTACATAGTTTGAAAATAATCCTAAATTGAGGCCAATTGTTGTGCAACTTGTATTCTTTTTAAAAAGACCTCTCCCATGTTAGTAAGAATTAAATTTAGTGCTAAATTCTTGGATGTTTTGCCTCATTAAAATATCAGATTACTGAAATAGTGCTGTATTTTTAAAATTTTATGAATTAATTTTTTAAATTTCATAAAATATATACAAATTAAACCTAATTTTGTTTATAGCCTCCATTAATACAAATATAACAAAAAAAAGTAAACAATCTGACCAACATTCTAAAAATATTAACACATTATCTAAATAAAAACTCTGACTCATGAAAGGCGGAAGCATGATGAAATTATTAATGAGATAAGAATGTGTAAAATCCATTGCAACTTTACAGTTTTTAGATGTTTAATTGTGCATTTCACAACAGTAGCTGCATGCATTCTTTTTTGTTTATTCACTTACTTTGTAAATTAATTAAGGTTTTTTATAATTTTAATTAAGATTTTTAGATATTCTTGTGCAATGGAAAGTCTCTAACATCTTAGTGTAAATACAATAGTTTTTAATGAAGTCATTTTTATTTATCATTGTCAAGTTTGTCCCATTTCCACCATTCCAATATGTCAACTTTAATTTTTTTATTCCTATCTTGTTATGAAATCTAAAGCATAAAATACATGGTTAATTAAGATTATGATTATAACAACAGAGTATTAATTGTGTAAATTAAACCTGATTAGTGAGTAAAGTGCGAAGGAGTAACACTTTTATTATAATCTAAGACATGATGCTAACGAAACTTGCTACCGCACTTTAATAAACAAAAGAAATGATAAATTACTTATTGTTAGACAAGTGTTATATGATATCCATGACGCAGTATGCAGTGCCTTCATGATGTTTTATCTATGATTTAAATGAAAATAAATAATGAAATAAAACTCCGAAATAATTAAGGCCGTCGTGCCGCAGCGGCACAGCTAACTATAAATGTGACGATTCTGGGTTTGATTCTCATTCGGGGTAATAAAAAAATTTCACATCCTTGCTCTGGTAAGAATTCAAAGCAGGAAGTTGAACACGGGCGTAGGAATATAGGGGCTGGGTAAACAGTAAAACGTAAACGCGATGGTTGTTGGTTCGATTCCCATAACGAAAATTGGACTAAAGATTGGTTCTTAACACTAGGTTCTTTTTGTCTACTCCGCTACGTCGGCAAAGATTGAAGCTAGAAATTAATTAAAAGCAATGGCGGATAGTTTTAATTACTACGTAGTTTACGATCTATCTTTACTCATATGTGTAGGCAGGCAGGCTTTGTTGCCCATTATGTATTTGTTACCAATATTGGGAGTTTATGTGGGATAGCGGAACCTAACGCCGCATTTTGACTTACTAAAAAAGCCAAATATATATATACATATTATGTTGGTATATAACCGAGTAGAAATTAGATTTACACCTAATACGTCAAGGCAAATGCTTCTTAGGAATTTTTAGATAGAGAAAAATAAATGTAGGTATATTTAAAGACATAAATGTAGTTGCGTTTAAATATTATATTTCTATTTTTAGTTTCACATGGTATGCCGCTTATAGCAAAATAGTCAGAGGGAACCTAGTGTTAGAAATTCCATTCCCATTAAGACACTTCCGATCTCCACTTTCCACCGAATTCTTTCGTGTTGTGTGGTGGCACTCGACGTCGCTCATTGCCTCGTTAGCAGAGCGAAGAAATGAAAGTATGAAATATTTAATTTCATCCAATGGGAATCGAACACACAACCTACCGCACGTTTGTGCCCCAGCGCCACGACTGGCCTCAAAATGTTATTTAAAGAGTAAAATGTTTTTCA
>JAKRZM010000828.1:244180-282754 GCA_036379175.1 Heliconius cydno galanthus
TTGTCAATTGAAGTGAACTTTTACAACCTTTATGCAATTTTACAATTCCAAGTGAATAGTTGAAAATGGTAGAATTTAACAAAAGTATAAAGTTCAAGAAAAAGTTTTCTTTAACTTTTACACAATTCAAATTCCAGTTTAAAGAAGAATGACTTTTATATAACTTAGACTTACTATCTTGCTACATTTTATTATTTAATATGTTTTAGTATGTAGTATAAAGGCAGGAGACCGGCATGTCTCGGATTCGATTTCTACTCACGGCAAGTTTATGGAAGTTTCATAAATTTTCTTTCTACTAAGAAGAAATCGGTCCACTAATGAAGGAGAAATTGATGAAGAAATATAAAAAAAAAAATACTTAGTTAACGAATATGGAACCTCTTCCATTCCATTCCATTCGATATTTTTTTATTCGTCGTTTAAAAAGGGAAATGTTTAAGAATATAAAATAAATAAAAAAAAATAGTAAAAAATAGAAGTCTGTGAGTACAATACATTGCACTTTTATTAACCTTGACTCAAATAAGTCCAACGAATAACGTAAATTTATCAGAAAGTAAATGTTTGTAGTGACGATAGTGTAGAGTTAGCAAAAAAATAATCATTACGAATATTTTTTATTTTATAAATACTTTTTATAAGTCAGCATAGTTTTATTTTAAGATTCTCATGTATTCTGTAGTGTAGGGTAAGCTACTAAGACCAAATACTTTTTTTACTGGAATAAATTAAAGAAAATCTACTGGTATACCGCTACGACTCGAATGGGTTATGTAAACTAACGGACTAACAGATGCAGGCCATCTACTCGTACAATAAACCCATTCATACTTTATGGTGCTTCTTACTGACCGTCTTTGGCCGGGGCTACGGGTACTATCCGACTCTTTTGTAAGCCCTGGCTAAGGCAGAGAGAACCTTATAAATAGTATATAAATCTAAATCTTATTAATATAACATAAAACTTGAATGTATTTATTGATATGATAACGAGTTCGCTCTGGTAACTGGCCACAAGAATTTGGCGGAAAGTGGGAAACGAACAGAGTGTCTAAATGAGTAACTTTACACTAGCTTCCCAGGTTCCCTCTGCCTACTAAGCTATGCGCAGGATATAGCGTGAAGCTAAAAAAAAAATAACTTTATAATTATAAAAACTAACAGATGCACTGTATAGATTAACTGTATAATTGTAAACTTGTAATAGAAGTTTATGAATTTAGGTATAGTCTTAATCATCTTATTCAGATGAGTTTATCTTTAAATATAACAAAACGATAAATAAACGATATTTGCCTTATTTTGATATTAATTAGTCTTTCGCGAATAATTGCTTGAGTAGTGCTTGTATATCATTTAATATTCGATTTTAATTTAGTAGACAAATATTAAATTGTAGATTGTTATTTTTGTTTTAAATAAATTTCACAATTTTTTTGTTGGCCATACAATTAAATTTTATCTGCTGTTCGCGTAATTTTATAGTTCTATGGCTTATAATTATTAAAGACAGTCACATCAGTAGAGTGATTTTAAGTATTAAAAAATATGAAATTAAATAAGTTTTTGCGTACTGTAAAAAATAATTTCCCATGGGATTCCGCTCATTCATCTTTTACAAACACTCTGAGTTAGTTATGCATATTAAAAACTTTATAATTGCAATTAACGACAAATATAACGTAATAATTTTATGATTATGATATTGCTTGTGATTTGTGTTATGTTATTTTTTCAACCTCACCTCATCCCGTTACCCGTATACGTATGTAGGCACAATCCACAACCCTCTCATTCACGACGGCTTCCTCAATAAAAATAATTCCTTCGCTTTATGTAAATCCAATCGAAACATTAATAAAACAAATATTTTGGTTTCCAGATAGCAGAACTGGCACCGATGGCGCAGGCGACGGTACTCTGGACATGGGCAGCAGGTCGTCCCTTCATACTGGACTACAAATGTCCGAGGACGAGCATTGGGAGATGAATTATCACGAGGCAGCCATTTATTTAGAAGTAAACGTTTTATTTTTATTAAGAAATCCTTAAGATGTGCCTAACTACGAGTACCATGGTTGTGACCTTGTGGGTTAAAATTACATCGCTCTTTGTAAAAGCTATGACAATAAGAAAAAAATATAAATCTTAAATATTTATATTATTCATATTTTATACTTTTCTTCGCTAAATTAGCAAGGGCCATATTTTTCCAGGAAGGATTAAACAATGAGAAATTCGACTCCCATCCCTCCAGCCCCGAGGAGTTGCCAGCTTACCTCCGCGTCCACAACCCCTGGTACCACGGACTGGATTTACTGGCTTCCTTAGTTCTTATTCTTTTAGCGTTCACTGAAGATCCAGCTGTTCCAGCTTTTGAGGTAATTTATGGTTACATAACTAAAATAACTATAGTTTTTAAAATTCCATTTAAATAGATTAGGAACACTTTGTTGTCCGTGTCTGTATGTCTCGTCTGTCAATATTACATTTTTCAATCAACTTTGTCAATTTTGTTCGTGCATGTTATAAAGTTGTTGTGATATAACTGTATAGAAATTAGCTTCTCCCGTAGTAAAGTAATGATGAGACACTCTGTTATCCGTTCCATAATTATATAATTCTGTTTGTATGGTAATAATTAAATAAATATATGTTGTTTTCAGCTTCCAGTATGGGCACACGGTACTATAGAATTATTGGCGTTATCTGTGATAGGTATTGAACTACATCTTAAGCTTAAATGGATTGGGTGGGGCACTATTTTTAAGCATAAGAGGACTATGATAAAGGTAATTTTAAAATTAATTACTTGTAATAATAAAATAATGAATATAAATCTTTTAATACATCGTATACGTGATTATTCGATTCAACTTCCACTTATAACAAACGAATATATTTTACCCTACAAAGCAACGTAGGCAGAGGAAACCTGGGAATCTTGTGTCACATTCCGCTCCCATTCAGACACTTCCGTTCCAATGTTCCGTGTTGAGTACCGCCACTCAACACGCAATGCCCGAAAATTTCGTACGTATAAGTGCGTTTGCGGGATACAACGAGGAGCTGATTTTTGATTTTATATTTAAAATTTTCAGGGTATCACACTACTGATAATGGTTTTAGAAGCTGTAGTGGTGCTTTGTCGACAGTCGTCTCATTTTCGCGTCACCAGAGCGTTGAGGCCGATCTTTTTGGTGGACACCAGACACTGCGGCGGCGTCAGACGGTTTATTAGACAGATATTGCAGTCGTTGCCGCCTATTATTGATATGTTAGGTACGTATAATTTTAAAGTGCTAAAATAAGAAAATATAGTGTCATGTTTAATAAATTGCTTGTATACAAAAATCACTACAAAGGATATTAGTAGTTTCATTGGACAACTACTATTATCTGGAGTCGAGGCAAAGCGCGGCGTTGAGTTCTGCCACTCAACACGCAATGCCTCCAGCGGACGAAAGCGGAGAGTGTCTTAACACTAGGTTCCCTCTGCCTACCCTGCTGTGTTCGGGATACAGCGTGAAGCTGATTTTTGGTTGTACAACTGCTCTCGACTTTTAACACGTTAGATTTCTTATATAAAATTATACCGCATCGCTCACAAGCATCACGCAACTGTTTGTCGTCCGTCATCGGTCATCGATCTTCCGTCACCAGCCATTTCCTTTATAGTCGTTTGTCTTTCGTCACCTGTCGCCGTTTCGCCGTTTCGCCGTTGCCCGTCATCTATCACCCGTCACCATAATTTTCAATATTCTTATTTAGTCACTAAAATAATAATTAAATGTATAGCCTTCATTGATATTATATATAGATATACTTAAATTATATATTTCTCACTTTCCAGGTCTGCTCATGTTTTTTGTGGCGACATATTCACTGTTGGGCTACTATTTGTTCTCGGAGCACATAGACAATGGACATTTTCAAACTATAAGCGATTCTTTCGTCAGTATGTTCGTCCTTCTTACAACTGCTAAGTAAGTTATTAATTATTATTTTTTAAAAAAAGGATTTCTTGGTCAGTAATAAAATTAATTACAAGCAAAGCGAGATGACTTGCTTTAAAAGACATTTTTTTTGTTTTTATTAGATTACAACAGAAAGGGAACGACAAATTCCTATCTATTGATACATGTATTATACATATTTCAGTTTCCCAGATGTAATGATGCCATCTTATGCTAAATCAAAGTGGTACGCGCTGTTCTTCATTCTCTACATTATAACAGTTCTCTACGTTCTTATGAATTTGGTAAGTTTTATTAATTTTACTACTACGGATATATTTCAAATTAGATACTTTATAATAATAATAAGTATTAATGTGTGCTTCGGTGTGAGTGACTTAACACAGGTTCCCTCTGCCTACCCTGCTGTGTGCGGGATAAAGCGTGAAGCAAAAAAATATTATTAATTTTAATTTTACAGATGTTAGCCGTAGTCTACGAAGCGTTCACGCGTATTGAGCGTGATAAGTGCCGCGCGTTGCTCCTACACCGGCGCGGTGCTGCACGCCGCGCCTTCAGGCTGTTGGTGTCGAGACGGGCTCCCCGCGCGGTTAGGTTACGCCATTTCGCTGGGCTGTTGAGGCATTACGCACCTAATTATAGTAAGTTAGAGTTAGGGTTATTGAATTTTACTTAGTTAAAGTGAAAGTGAGTGTAGAGGCCAGTCGCGCTGCAGGGATATAAAGTGTGACTGTAACGCGACATATTGTGGGTTTGATTCCCACTCGAGGAAGTAAAATATTTAATGTGTCCATTTTCTTCACACTGCAGTGAAATTACTTACTAAATAGAGTGCACCATTGGGTTTCATATACAAATATAGTGGAGGATAATACTTATGGCTGAGTTTTCCCTGCTTCAATAAATCTCTAAGAAATAGATGAAATTTCTCTTATATTAATCACATATTTACCTACCTCAAATAAACTTCTATTTTCTTACAGGTGGTCTAGACGTATACTTAATGTTCAAGCAACTTAACCAATCTGGTTCAGGTGGCCTATCTAGGGCAGAGTTTGCAAATGTCTACGATGTTTTCGCCCTACGCTGGGCCCCACAGACTTCTAGGGCGCCCTGGTATGCGGAATCAGTGTTGGAACCTATTGGCAGGGCCGCCGCTAGCGCTGTAAGATGGCCGTATTTTGAATACCTTATATGTAAGTGGTAAATTGTTATTCTATTATTGGTATATTCAATAATATGGATATATGTAGTCCAAATTTTTTTCTATCATCATAACATTATTTTCGTTTTTTAAAAACATGTATACTTATAGCCAGGATTGAAAGTAATGATTTGAGAATAACAAGAAATTGAAATTTTTAGGAGCGATTTGGTTAGATTAAGATGAATATGATATGCAGAATATAAGTTAAGAACCAATTATTTCACAAAATGATATTCATTTAGTAAAATGCGATAAATAAGTCTCTACTTGAGGTTGACCATGAACAAAAGTTTAAAATTGTGCGGACGAGGAGAAGCATGAAAATTGGCACAGATAAATAACCTATAGGTACAGAGAAGGAGTGCAGAGTGTTAATATTTTCTTAAAATAATTCCTAATTAATACATAAATGCATTCTCCAGACTAAAATAATCATATTAACACTTTATTTTATAATTTTTAGATGCTCTAATAGTTGGTAACGGAGTGTCCATGATATTGCGAGTGTGTGAGGCGGCGGGTGACTTGCAGGACAGTGCGCGACTTCTATGCGCTTCTTGGGACACGTGGCTGTTCCTTATTTGTAAGTTTATTTTATTTACGTTGGTTGACTGAAAATAGTTTATTTAAATAAGTGGTTAGCTTGGTGTTGTGGGATAATGTTTGACTGTAAACGTTGTGGTTGCGGGTTCGATTCCCATTTGATGGAAAGAATAATTTACTGTTAATAAGGCAAAGGCATTGTGTTCCGCTACTCAATATTTAATGAAATGTCTACAACTGAAGAAAATAAATAAATAGGTACACTAAAATCCGTTCCTATTAAGACATTTTCGGCTCCATTTTGGCTTTCGGCGTTGAGTGGTGGAACTCAACGTCGCGCTTTGCCTCGTTATCAGAGCTAGAAAATGAAAATATTAGTAAATATTATAAAATATTAATAAATATTGGCACAAGCGTGCGACTGCACGCTTGTGCCCCTAGCCACCACACACCACACCACATTGAAATTTTGTGTTCGGACTATGTCCTTGCCAGGAATATAGCCAGGAATGATGGGTAATAAGTATATTTTTATTTTCTTATAATATTTTGTATCTTAAAAGATACAGTTAACATAATTTTTTATCAATTCCAGTGTTCCTTCTAGAAGCAGCGTTAAGAATAATGGCGTCTGGTCTATCAGTTTATTTAGAAAGTGGGTGGAATGTCTTCGACCTGAGTGTAACGTTGCTAGCGTTACTTGGAGCTGTTCTTCTGACCATAGCTCCTAAACTATTCATAGTTGTTATGTTCAGGCCACTAAGGTAAGTTGTTTTTGTAATTTTCTAAACATACGCAAACTATTAATGAGACAGAATATAACGTTGTAGGATCGAATTGTTTGCGAAAAATCAACAAATACAACATATTTGTTTATAAATTCAACATACCATTGTTCTTTAAACAATGCTATATTGAATTTATAAAAAAATATTCTAAAATGTTACCTTAGAGAATTACTTATTCTATAATATGGTTTATTTTAGATATTTATCTTTTTTGACACTTGAAAAAATCTATACTTACTTAATTAAAATTATCTCTCTTCCAGATTAATGCGTCTATACAAACTTAAAAAGCGTTATCGAGACGTATTCGGTACTCTGGTCCTCCTTTCTCCACTAATGTCGTCAGCTGGCTGCGTGATGCTGGTCATGTATTACTTCTTCGCTATAATTGGTATGGAGCTGTTCGCTGGCTACGATCTTAGGAATTGTTGTGTGTAAGTGATTAAGGAGTGGAACTCAAAGTACATGACACATATATTAAAAAAAAATCAACTTCACGCTGTATCCCGCACAGCAGGGTAGGCAGAGGGAACCTAGTGTTAAGNGTGTGAAGTGATTTGTGCTCAACTGGCACCATCAAAATGCCATAAACTAAGATCAGCACAGGACAAAATATATCTTTAGTCTTACTAAATGGAGTGCAGCATTAGGTTCCATATAGAAGGATAATGGATAATACTTATGGCTGAGTTTTCCCTGCTTCAATAAATCTCTAAGAAAAAGATGAAATTTCTCTTATATTTATCACATATTTACCTACCTCAAATAAACTTCTATTTTCTTACAGGTGGTCTAGACGTATACTTAATGTTCAAACAACTTAACCAATCTGGTTCAGGTGGCCTATCTAGGGCAGAGTTTGCAAATGTCTACGATGTTTTCGCCCTACGTTGGGCCCCACAGACTTCTAGGGCGCCCTGGTATGCGGAATCAGTGTTGGAACCTATTGGCAGGGCCGCCGCTAGTGCTGTGAGATGGCCGTATTTTGAATACCTTATATGTAAGTGGTAAATTGTTATTCTATCATAGATATGTATATTCGAAAGCATGAATGTAGTTAAAAATTTTTGCTTTCGATTATCTATATGATAACATTATTTTTGTTCCTCAAAAGCATTTATAGCCAGGATTTGAAGTAATGATTTGAAAATACCAAGAAATCACGTGTTCAAATTTTTTTGATGCGATTTGGTTAGACAAACTGTGATATTGTATTGCAAAACCTAACAAGAAGAAACCTAAAAGTTCAACATTGTGCGGACGGAGGCGAAGCATAAAAATTGGCACAGATAAATAACCTACTTATAGGTACAGAGAAGGAGTGCAGAGTGTTAATATTTTCTTAAAGTAATTCCTAAATAATAAATAAATGCATCCTCCAGCCTAAAATAATTATATTAACACTATATTTTATAATTTTTAGATGCTCTAATAGTTGGTAACGGAGTGTCCATGATATTGCGAGTGTGTGAGGCGGCGGGTGACTTGCAGGACAGTGCGCGACTTCTATGCGCTTCTTGGGACACGTGGCTGTTCCTTATTTGTAAGTTTATTTTATTTACGTTGGTTGACTGAAAATAGTTTATTTAAATAAATGGTTAGCTTGGTGTTGTGGGATAATGTTTAACTGTAAACGCTGTGGTTGTAGGTTCGATTCCCATTTGATGGAAATAATAATTTACTGTTATTAAGGCAAAGGCATTGTGTTCCGTTCCTGTTAGGACACTTTTAGCCCCAATTTTCTGCCAAATTCTGGAGGCATTTCTGGAGGCTGTTGAGTGGCGGAACTCGACGCCGCGCCTTGCCTCGTTATCGGAGCTTGAAAATGAAAACATTAAATATTTCATTTCCTGAAGTGGGAATCAAACTATCAACCTAACGCGTTTGCAGTCGCACGCCTGTGCCCCTACGCCACCACTCACATTGAAATTTTGTGTTCGGACTATGTCCTTGCCAGGAATATAGCCAGGAATTATGGATAATAAGTATATTTTTATTTTCTTATAATATTTTGTATCTTTTACAGTTAACATAATTTTTTATCAATTCCAGTGTTCCTTCTAGAAGCAGCGTTAAGAATAATGGCGTCTGGTCTATCAGTTTATTTAGAAAGTGGGTGGAATGTCTTCGACCTGAGTGTAACATTGTTAGCTTTACTTGGAGCTGTTCTTCTGACCATAGCTCCTAAACTATTCATAGTTGTCATGTTCAGGCCACTAAGGTAAGTTGTTTGAGGTTCAATTTAAGCTCTTTAATTTAATTAGTTAATGAGAAATTATAGTTATAATGAATAAAAAATCGTTACGTTACGATTAAGTCGTTATTTTTTAGTATTTTATTAAACACATGCAAACTATTAATGAGACAGAATATAAGGTTGTAGGTTCGAATTCTTTGCGAAAAAACAACAAATTATTTGTATATAAATTCAACATACCATTGTTCTTTAAACAATGCTATGTTGAATTTATAAAAAGTTATTTTGAAATGTTAGAGAATTAGAGAATTACTTATTCTATAATATGGTTTTTTGAGATATTTACCTTTTATGACACTACTTATTATGGCAGCGATATATGGCATCGGATATCTAATAAGAAAAAAAATCTATACTTAATTAAAATTACCTCTCTTGCAGATTAATGCGTCTATACAAACTTAAAAAGCGTTATCGAGACGTATTCGGTACTCTGGTCCTCCTTTCTCCACTAATGTCGTCAGCTGGCTGCGTGATGCTGGTCATGTATTACTTCTTCGCTATAATTGGTATGGAGCTGTTCGCTGGCTACGATCTTAGGAATTGTTGTGTGTAAGTATTTGGAGGACGTGGAAGTGGATTTGGTTAAGGAGTGGAACTCAAAGTACATGACACATATATTTAAAAAAAAATCAACTTCACGCTGTATCCTGCACACAGCAGGGTAGGCAGAGGGAACCTAGTGTTAAGACATTCAGTTCCCCACTTTCCGCCGAATTTTTCGAGGCATGGCGTGTAGAGTGGCGGGTAGAGACTCAACGCCGGGCTTTTGCCTAGGCCATAACGAAGAAATGAAAATATTAATAAATAATAATGCATTCCCAATTTCTTTTTTCAACAGAAATACAACTGTGGAGGATTTCTACAAATACTCAGAAAACAGTTCGACACCTCTCGGCTATTACTATCTGAACAACTTCGAGAATATTCTAACGAGTGGAGTGTCCTTGTTTGAACTGACAGTTGTCAATAATTGGTTTATATTGATGAACGCGTACGCGACCGTTGTTGGACAGTTCAGTAGGATATATTTTATGGTGAGATTTTTTATAAAGTTGTTAAATATTTTTTTTATAAGTTTTTATTTCACTTGCTGTGTTAGTATGTGTGTGTTAGTATCAATCTTGCAATAAAATTACATATAATCAATATTATCGTTAATACAAAATGGCCGACTTAGCAAAATGGTGGATTACGACCCACTTAATATGGGAATCAAATGAAATGGCTTTGTTTAATACACCATAAAATAACTAGAAAGTTTGTCTTTAAAGTGTGTTTTTACAATTTTTTTTTCTGTGTCTCCTACATTTTATGAAATAGGGAAATGCAGAACTAAGTGTTAAGTAATAGGTACTATTTTCAACCTATTGCCCCATTAAGATATAGAAAATTACCGCATTTTTTTATTGTTACAGGGAAATGTCTATATTATTAATACAATATAGTATAGTAGGAATTGAAATTTGAACCATACAATTCTTGCGTACAATTAGGTACATTAACCAAACGTGCTTTGTTATATTTTCGTTGGTAACGTTATTTTGTTTTTCAGTTTGCAGAAAACAAATTTTCTAAAATTCTAAGCTTAAAAACCACAAGCAAATAAAATGGATCATTTTTGTTTTTTTTCTTTTTACAGGTCTTCTATCTATTTACAATGGTTGTGTTGACAATAGTAGTGGCAAGCGTACTTGAAGCTTTCCGATTTAGGATACAGTATAAACGCAGCACTACTAAGAGAGATGGTAAACACCACAATTTATTTAATTTCTTTTTCAATATGAATAATTCCCGCAGGACACTTTAATTACTCAGCATTATTTTTAGCTTCATGTTGTATCCCGCACATAGACACTCAGATATCATTGACTTTATGTTCCCTAGTTTTCTTCCTAGTTCCCTAGTTAAGTAGTGGTACTCGAACGCGCTTTTCTTCGTTACCAAAGCGAAGATATAAAAGTATCTATTAAGTATTTTATTCCTTCGAATGAGAATGGAACCCACAACCTGTCGCGCTTACTGTCGCAGGTTTGTGTGTGCCACGATTGGCCTCAATGTAGCTTGATGCAAAAGATTAAAAAAGGCGTGTAATGGCCTAATTGAATAAGAATGATTTTCGATCTTACAACAAAACTTGTGCAAATATATAATATATTTTGAATAAAACTCTTACTCCTTTTAAATTAAAACCGGAAACGTTTTTTATAGTTTTATATCTTTATAATTTTTCTGCTTAATTTTTTTCATAGAGGAGAAGCTTCTACATGAAGAAGTGCATACGAGTTGGGAAGAGGCTCAAAGATTGGGGGCCAACGGAGATCTAGCTGAAGAATTACGGATCTTCATGCTTCCTGGAGTAAGTTACTTTTGCAACTTCACCCTGTATCCTGCATATATCATATAACAGGGGATGCAGGGAACCTACTGTTAAGACATTTCGTTACATATCTCCTTTCGAGACATTGCGTAAGAAACAGCGGAACTCAACGTCGTTCTTTGCATTGTTACCATAGCGATGAAATGAAAATAATAATTAAGTAATTCCTCCTTTAATTATTTTTTATTAAAACCTGGATAACGAGTATAAATAGTTTTTTGTAGTTTTAACAGATAATAAATTGAAATCGACAATATTTACAAAGATTCTGGCAATATTTTTTATATAGGTTACTACTTATATAAAAAAAATATATTTTTTTACAGGTTCAAGTCACATTTATAGGCACAAGGCCTCGTACCAAGGAGGTGTTGCAAAGGAGAATGTACCAGACTGATATTCAAAAATGGTTGGCTGAAGAAGATGATAGCGAAGGTATTTTATATGTAAATACTAAATTATAATGAATTTATTATTTTAATATCAATATTTCGTACTGTAAAATTTGAAACAACAATAATTATGTCATCGTTTATTGTTATATAAGTTAAAAATATTTCTCGTTTTCCAATTTTACACTATACCGCATATAAAGGGTAGGTAGAGACTGAAGTATCGTATAATATCAAGAGAGTATCAAGACACTCCGCTTTCAGCTTGTCACTTGCTTTCCAGACATAATGTCGAGTGCTAACTCAACGCCGCGTCTTTCCAGAGCTGAGAAATGAGAATAATTAATTTCCTCGAGTGGCGATCGTACCAGCAACCGTCGAGGATACCTCCACACATTTCATGTTTTTCTTTCTTTCAATAAATTTGACTTTGAATGTCAGCAATTGCTTAACCAAAAGCATGCAATTGTTCCTTGTATTTATATTATTTGGACTTTGTTTATTTTAAATATGGAAATGGAGTTTTTTATTATTATTATTTGATTCCAGATGCGCCCCCCTCTACAACAGTCACATCTAGCGAGGACCCCCTCTCCCCCCCTCTCATTCAACAGCCAGACTCAGAAAACAATCATCAGATTCGACCCGGCTATCAATTGTAGAACTTAATACTTCTAGTCCTCCATAACAGACTTTTATTTGTGTGGGACGTTATAACAAGTTTATGATTGTCAAAGTGAATTTGACAGGTTATTCACAGTTTGACAGTTAAAATTCAGACATATTTTGAATAATGCCGCAAATTAATGTCGGTTAAATGGGGTGAATAGAAATCGTGCAGTGAATGGAACACCATGGGCATAGAAATAGGAGGGCCGGATTGTCCCTGCCTCGGATAATTAAATAAGCAGCATTTACACGAACGTATCTGTTCAAAGCTGAAGTCCATGACCCCCGCCTCCCCCGAAATATATCTTTATATACGCCTATGAGAAACAACACCAGGATTCTATTGACGCCATTTTACTATTTTCATTATTGTGCTTGTGTTATTGGAATTTTAGCAATTATATTTAATGATCTTATGATGGTATAATACTTTAGAAATATGTTTGATTGACAGCTTATTAATATGTAACATAATCGTTTATTTTAATCAGTTTATAAATAAAATATTCTTATCGACTTTTTTATGTATGATGACTGGTATGTATTTAATCACTAAAACATTTAATCTAATGAAGAATAAAATAAAAATATAATGAATAGATAATTCGTAAATATATAAGAAATACTAGTGAGAATAATTTTGTTTAACTTTGACTTATTAATTCCATATTACAGACTTTTATTAAGAAATTTTATAAGCTTTATATGATTATGGCTGTATAGTATTAACATATGGCTTTATTGTATTAAGAAATATGCTATATCAAGTATTATTTTTATTTTAAACGGTCATACAATGTGATGGGAATGGTATTAACAACATCTGTGATAGATTACAGATAAATAAGTATTCTTATTATAATAACAACTATTTATTTTTGCTAATTTAATTTTTTTGTGGGTTATATACCAAATTATTTTTGGTTATAATTAAATAATTGTCGTTCAATAATATTTTTATTTAACTAAACTGAATTATTAGCTTAGTTTTAAGTTTTTATAAATGATGCAAGTAGAAATTTATTATATTGGATGTATTGTTAATATTTAAAAAAAGTTAAGAGCTTGTATTATCTATAGGTAAGTAGTGGCGGCAAGAAGTGATTCAAATTAACAATTACGCTTTATTAATAAAAAAAAAAGAAATAACTGTGTTATTTATGAATAAAAGATAAATTTAAGATATGCATAAAATAAATATTGATCAATAATTTAAATGGCAGCTTTTTAACATATAAGTTTTGCTTGGAAAATATTAGGACTGAAATAGGAAAGGACTTTAGGGTGAGAGGCCTTATATTGTTTATAGTAAAGTAAAATCAATCGTAACATATAGAAGATCACTTAAAAACTCATCACTCAAATCAAAATAATATTTTAGACGTTTTTTTATTGTTCATATAAATCATAAAATTCTTACTTTCTTCATTAATATTGGTGCTAAATTTCAAAAGTTTTCAGCTTATTGTAGTATAAAGTAAAATACCACTGTTTTAGACATTGCACTTTAGAAAATATTGAATTATTATATTAATGACTATTCTTTAAAAAAATGCACATTAAATTTTGCGGTTTAAACAAAAGTAATAAGTTTTGTTGAAATTATTTTTTATTTAATTTATATTTTTTATTGTTAATCCAGAATATATCAGTGCCTGGAAAAATAAATTTAATTATATTAATAAAATAATTCGGGACAATTTAGACATCCTTGCAACGTATAAGTGAGATCGACATAAATCAATGAATTTTCCATACATTTAATTCCATATAGGTGTTCTTACATATTAATATTGTAAAATAATACAATACTCTTATATAAATTATATTAGAAAACTTTCTAACACTCATAGTAAGAATACTGGAAATATTTCATATTTAGATTAGAATTAGTTTCAGTTTTTTAGTTATAAGTAGTTGTTAGAAATAGAAATGCCTTTTAATTATAAGGAAATGTCACAGGTTTGTTACGGTAAAAATTTTGTTTTTTTTTCACAAATGCACTTCTTCCTTATGTATCAAGAATCAAAATGGTTTAACTAAAATGTTTCCAAATATGTGGGAAACTGATCATGGAATTACGCAATATTTAGTCATTATTAAATATAGTCAGACGTTAGAGAGATGAGAGAGACGTCATTTTAGTTCCGACGGTACGGGTTTGGTTCAGAATATGCATACATTTTTGTATAAGTATTGAATTATTCGATTACATTTTCTTTCGTAACTAACCCACTGCCACTGGTATTATCATATTTCTAACTTAACACCCACGAACAAACTGTTATACAATTTACTTTATTAAATTTAATGAGATTTTTTAGCTAGATAGCGAAAATCATAAAATGTATTACTTAGTTCCGAAAATCTATTAAAATAATGAATATTACTAAAGATTTTTTTCCTAGGTATTTATTTGTCATAGTTATATATTACGACGAGATGATTTCTTCCTCAAAATTAGATTATTATTATTCCATTTTCTTTAAATTTGCTTGTTATAATTTTACGATATTTATATTTTATTTGAAATCAACATATACAAATATTATTTTTTATATAAATTACTATATTGTTGGCAGTACTGCATTATTAAAAATAGAATTTAGAATCTTAGATCTCGAAATCTAGAATTTATTTTTAGCTATTTATGTTGGTAGTACTCGTGTATGGACCATAATGTTAGTTAATGATATTAATATTATTTTCTAACCAAATATTATCATAGTAATTATTATCTGTGTACAGTATTAATTTTTCTTTTATCTGTATTTTGTTTTGTAATAGATCTATTTTATTAAACTAATAAATTATTTATAACAACCTATTCCATTTTGTTTTTGTAGAAACTTTTGTTTCCCAGTATCTTATACTATTTTTCAGCCTTAATTCTATTTTTTTTTCAGCAAAAAGAATAACCATACAGCTCAAATGGCAAAACTTAACGCCACGTTATACTACCAATATTGATATTAAAAATATTTTAAATATTATTCCAATAAGTGAGCTTTAAACTCAATATCGTGTCCCGTATCAGCAGACATTTTTTTAATAGGTTTAATTATCATTAAAAAACAAAAATGTTCTATAAAGCTTTATTTACTATCAAATTTTATATAAATTAAATATTGTGTTCAAATTTTTAAACTAAGCTAAGCCCTATCCTGAGCTCGTCTAAAAATCGAAATATAAAATTATATAGAAATACCGACACCTACAGTAACTTAATTTGTGAATATATCTGAAATACAACGTTATAACTTATTAATAATTTATATTATTATAATTACATATACTGTAATAAGTAATAACTATTGTCATTATATATTTCTGTGCGTAAATAACTTATTCATAACGGTTATTTGATAGGAGGAGGATAGATGTTATTTGGTTGAATGCGCTTATCTCCTTCCGTGCTTTACCTTATTACCAGATAGAAAAATGAACTCGGACTCAGACTTTGGACTATTTTTTTTTAATCCAAAGTTACTCCAGGCCCGCCCAATTCTGTGTTCCGTACAGAAAAACCTTTTTCCAATAGTTCTTTTGACAAACCCTTAATGATAGTTTCATCGGTTTTCGGTGGAATTAATATTATTGCGTATCTAGAAATAAACAAAAAAAATAATTAGTTACCAATCAAAAAGCTATTTTTCATAACTGCACGCTGTATCCCGTACATTTTTTTAAATGTTTTTTGACACATTTTCTAATCCTGATCATATCTAATCCCGATAATCAGTCAGGAAAGCTACTGTTAAGGCGTTTCGTTCTCCAAGCAGATGAAATATCATTTTCATAATTGAACAAATACATAGATATTTTTTATTAAAAGTTACTATATTAGACCGTCGTGGCGCAGCGGCACAAGGGTGTAACTGTAATGCGATTCTTGTGGGTTTGATCCCCACTTGAGGAAATAAAATATTTATTTACATTTATATTTTCATTTCTTCGCTCTGTGTCGAGGCAAAGAGCGACGTTGAGTTCCGCCACTCAACACGGAATTTCTCCAGAATACGGCGGAAAGTGGGGAACGAAGTTCCCTCTGCCTACCCTGGTGTGTGCGGGATACAACGTGAAGCTAAAATAAATTTTATATCTTTATTATAAACTAGCGGCCAGCTTGCGGTTTCACCCGCGTGAACTATGTTATTATTAATTTCTGTCTACGACTACGTCCATCTCTACGTCCATGACTACGTCCTAGTGACGTTTATGCAAAATTTGAGACTCCTAGCATTTGTAGTAACGAAGTTTCATACAAACTTTCGACCCCAAAAACAACCCCTTAGGAGTCGAATATTGCAAATTCCCGTCTTAGCGAGCACCTACGTCCTATAAGTAACTCCTATGCAAAATTTCAGATTCCTAGCACATGTAGTTTCTGAGATTTCGTGATGAGTGAGTGACCTTTCGATTTTATATATATAGATTACTATATTAAAAAGTAAATGTTTTCCTCACCCGCCACCTCCCGCCCCCGTCAATTTACACGCTAAGTTATATTTCAAAGCAGACGCCCTTATATTTTCTAAGGAGGGGTGAGACACTCCCAATGACGCTAACAAACAATGATTCATGTTCCATAGTTCCTGTAAGAGAACGTAAAACCAGAGTTAATCGATTCATAAAATCCTATTTTGAATAAAATTATCAGACTTTATTAATACACCTATTCTATACAATTTAAAAAAAAACTTACTGATAAACGCTGATAAAGTGTAGCTGAGTCTTCTACATTAGTTTCGGAAAGCTTCTTCATAATCTGAAATAATTACGAAAAAGTTTTAGAATATTTGAAAAAATAAACAAACAAAGTAAACACAAAAATAATAATAAATAAAATTAAAATAAGTTATGTTTATAAAGCAAAGTTTCACGTTATGATTCCACTTCACTATACCTAGTAATATTTAGCCGTCACCAAAGGTCGAAAAGGATCTTGTCTTTTATTTCTACAAAGAACCTAGTGTTAAGATACTTCTTTCCGCCAATTTTTTGAGACATTGCTGTGTCGAGTAAATCAACGCCGCTACGTCTTGTTAAAATTAAATACTTAATTCGTTTCCCCGACTAGGAACGGAACCCAAATCTGTCAATTTTCTTTTATTATTTTAATCTAACATATTATAGGTTCTTTAACTTTTAAATAAACCTACCTCAGCTGCATTATTGGCTATAAAACCCAAACCATCCATAACGCTATTCACTGCATCTGTGTTCCAATCTTTTAGAGCCTTTACTTTCTCAGCCAAAATCTTAGTTTGTCGACTAACTTTAGTATCTATCAGCAATATGCGTAAATTAAGGCTATAGTCAGGTATTATAGGTTTTTCCCCTTTAGTGAAACCCACTAACGACCCGTATGTGCATGTTGAATTGTCTATACCTGTAAAAACAATTAAAAAGACATTAACTAAAAGAAAATACAAATACTATATCGATAAGAATCAGTACAAGTAAGTATAATTTATACTTACTTGTATAGGAAAAAAAATAACCTATTTTTATAATAAAATAAGATAAAGAAAAGAAAATTTCATTTCTTCGCTGTAGGGTCCAGGTAAGTTAAGCCATTCAACACGCAATGGGTCGAGAATTCGGCAGAAGTGGAGAGCGGACTGTCTCAAAACTAGCTCAAAGCTTAAAATAGGTATAGGTATATCCATTAGTCATACATGTTTTTATATTGAGAAATTGACTTTTAAATTAAATTTTAGATCACAAAATAATAAAATTAACTGACCTGAAGGAGCACCATGCATGATCTTTTCACAATTGTACGCCCATTCAGAAATCAGCGTTTTATCTTCTAAGCTAAATTCTTTCCTTTCTATCCCCTTCTTTAACTTGAAAAATTGTATTAAAGCAGCAGAAAGACACACAGCGAATGAAGCAGAACTTCCGGTTCCAGCGCCTACTGTTAATTCCGAATTTATAGTCACTTCTATACTCTTATGCAACAAGTCTCCATGGAAAATTCCAGAAAGAATGTAAAAAAATCCTCGCAGAGAATTCTTCTTTACGCTGTGAATTTCATAAAAATTTGGTATAATCTTTTGAAGGCATGTATCGACTTTTTCTAAATGTTTTTCGTGTTGAAGCTCTTTAGGTTGGTCCCAAGTACTATTTGATAATTTTAATAAGTTGTCTTCTATGAGATTAAGTGGTAATTTCTGTTCTAGGCCAACAGGTAGTAGTTTTATGTGGATGAATAAGTCATTCGAATCGATTTCCTGTAATTTGATAAAGTACAGGATTTAATAATTTCCATATGGGGTAACTCAATATAATGTAAGTTAAGTGGCAACTTAGAATCACATTTGTAATAAGTTTCATTATCATCATAATAATAATATCAGCCTAATCGTTGTTGTTGTTATAGACGTAGTTAAAGTTGTAGGTCCAACTCCAGTAAATTCTTCATATTCATAATAGCTTCCTAATTCTTTATATTTTCCTCATATTTTTACAACTAAGCTACTTGATGAATAACAATTTTTATAATATTTTTACGAAGAAAAGTTAATAGAATATTTATTTCCAATATAAATTACCTTAATAACAATAGAAGTCCTAAGTCCAAGGCTGGCGGCGATGGCAAACTTCCCATACATAACCGAATGTTCTCCATGAAGAATCACTTTACCGGGCGCAGACACTTTTACCTCAAAAAGCGACATTTTGAAAATACAATATTTGTAGGATAGAGCAATAAAAGACGGATAGACTAGACCATTAAATATAATTAGAAAATTATTTCTGTTTCCATTGATCCACTGTCAAAGTCTTCTGTGTGAAGGCATGGATGGTCTTCAGTTCTTCTTGAAGTACAGAATTTACCAGCCTGTAAACAATAACGCACTTAAGATACATATAAGACACATAGCTACTTTTGTTTTTAAAAGATGAACTTATTCCGTGTGGTTTTAACGTCAGTACATGGAAACCACATAGATATTACATTCTATTATTATAAGTATAATAGTGAACTACCCTAAGGTAAGGCTCTAAGATATAGTAATTATCTTTTTCTGCAGTTAAAAATCAAATTATGGTGTGCATACTAAGAATTATCGGGACAAATGTACTATAATATTTTGTCTTATTAATCACTATCTAATTAATATATCTGAGTTATAATCTCACCTGTGCCTAGCTAGCAATGGCTTCCCTTGGAACTTGTCAGAGACGATGAGTGCAGAAAATTTCCCACCACAACCGTCGCTCTCATCTACCACGTCCTGGAAAAATATTTAGGCTTTTTTTCTAAGTTCACCCTGTATTGCGCACAGGGCACATTAGGAGGGTACGCAGAGGCGACTTAGTGTTAGACACTCTGTTCCCATTTAGACACTTCGATTCCCGATTTTCCGCCGAATTCTCGAGTCAGTGAGCGGCAGAACTCAACGCCGCCTGTCTCTACCAGATTGGAGGGAATGAAAATATTCAATATTTTTGTTCCGCGAGTGTCTATTGAATCTGCAAAACACCCGCTTGTGCCTTTGTGTACTGATATACTGATATTGAAACTGTAGAATTTGAACCCATTAACATGTTATAAAATGTATATCAGTGTAATTTATATATTTGCGATATTAATGTTTATCGATTGTGTATGTGTAGTTGCATTATTCTGCATTCATTAGTTTAGAATATGTCCAATAAAGTTGACAGATTATGATATTAATATTCTGAGAACTGGCAATTGCAGAGTTATAGACGGCGAAAGCTAAGCTGGTCGTGGGTTCAAACTCCACTAGGGGCAATATTATGTACCTAATTGTTATGTTAAATTTAACATTATTTTCCTTAAAATGTTATTATTGCAAGTACTAGTAGGCGTAAAATATTAAAGAAATACAATTACAACAAAAATACCATGACGTCAGTAACTTAAAACGTTATTTTTTTAATTAATATTATTAATGATAGATGTAATAAGTACCTAGTAGTAAAAAACCTTTAACTAAGGTTGTATAATATTTAACTTAAGTTACGTTAAGCGTACTGTTTAATTAAAAAAAACACAAATCTTGACTGCATAAAACTAGAAAGAAAAAAGAAAACCAAATCAAATAGTTTGTTACGATTATCTTGTGAAAACTTAATTAGTTAAAGAATGATCTAGAAATCTGATTTAGTTCTGCTCTCCGCTAGAATACGAGACGTTACGTGTTCAGGGGCAGAAATCAATGCCGCGTTCTTCTTGCCAGAGTGGGAAAATGAAAATAATTCATTCCCCCTAGTAGGAATCGGAACCACAACCGTCACTTTACAGTCAGACGCTACCCCACTACGCTGCCATGGCCTCGTGTAATAGGTGCATTTGGTACTTAGATGTACTCACGATAACATTCAAATCGGTTAAACAAACCAAAAAAGAAATATATTATTACCTACCTAGTATTAAAAACACGTTTTTTATATTTTATAATAAGAATAAGAAAGTTGTATTAATGATAGATTTTTTTAAATCTATAACTATAAAAATGAAATAATATTTTTACCTTAAATTAGGAATTTATGAAAAAGTTATATTCACATATAATTAAAACTAGAAATTGAATATGAATTTTCAATAGTAAAATAAATTATTCGGACGCGGCGCGTGCGCAGCTTTCTACTGCTATGCTAGTTTGAATACTGAAGGTAAAAAATATTCAGCTATCGTTTTTGTATACCTTTTATGATGATAATGTAAACGTCAGTTAAAGTATAAAAGAAAATAACTTATTTTCGTATATCGTTTGCCCTTCGCTGGATAGAAATAGATAGTGTAGAGAGAAATAATTCTTTTCCCCACATAACTATCACTTAGAAATATCAATTGTTGAATTTCAGAACTAACAATTTTGGCTTCATCATCCATCCAATATATACATACCTAGTACCAATACACTTTCATTCCCTATTTAGCAGACATGGCACGTTTAGTGTCAAAAACTCAAAATTCAATAACATTCTTTGTTTATCAGAGCATAGCGCCGTTGAATTCCGCCATAAACCCAAAGTGTGTAACAGAAGTATCTCATTGGGAAAGTAATGTTCTTAAGACTAGGCTTCCATGTTCCCTCTGTGCCTACTATAGCATGTGCTGGATACAGTGTAAAAATTGAAATTTTAAGTTCTCAATGTAATAAAATGTAACTAAATATATACTTATATAATATTTTTTTCTCTTACTAAAATATCACATTCATATATTATAACACATTTGACATCATACAATTATAGGAAAATAGATTATAAAATAAGACCAATATAAACATCATAAAATTTTATTTGTAATTCCATATCATATTTAATTATGATTTCAACTAGATTAATTATTCTTTTTAGGTTTCAACTTTATGGGCAAAACCATAGGTAAAACTAGTTGTTGATGTGTAAAATAACATAAAAAGAAAACAAAATGCACACAAGAAAACATGGATATTAGTAATGGAAATATATCTGGATATCTAGGCGGAGGTTCTACTAACAAAGTTCCTAGACCCAACCAAAACATGCCTTGGAGCGAGAAAAAGAAGCTGGTAGTTAGTAATTTTAGTACTACGGAGTTGTGTACTGCAGTTGGGTTAACTGCCTTATACACAGTACTTGCATTTAAGAATGACAGTACTCCAGCATTAGCTTGGGACAGTCTTAGAGCCAAACTGTAAAAGGCTACATAAATCAAACTTGTACTTAAAAATGGTATCAATAAACCATCTTTTAACAAAAGTGGTAACATACTGAAGGTTGAGACGAGTAAAAACCAAAAACACATAAAAGGATCTTCAGGTAATTGCATTGCAACTGGAATGGCAGCCAAAAGAATTGACTTTTCATGCACTTGAAATGAAAACAAGAAAAACGCTAAAGAAACATTGATCAAAGACAAAACAAATTTCTTCTTGTTAATTCTTAGGAATAAATCAATACAAGACGGCATAGCCGTCATTATGGTTGTTAAAAAACACATACTTATCATTTCTTCATTATTATAAACATATTTTAATTTGACAAATACATTAGCAAAACACCAAACATTTGACACTTTGTCCTCAAACACACCTCTCTTCACTGGGAACAGTCTGTGCAGCACCTGCATCACATCTTTCCAAGAATTAAGCAATGGATACCAGATTATAATAAAAGTAGTTATAACTGCTATCGCAAGCTGATTAAATCTATGAATTATATGTGAATATTTTCCTTTATTTGGTAAACATGTAAAACATTTTCTTAACAAAAATATAAAAAATGGTAAAGCATGATACAGTTCCATTTGCTTATAATTAAGAGCTAAAACAAAGAATATTGTCGCCAAAGTATCATTTTGTATGGCGACAATAAAAAAGGAAGCCCACAAAAACAATCCTAATGACACACAGTTGTATTGGAAATGACCATGGTCTATCAGAATCAGACCTGGATATAACAGGAATAGGATTGTTGATATGTCTGTGCGTTTGAATACGTTTAAATTATTCTGTTTATTTAGTACTCGTTCCGCGTCTATACAAATACATAAAACAGCTGTGATATAAAAATATAAGTCACTTAAAAAGACTGTCCATCTCATAAACATTTTGTGCTGCTCAGTTTCATATCCTCTAGAGGCGAATAAGCGAATAGATTCGGGGTCTATCCAGTCAGCGACGAGGCCGATCAAAAAACTGTGGTACGCAGTAAGCGGTGGATAATCCAGCCCCCAGTATTCAAGATCATTATGTGTCGTATTCCAGTACCATTTAGATGTTTGTGTATGCACTGTTATCTCTTGCCAGTGTCTTTGAGCCTCGAAATCGCCATACATTGGCGGTTTTTTGTAGCCGGAGTACGGATATGCCGCAACGCACCATCTTACGAAAAGACTAAAGAAAAAACCGGGAATTAACGCGATTTTTGTAACTACAAATTTGTCAGGGTCGGCCCTTTTCCCCATAGTAAAGGATTTCGTACACCTCACACTATTTAATAACTAAGTTCATTCATATTTAGATAGATTACATTCGGTAACGCGTACCTACGGCTACGTGTAGATATTTGAACAATATTTGACAGATCGTACTTACGACATGAACGGCTTCCAATTCCTTCGTTAATTTCTCTTTTAAATACTCTTCAGTATACACCATGTTCGTCACTATAACTGTAAATTATTAAAAGTTCACAGTTACTTCAAATGATAGAAGTTATTATTGCGACTTTTGTAAAAAAGGAGGTTATTTTGTTTTTTTTCTGTAATATTATTGCACGGCTAAGGCGGATTATAGTCTATAGATAATACAAAGGGTATTTAATTATACATTGTAAAATAAATAATTAAAATATGAACACTAATAAATTAATAACAATAATTATTCAATAATATATTTAGTAAGAATATGATGCCTTAAAAATTCTACTATAATAAGCAACATAAAATATAAGATAAGATCGAGAATATTTTTAAATGTTGACAATTTGACATAAACATCTTTTTAATATTAATAACAGCTTTTTCTCCTTACTAAGACAGCGTTGTTTGTTTGTTTTAGTGTTTGAACCAGGCCATCCACTAACATAAATCTATCAGTTCATAATATCCTTCAAAATTTTCTGCTTGATATCGTGTATCTCGAATGATATCGTGTTTTTTTTTCTAGTATACGTGACACTGGCAGATTATTTTGCTTCTGTCATCGNGGATTTCGTACACCTCACACTATTTAATAACTAAGTTCATTCATATTTAGATAGATTACATTCGGTAACGCGTACCTACGGCTACGTGTAGATATTTGAACAATATTTGACAGATCGTACTTACGACATGAACGGCTTCCAATTCCTTCGTTAATTTCTCTTTTAAATACTCTTCAGTATACACCATGTTCGTCACTATAACTGTAAATTATTAAAAGTTCACAGTTACTTCAAATGATAGAAGTTATTATTGCGACTTTTGTAAAAAAGGAGGTTATTTTATTTTTTTTCTGTAATATTATTGCACGGCTAAGGCGGATTATTATAAGTCCATAGATAATAAAAAGGGTATTTAATTATACATTATAAAATAAATAATTAAACTATGAACACTGATATTATTCTATAATATATTGAGTAAGAATATAATGCCTTAACAATCCTACTATAATAAGGAACATTAAATATAAGATCCAGATTATTTTTAAACGACTTCTGTAAGAAAAGGGGGTTATCAATTCGACTGTATTTTTTTTTAATGTTGATAAGTTGACATAAACATATTTTTAATATTAATAACAGCTTTTTCTCATTACTAATATAGCGTTTGTAGTAATATCGTGTTTTTTCTACTTTACGTGACACTGGCAGATTATATTGCGCCTGTCATCGAAAAATCAGGCCATTAATAAATAAAAAAACATCTTTTTAATTTTAACCGCCATCTGTAATCTGTGTGTGTTGTATCTTTTTATAAAATTTATTTGTAACTTTTAAAATGAAAATGGAAGGAGAATCGGCATTAATAAAAACTAATTTAACTGAATGGCAATTTAGTCTTTATCCTAAATACGTATTGCTGCCTATTGATAACAAAAATCGTGATCAAATTAAAAGTAGTGTCAAGAATGTTGTATATTCTGAGGTGAACTGACATAAAAAATATTTTAAAGTAAAATAGTTTTTATCATATTTTTAACTTCTCATAACAACTGTAGGTAATACCTCGTCCGCTAGAACAAAATCTACGCTTGATATGTGTTTCCGATGATGCACTTTTAAATATATTAGACATGGATCCAAATATAGTACATAGTCAAGATTTTATCGAATTCGTGGCTGGAAGGAAATTTCCATATGGAGCTCTTCCTGTTGCTCATCGGTATATTAATATTATAATATGGTATAGTTTAATACATTTAACTTGTAATGCACGTAGGTCACCTTAAGCAATCATTGTGTTCGAAGTTTTATTTGCATTTTAGTAAAAAAGATGAAGTCAAAATGATGCTCCATTTTGACTTTTTCTTTCTTTCACTTTCTATTTCTAGAGATTGAGAAAATACTTATTGTATTTATTTAAATAACCTAAATATAATTTCTTACCCTGAGTTTTATACGTACTTAATAAGATATGGTTTCAATTCTTTATAATTAATTTTTAAAATGGACTTATATAAATATCGTAGATATGGAGGTCACCAGTATGGTCTATGGGTAGGCCAATTGGGTGACGGGAGAACTCACATTATTGGTGAATATGTAAACAGGTAAGTGTTTTTATTACAATATAAAATTCATAGTTATCAATTTCAATTGCTTTTTACTTTCATTCCTTTCCTTCTTTCGGCAAAGAAGAAAAATGAAGTAACTAAATACCTATCATATGTACGTAATACTCAAAACAAAATTTACGTGATTTTCCAGCGACTATTAGTATTTTTATATTGTTTGATGTATGCCTCCTTTAATTATGTAACATAAAGCCGACTGAAATTTGTAGTTTTTTGTATATTGGGTGACAAACTTTGATAAAAAAACAAGGTTCTCTCTTTCTATCCTACTATGTTCAATAAAAAAAATTGCTTCACGCTGTATTCCGCTCACAGCAAAAGCAGGGTAGGCAGAAGAAACCTAGTGTTAAGACATACCGTTTCCCACTTTTTGCCGAGGCATCTTACTGCTGCGCGTGTTGAGTGGCGGAACTCTATGCCTCGCTTCACCTCGACACCAACGCGAAGAAAAAAAATCTCAAAAATCTCATTTCGTACCCCTGCCCCTGCGCCACAACTGGCTTCAATGCTGTGTACTGGATAAAGTATAAAGATAAATATATAAACAATCCACATAGATTAAACGAGAGATATCAAATCCAGCTGAAGGGTTCAGGGCCGACGCCATACTCTCGGTCCTACGACGGACGAGCTGCTCTACGGTCTTGTGTTCGCGAGATGGTCGCCAGCGAGGCGATGTTTTATTTAGGAGTTCCCACTACCAGATCATTGGCTGTTGTGGGTTAGATTTCAAATAATATTATTGTTTGATTTTACGCGTGATGGTTGGGAATTCGATACTGTTTCAGGGGATTGTATTTTCATTTTGCCAATCGACGTTGAATTAGAACGTCGACTACGTTGAGTTATTCTGCACTGCACGGGACGTAATGTGAAGCTGTAAAAGAATATAATTAATTAAATTTGAGGATTTTATACTGTATAAAAAAATTAAAACATCTTATGTTAAACAGCAAGTGATGAAACTATTATACGAGATCGTTTATATTCTGGGTGTCCTCGTCGTGAACGCGCTGGAGTGTTACTCAGGTGTTCACCGAGTTGGTTGCGTTTTGGCTCTTTAGAAATTTTGGCGAAGAGCGGAGAGTTGGGTCTATTGAAGCAATTGACTGACTTTGTGATAAAAGTGAGTGGAGATTTAATGTAACTCGACCTATGACTAATTGTACTAATTGTTTCTTTATAGATAAAAATTACAGAAAAAAAATGTTTTAAATTTTTTCATGATAGTATTTAAAAATATATAACTATAACTTTATAGGAACACTTTCCGGATATCCAACTTTCAGATGAAAACAGATATATAAGACTATTTTCTGAGATTGCTCACAGAACGATTGATCTTGTTGCTAAATGGCAAGGTAATATTATAAAAAAAATACATTTTTAGTGAGTGGTAAAAAGGCGTGAATGGGGAGATTTTGTTTAAATTGACTGTTTGGGAACACAGTGTCGATAATACTGGAGAAAGATAACGTAAACACGTACATGTATTTACGGGTTGATACATAAATACATGTGAGAAAAACTAATTTTCTTTTGTATAATATTAGAGCATACAACCACTGTGTTAATGCAACTAACAAAATAAATTTCTTCTATGACTCTGTTGGAACCCTGTAGTCTGATACGCGGCGTTAAGTACCGCCAACAAACATATACGTTTATAACTGCAATGCCTCCAGAATTCGGCGGAAAGTGGGAATGCAAGTGTCCTTACACTAGGTTGCCAGGTTCATTCTGCGAACCCTGTGTGTGTGTATGTGCGGGATACATCGTGATACAAAAAAACCTGGAAAGCTTAGAATGAAATATCATCTATTTTTATTAATTTCAAATATCAATAAACAAAATTAAAACTCTATTCTCTAATTATTTTCCAGGTCTAGGTTTCATACACGGCCTACTAAATACTGACAACATGAGTCTAATAGGTCTAACTCTGGACTACGGTCCGTTTGGTTTCGTCGATTTGTATGATAGCGGCTTTGTGGCCAACTGTTCTGATGGAGAAGGAAGGTATTCACTGGGGAAACAAGCTGATGTGAGTTTCTCGATAGAATAAAAATATTATTGTATAAAATATGTTAGTTTTTTGAATTCGAAGGTTAGTAGCCCTATTTAACAATTTTTTTTTAATAATATACTTATTACTCAAAATATAAGGTAGAGTTTATGAGTGCATTGGTCAACACAAAAAGATTTTTAAAAAAGATTTATTTTCCAGGTAGTAGTATGGAATATAGCACAACTAGCAAACGCCATGGAAGGTCTTTTGACGCCATCACAGCAACTTCACATGTCGCACGTCATAAAGACTTTGGATACGTATTGCAAAAATAAGATATTGTATGTACTGTAATATAATTTTATCCTTCTGCTAAAATATTTGTTAGTCTAGTGGTTCGAGTTCGAGGCCAGCTGTGGTGCAGGAGTACTAAGTGTGACTGTAAACACACGGTTATGGGTCCCCACTCGAGGAAATTAAATATTTATTTAAATTTATATTTTCATTTCTTCGCTGTGGTGTTGAAGCAAAACACAACGTTGACCTCAACATGCAACACGCAATGCCTTCAGATTTCGGCGGAATGTGCTGAACGTAGTGTCTTAGCACTAAGTTCGCTCTGCCTGTTAGAAGACTATATCGACATTGTCACATTTGTACTGTCAGTTGGCTGAACCGATTTTGATGTGGCTTTAAGAAAAGTATTTTTTACACCTAGAAAAAAGTTTTGGTATTATAACTGCCTTCAAAAAGAAGGAGGTTCACACTTTGTTAAAAAATTATAACTATACACTTACAATAGTATCAATAAGTTAGTCATTTTTATTAATTTTTGTCTTTTTCATGAAAGTTTAAAACACATTTTAATTATAAAGTTTATAAACAGAGAGACTTTCCTATTAAAAATTGGTCTCAAGAAAGAGAGATGGGGTGACGAAGAGTTAGTTGAGAAGTTGCTTGACATGATGCAACACACTGGTGCTGATTTTACTGCTACATTTCGACAATTGGCCGAAGTAAAATATTTTTACTTGTTTAGTTATATATTTTTACTTACATCTGTGGCTTTAGCTGAGTGGTTTTTTTCAATTCGAACTATAATGATGATAATAGTTCCCGAGATTAATATTAGTGAGTATAGACGAGTATAGATTTGCTATACAAAATTCCAAATTAACATTTAAAGTAAAACATCTAGATGTGGATCAAAAGTATATAGGTACGGGTTCGCTTCACCTGGCACATGGTGATCAAAAAATATTTAACATATTTTTTTTTATTTCACGGTGTTTTTTAGTTGGAACCTTGTGAAATGGTCAGTGAAATTAAACTAATAGAGAAATGGTCACTGAAACGTTTGTCTTCACATTTCTCTTGGGGATGTTGGCTCGATCAGTATAGAGAAAGACTGGATAAAGAGGCTGGTTAGTTATTTTCTTAAAGATAATTAAAGTAATATAATTTACTATTTTATTTAAATATACTATAGTTATTTCATTACATTAATACGTATTACTACAGTATAATAACTGTTTTGCTATACATACAAAGAGGTTCTAGAGGTTTTAGACAAAGAAGTAGACAAATAAAAAAAATCATTACATTAATTCATTGTGGCGGCAGGGCACAAAGTGTGATTGTAAATGCGACTGATAGTGGGTTCGATCTCCACTCGAGGAAATGAAATATTTATATAAATTTATATTTTCATTTCATCGCGCGGTGTTGAGTTCCGCCAATTACAAACAATGCCTCTAGAATTCGGTGAAAAGTGGAGAAAGGAGTGCCTTACTAGTTTCCCTACGCCTACCCACATTACTATGTGCGGGATACAGCGTGAACTGACAAAAAAAGGAAATTACATCACTAAATTAGTGATGTATTTTTTTCGAGACATTAAATGTCTTAATATTTATTACAACAGTAGACACAAGTAGCTCCCCCGGTCTTTTCGAAGACGAGCGTAGAAGGCGAATGCTAGCAGTAAACCCTATATACGTGCCACGAAATTATATGTTGCACGAGGCTCTGGTTGACGCTGAGAACAATGATTTTGAGAAGGTAAGTAGATTCTGTTAGGCAAATCGGATTCTAGGAAATTTGTCGTTATTTCAATTTTAACGTTAGACATCATGTCTATAAATGCTGTAGTCAAAGCTTTGGCACTGCTAGTTTTGTATAGTCTTAGGGCCTTAAGGCCTTAGTCAAAATAAAAAAAAGAAATATGTTTTTCAGCCTTTGATTAAATATCTTTCGTCAATATTGTTGATATTTAATTTTGTGTAGTTGGAGATTGAAGAGTCAAAGTTTAAGTTGATATTAGAATGTCATAGTTTGTTAGATTAGGTAATTTTTATTATTTTTCATTTATTTTCTTTTCGGTGTTTGTCAGATAAAATATACTGTGACGAACAGGGCCCTGCTCCTCCTTTCCTGTGGCCCTACTCTTGAAACCAATATTCATGTTTTAATCCTTAATAAATGTCATTTCGTACTCTGGAAATCGAAATATTAAATAAAAATAGTCAACAGTATTGTTGTATCATACGGAAAAAATATCGAAACTAGTTCGAGGTCCCACTGTCATGTTACCCGAAGAATCAAAGTTATCCAAATTGGCTGTAATGAATAAGTACCTACACTTACACCCACTAGTTGACGGTTGGGTAAACTAAACAATGTTGTAGAATTGGTTAGTGGGTACTATTGACGCGGTTTCAACAGCTATATTGACAACTAGCAGTGCGCGCAAAATGAAGTGTTTCTAAAATTATAAAAAATATTTTTCTTTATATTTGAAAGCTGGTGCTTTCCTTGTGGTCCAAATCCCAATTTAGTTTGGTGTTTTTCTGACAATGTTATTTTCATGACAAAATCACATAAGTCTTAAAAAATAATGGACAAAAATGTATGAAACCTGCTACCACCCTCCAGTAGTAATAAGATGTATAAACATATACTCTTTATAAAGCTCATACTCCAAATAACAGAATTATTGATACAATGGGGACGGTCCAACAAGAATGCATCTCTTTCATGTAATAAAATATGTAAAGAATGTTCTTCATTGTTCATTATGTCGTAAGTGGCAGAGAATGGTCCCATAACATCAATTATATAGCTATCTGAGGCAAGCACCAAAAATTGTTTTAATAAGTAGGAATTATGGAGACTGTACGACAGCCTTTGGAATAAAACATACTGCTTTTGTTTATTAAAATATTAGTTGCACTTGCTTTACAGATTAGTGTTATTATGCTATTAGTAACCGAATACTGTAAAAGGAGGTTATCAATTCGACTGTATGTTTTTATGCTTGTTACCTCAGAAATCTTGACTGTGAACCGATTTTGATGTTTTTCTTTTATTTGAAAGGTACGACTTTCCGTTTGGTGCTATTTTAATTTGGTTCATTTCTGACAATGTTATCCATGAGAAAACCACATACACAAAATATCGCGCCAACCGTTTTCGATGTTTAATTATTTTATTGAAAAAGATACACTTCAGGGATCGTTTGATGAGAGTTTAGTTAGGTTCTGATTATGGGATTCAGTTGAATTCGGTGTTTAGTCGGTGTTTTTTTGTTAAAAATTATAATACTCTTAATTCCCAAAGAGGTGTTTTCGGTATCATTGAGTTTTTTGCCAAAATATTATCTCTATTTATACAATAGGTACCTAATCAATGGCCAAGTGTTGTGTGACATATTCTTTCGTGAGGAATTCAAGTGCTATTTTTAAATATCTATAATGTAAATGTTATTGGTTTATTATGATATATTATAATAGTAATTAGAAACACATTGAGTTTCTCGTAAAAAAAACTACATTTACTTAATGTTTATTACTATTAATAAAGATTTCTAATACTACACGTGTTTCGTTAAGCAAAAATTAATTTTAAAAAAGATCTCTTGANAAATCACATAAGTCTTAAAAAAATTTTGGGCAAAACTGTATGGAACCTGCGACCACCCTCCAGTAATATTAAGATGTATAAATATCCTCTTTATCAATGGCATACTCCAAATAACAGATTATTGATACAATGTGTGCACGTGCGTGCCCGTCATTTGTTTCATCCTAAATCGACGACGGTCCAACAAGAATCTCTTTCTTGTAATAAAATATATCAAGAATGTTCTTCATTGGTCATTATGTCGTGAATCAGTTTTGGTGGCAGCAAATGGTCCCATAGCATCAACTATATATCTATCTGAGACAAGGACCAAAAATTGTTTTATTAAGTTTTGGAACTTATGGAGACTGTACGAAAGTCGTTTGGAATAAGAAAATGCTTCTTATGAATTTATTTGTTAATAAAAATGTAAGTTGCATTTGCATCACAGATGAGTGTTATTATGCTATTATTAACCGACTACTGTAAAAAGAGGTTATCAATTCGACTGTATGTTTTTATGTTTGTTACCTCAGAAATGTTGACTGTGTGAATCGATTTTGTTGATTCGATATTTTATTTTTATTTGAAAGCTAGGACTTTGTGGTCCTATTTTAATTTGGTTCATTTCTGACAATGTTATCCATGAGAAAATCACATGAGTCTTAAATTTGCATTAAGTATGTGCGCGACAAATGCACAAATAACTCAATATCACGCCAACCGATTTCGATTATTATTATTTTTTTATTGGAAAAGATACACTTCGAGGATAGTTTGATGAGGGTTTGGTTAGGTTCTGATTATGGGATTCAGTTGAATTCGGTATTGAGTCGGTGTTTTTTTGTTAAAAATTATAACATTCTTAATTCCCAAAGAAGTTTTTTTGGTGTCATTGAGTTTTTTTTCCAAAATATTATCTCTATTTATATACCTAATGGGTACCTAATCAATGGCCAAGTGTTGTGTGACATATTCTTTCGTGAGGAATTCAAGTGGTATATTTAAATATCTATAATGTAAATGTTATTGGTTTATTATGATATATTATAATAGTAATTAGAAACACATTGAGTTTCTCGTAAAAAAACTACATTTACTTAATGTTTATTACTATTAATAAAGATTTCTAATACTACACGTGTTTCGTTAAGCAAAAATTAATTTTAAAAAAGATCTCTTGACAGCTCGTATAGCGTCCTCACAGATTTTCTATTTTAAATCATAGACGTTTTGTAAACCAATGTTAGTCTATGGCCAGGAATTACTACACTAAAATTAAAGAAAATTATAGGTAATTGTCTTTACATATCTTTCAGGCTTTCTTCTCGACACATTATATAAAGTCGACAGCCTTTCATTTTGAATCACGTGTGCGTGATTTTATTAATTTAATATGTCTATGTGACAAATTGTTTTGTTTTGACATAATAACCAGCACTAATGTGTTTAAAATATGTTTTAATATTTTGATAATTTTCCAGAACACACCCTATATTTTCCATTACCGTAATATTGCTTTTGTAGCCATTGAATGTGACAGAAGGAATTTGCACACCAATTTTGTGAATTTTTTCTACTGTAACTTTTATTCGATTAGCCTTCATGTCTGTTTTCAAGCTGTCAACAAAAAAAACAAGCCAAAGATAACTTCCACGAGTCATTTATAGTAACTAATATGAATACATATGCTTGGATTGCTATTTGGCTACTTTCATTGTTATCTAAACCCATATTTACTAGGCTTTCATAGCATTTTCCAATCTATATGTTTTGTTTTGTTTGTTCGACTGTAAGCTACACATTCGTTCGACAGTTTGGTCGTTGGATTAAGGTACTATTCCTATAACATTTGTGGACGCGGCAAACAAGTATCAAACATTTTTCAAACATATTTATACGCTAAAGGCGAATCAATATGAAACATTAATGCAAATTTCCTGTAAATCTGGAATTTGAATCCTTTTAGTGTCTAATTTTATGGTATCAAAGTAGATACATCTGAATCTTCTAGGTAAATTACATTAATAAGATCAATGAAAACACTTGAGTACAGAACTAGAGAATAATAACCTTGCAGACTAATTATTTTTATTTGGTTTTTATTTTGGTTGGTATGCGTTGAAATATGTAGATGCAGATGAATGATGCTTCTGGTTTTTTTTTTATATTGAATAGGCTTGCGTTTGATCGCATCAAGTCTGGTGAGCTATGATGCGATCTACGGTGGTGCACGCTTGCCTAGCAGATACCTATTCACTCTGGTTTTGAAGATATTGTATATTGTATGTCTTAGGAAATACAGATGCCGGCAATGAGTTCCAGTCTCTCGCATTGCGGATGAAGAATGGTATTCAAACTTGGAAGTTTTCTGAAACTAATGATACGTCTGGAACAAACAAATGTTTCAGAGGTAGTTGCCTATAAAAGATGTATTTTGCCCTCCTGATATTATTGTAACGTTATGATTTCAGGGATAGGTCGAATATTGTCTAGTATTAGATATTTCACGTTGATAATGTCATAAAAAAATTACTGATATCACGCCCTTTTGAAGATGTTGTTGAGCATGAAGAGATTTTGTTATCTTCCTGATGCGGGTGTTTTAACCTTACTCTGCACTCTAGTGATCGTCACCTTAGTGACACACTGTATAAATATAAGCATGTCGTTTATTGTTGCGAGCGAGTTTTCGAATGACTTGTACAACATTTAAGCGAGTTGAAGGATGGTTTTGAGATTACAATATGCGAAAGCAAAGCAAAACGTGCGAGTGCAAGGTTATGTCTTCTAGCTTAAACTTTTAAGCACAATAAAAATAGCTTCTGCTTAAACAATTGGTTTAACCATTTATTGCAGTTCTCAGTATTGTATTCTGAACAACTTAAGTTTTATGAATAAAAAAGTTATAGCATTTTAAAGAATATTGTTCGGCAAAATTGCTTTAGATTTTATTCAACTCCGTCAATCAATCCGTCTGAGCTTTTGGCCTGCCCCGGATTCTCCGTCCATCGGGCTTCCCATACAGCAACCTTTAGGTGTTCTGATTTCACACATTCTCTCCACATGTCCTACTCATCGAAGACGTCCAAGTTCGATGGTTTTGATTATATTCGGTTACGCAAATATGTGATAGAGCTCGTGATTATACCGTGTAAGCCATCGCTTATTTACAAGAACCATAAATACCAAGTGACTGTTAGTCCTAAATGGGTCTGACAAGTTCACTTGGACTCTGACGACGTCATTGTAGTCAGTTAGATAAATTTTGATGGGATGCCAATTTCAGCCATTACATGGTACAGAAAATTGCGATATATGCTGTCGATAAAGCATTTGTGGGTGGTCATATTTTATGCAATCGATAAACAAAATGGTGGGTGGTCACAAGACTTCTCGAATATATGTCCTAACGAAAATTTTTGGTCTATTGTAGGGCGGTTAGGTCAGAAGCTGCACTGGTAAAAAAAGCAGAAAAAAAGACATTAGCGTGTTTATAAACTGTTTTAAAAGAATGTGATACTTCTTGACGTGTCTTCTTTATTTAACATTTTTTTCTTTCATGCTGAAGATTTTCACCGTAATAGTATTTGCAACTAGTTTCTCACATTTGAAATGGCACACAAATTTTTATATTCGTTAAGTTTTTAAAAAATTGGTTTTAAAATTTAAGCTTAGCAGATTTTACATAATTATAGGAGGTTATAAGTTACTAGTTTAAACTTAAAAGGAAAATTTTATTTTCTCCTTTTTCGAGTGGTAAAAAAAGTTTATTTGCTATTAATTTATTTTTTACTTTTTAGTTATCGCTTTCTAGGTTTCTCAGTCTGTTCATCTCATTCAACGCATCGTTATTGCAAAATCGCTTGCCGGTTAATTTGGAACAGACCAGCTCTTCAATAAAGAGACCTTCTAATATTTTTACCCTACTTACGGCCACGTATGTTTGACCAGCAGCAACAGCCGGGCTTCGAGCCTAAGTAGATAATGGGATAGCCGACAGTTCTACCTTGCATTTTGTTTACTGTACAAGCCCAACATAATATAATTGGCAGCATTCTTCGTTCTGCGGTTCCGTGACTATTTTTTGCTGGAAATTGTACAGACTTGGGCTGAATTAAGTGAATACCGTCCTTACCGTAATCTATACTAACGAATGGTATATCAGTTTAGCTTTATCCAGTTTTAACTGTCGTTGAGTAGGTGTTTCGCTATTGTCCTGATTACGCCTTTCGTCGAGCCTTTGGCGTTTTGCGTCATCGTCTTCGTTAGTAATTTTTTCTAGCCGTTATAATCTATGAGTACCTAAGAAATATTCGTCGACCCTCGCAGAGCCTCGTTTAGACGGGGCTAATATACAGCAGGGTTCGCCCAGGTGGCCTGAGGTGGTATAGTCGTGAAATCATATGTAACGAAATCAAACACCGATCGAGGCTTTTACAGAACTTATATTTCTTCCAGAGTTAAATACCATTGAGCTAGTACAATGTATGTCTTAAATTCTATTACAATATGAGAACTAGAGAACCTTTCTTTTTCCGCTCCAAGTATAAAAGTGCGTATCAAAATTTTGATCACATCACGCGTCCTTTTTAAATTGGCAACTCATGCTTGTTCTATATATAAATTTTCAAATATATCTTTTTATTAAACAAAGAGTTTGATTTAGCAATCTAATTTCCTGTGACAAATTTTGTACAGTGTCACCAAATTAGCCACACACCTCCGATTTTCTAGGAACTGTACGTTACAGTGGCTCCGACGTTGTTGAAAGTCCTCTCTAAATGGGTAAGATTTGTCTTTGAAAGCAAGGTACCTTGTTAAAGAACGTTGCATTTTTTCTATTCTAATAATGTGGGACTTATAACAAGGATTCCATATCGGGATCGCATACTCCACTCTCCACAGACACTCCTTATCAACGCATTGAAAATAGCTAAGATAGAGTCAGTTCTCTTCAACTCCACAGTGCTGCGCTTAATCAGGCCAGCTTTAGATATCATTTGACTATAGTGAACAGAATAAGTGAGCTTACTGTCAATGAAAACCCCGAGATCTCTTTTCACCGACACTTCTAGGAGTTCTTGGTTATGTAGAAATATAAGTAATCAAGTTGGAAACTGTCGATCTACTTGAGACAAACCCGTGTTGATCAACTAAAATTATATTTTTAGAATAGAGAGAGAGGATAGGACACACTATACTCTCAAGGACTATAGAAAATGTATTTGACAAGGATAAATAAAAATAAAATAAAATAAAATAAGCCTTTATTGCTGTAAACATTTTACAATATGGTATGTTCTTATTTATTTACCGATTCTACTATCCTATTACCATCTATATATTTGATTTTCCTTAATTAATTGTGTCAACAGCTTGTCTTCCGACATAGGCCTCCTCAAATGCATTAAAAGTAGCTATGTATACATCTGATATTGGTTTGTAGTTGGTTTGGTTGGTCTGGTTTGTAGTAGTTGTTTGTTGATTGATTTAGTAGACTGTTCCAATCGTTGGTGCTTAATTGCTACTGTTTCTTTGTCGTTGTACGCTTTATGAATAAAGCTCGTAGGAAAGGAATTGCTTCGCATTCTCATGATATCAAATGAATTTTTTTTGGTGGAAGTGTAAGTGTCTGTTGTTTCCTTTCTTGAGGCGAGTTGGACGTTTCTCTCTACTTTTTATCATTATACTTTGCATTCTTTTTACCCACGAGCTTACAGGCTTAGGCTTTTGACAAGGATATAGGTCGGTAATTGCGTATATTATCTTTATTTCCTTTATAAATAAGAAGAACATTAGCAAACTTCCAAGCTCTGGGAAAGGTAGAAGTTTCTAAAGACTTATTAAAAAATTTTTAACGGTAAAGTTAGATATTTTTGGGTCATCTTTATAAAGAGTGGCGGTACCGGTATACCATCCGGTCCCGCACCTTTGCTAGAGTCCAAAGACTTCAGAACTTTAGCGACGTCACGTTCAGTTGTGTGACTCTTAGATAGAGATATTTGTGGGTAGGAAACCTTTAGCGATACTCTTTAGCTAAGTATTGGAAGATTAAATATCGAAGAGAATTGTTTTGCGAAAAGATTACTAATATGATTAATATTTCTATTATTAACTTTACTAATATGACATGGTGTTAAAATCTATTTATTTATAGGAATGTGATGATAAGACTTCAAATCGTGCTCACAAATATGATTACAGCAAAGTTAAAAAACGTTGGAATACCACTTAACTGCAAGTAGGAAAAAGACTAATGCAAAACTAACACGGACATCTTGGCACCAATTTTTTTATTTTTTGCTCTGTGATATCTTATCTTAGAAAAATTAGTTGTGTTGAGCTCCGCTACTCAACACGCAATGCATCCAGAATTCAGCGGAAAGTTAAAAACGATAACTAGGATCCCAGGTTCTCGCTGCCTACCCTGCTGTCATGTGTGGGGTACAGCGTGAAAAAAATCATAGTTAAAATAATTTGTTATCTTCTAGCTGGGTTTTCTCTTACAAGTAATAAAGAATCCATATGAACAACAGCCTGAGGCAGAAGCGCGTGGTTTCTCTTCCCCGCCCCCACAATGGGCTTATACTTTGAAAATAAGCTGTTCTTCATAATAGGAACCTATGAAATTTTTAATGATTTAAATAAATTGTTGTTGTTGAAATTTATTAATTTGTTTTAATTTGTATTATTTCTGTGTATGTCTGAATTATCATAATGATCCTTTTATTTTATCGTAGAAAAATATGCTATAATGATTTTTGTAAAAAAATGTAGTTGCAATAGTAATGCCATTAAGGTATAGCGCGCACTAGTGATTTTTGTCACCGTGACTGTTGCGTCACTGTCACCGTGTACATTAAACTTAATGAAGGTGCGCGCATTTGGATACGTGACAATTGGGTGACTTAATGTCCGCGGAGGACGGCAACACGCCGGTGACGCAACTGTCACCGTGTCCATAGATTTGTATGCCCGTGCGCGCATTAGCAACTAAATGTCACTTCGTTTGCCCTCCCTCTTGCGGTTTCCATACTAGTCTTCCGCGTATATGTCACCGATCTACTGGCGCGCCTATATCGATAGAACCACGGAAAGGATGGAACTTCCGGTTGGATAGAAGCGAAATATTGATTTATTCCAAAAAAAATTCCATGAAGACTTTAAATCAAATTTTGACAATGACAATAGGTC
>JAKRZM010000829.1:0-23029 GCA_036379175.1 Heliconius cydno galanthus
ATGTCGTTGCATGAAATCACCCGCCTTATCATGAACTGACTGCATTTTACGAAATTACCAATTACCTACCTGAAAGTCAGATTGACGTGCGTTGATCAATAACAACCTGTTGCTGACGTTTGATGGCGGCCTCTAGTAACAATGTCAACAATAAGTAACTATAAAATATCGTCGTTTTATGTAATGAGTCTGTAACATCCACATTATTTGACGACAACGACGACGCATTAACTAACTAGTGGACCTCAATGACGGTCGACTCCCCGATGTAATATCACACACCATTGCAGAACAGACCTGTGTTCAACTTTGTCACTAACTTATTTCTTAACGAAAGTTATTTCGTTTCATTTTATTTTAATACTTTATTACACCATAATTGATATTAATTACCTAAAACATAAAACAAACATAAATTAACTTAAACAAACAAAAACAGAAGTTTCATATTTTTGTTTGTTAGTTGAATTACACATGTTGCAGAGCAAGATCACTAATGTTATTAAGTCCTTAAGTTTTAACAAAAATAATTGTTAAATATATACATATTTTTTCTTGTTTTAATTTTGAGTCTGTATTCTTTGAAAATCTCTAATTAATATTTCAAAAACTAAGAACTATAAATAATATTAAGAAATAAAACGGTGATGTATGTACATACATTGCTTATACACGCGTTGAATAGCTTCAAAGCCTTAAATAATTGTTTTAATATTGTAAATATATGCGTTTTTTAAATAAATTAACTAATCCTAGATTTACTGCAAATTCATTTGTCCTAGCTCACTAGCTCTACATCATTCCCAGAGTCCACCGCGACAGCGTCTGACCTGACCGTACGCGTTATTTTCATTTCGTTGCTCTACAAGACAAAGCTCTAATGTCTTAGAATGGGACAGTGCGCGGGGACCGGCGTGTCTGAACACTACTAGGGGTCCCTCCGTCCACCCCACTATACCTACGAGGAACGTGGTACAATGTTACGCTAAAAAAGTATAATAAAAATAAGTATATAGAAACTTCTAAATTATTATTTGAACAATATATATATATATAATATATATATTATGTAAAATATGATTTTTTAGTATTTCTCGCGTAACCAGACCAACAATCTTCCTAGTAGGGGAACACAGGGCAATGGGAGCTACGGTGATTTCACGGAAAGCAGGTATATTCGCGCAATTGTGAGCACACAGCTGTTTCCTTCAAGCACCGACAAACTTTGCCTGATGCGTTCGAGTCATTAGTGCCATTCCAGTGCCAGTCACGAGGGACGATTGTGTGTATTTCGCTCCACGCTGACAAAAAATTGCTAATTTCCTTATAGTACCTTAAAGAAAAATAGAGTAATTTAGCTGTTGATGATTATAATAACAAAAGATGATTATAATACGATTTGTTATTTTTATATTTAAGAATACTGATATAATAAAGCGGAAGAGTTTGTTTGTTTTTTTGTTTGAACGCTAGGATCTCTGGATCTACGGGTCCGATTTACTATGTTTTTATTATTATATATGAAAGCTATAAAGTATATATGAAAGCTGCATTCTTCAGAAGTGCTATAGGCTATATAACATTACATTACACATATATACTAATATATATTTTAAAGTACTTTCTAATTTGACATGCAATTTATTCTGCCATGTTAATAACAACCGTCACGTCGCTACGCAACCGGTACCGCGTCATTTTGATATTGATCCTTGTGAAAATAAATATAATAGTCACTTTTAGCATTTCATCTAGATTGAAATTATATTTCTATAGAAATTATATTCTTATATTTCAAGCAGGCGTAGCCGCNTTAAAGTACTTTCTAATTTGACATGCAATTTATTCTGCCATGTTAATAACAACCGTCGCGTCGCTACGCAACCGGTACCGCGACATTTTGATATTCATCCTTATGATGTTTGATAAATAATTAAGGAGATGTCACTGATTCGAAATAACCTAGCCTACGGGCGGCACAGTATGACCGACGCGAAAATACGAGTATTCTTATAGTTCAAGCAGGCGTAGCCGCGTCCGGGTCCACTAGTATATTATATAATGTAATCTATATTTTCCTAAATATGTATTTTCTTAACGTTATACTGTAGCCCACATACAGTGGGGTAGACAGAGGGAACCTAGAGTTGAGCACATTTACAAAGAAACCAGTGGGAATCTAATGAAGTCATTTGACAATCAAGTTTTCTTTAAATATTTATCTATCAATTCTTCTTAATGAAATTAGAATCTTAACAACATTTCTAAAGCGACTTAACAACATAATTTATATGATAATTCCACATATATTTGCTGTTTAATTCCATCTAGAACTACCTACTTGTTAATTCACTGCATTGAATTACCGTCAGAATGTTGTTTTTGGTTAATATATGTATATTAGGAGAGGTCTTCGTGGTTTAGCGGCACATCATCTGGCTGTAAACGCGACGTCTAGAAATTTAGTTGAAAAATGGGAAGCGAAGTGTCTTACCACTAGGTTCCCTTTTCTTCCCTGCTGCTGCCTTTGCGTGCCCACAAGCAGGACACAAAAGTTAGCAAAATATTAAATATATGCAGTTTATTTGAATATTGTACAAAATTATAGAACTAACCATTGATACTAGAAGTGTGAATTTTTTTTTTGTATTATTAGTTGCATTCTTTTATTTTTAGTTTTGTAAAACAAAAAAAAATACGTTTTTAAATTTTTTAGCCTCAATTATTGTCAGAAACATTTTTGGCACTGCGATCATGTCTGATGGTATGTTAAATGATAAATATTGAGAAGACAGCTAACAGCGAGATAGTTTGTTTAATATGGAGACCACGACACACGCTATTGATGTTTCCGAATGAGAGGCCTGGATATATATAAAGAGATGCTATTACTAGATTTTAAAGACTATATTTTAAGTATGTAAATAATAAGCAAGAATTATTATTATTATTTTTTCAAGCTTTCATATATTATCTTTATTATAATATATCTTGCATATGTCCCTACCCTATTATTTTCTATATGTAATATTCAATAATAACTAATATTATTGTATTTTTCTATGTATTTTCAAATTTAAATAAAAAATCTTCTCGAGACATTTACTTAAGTGTATAGAAATCGAATCACATACTCCTTGATTTTGCTAAGATCCCGTGTGGAATACAAATGAGGCCGCCGTCTATTGAACGTTCCACCCTGAGGCCACTCGCTATACAATAGTGCACAGTCACGATATTTTTACACTATCAATGGAATTTATACGTTTTAATATTGGAAAATAGTTTATATGTGGGAAAATCTGTGGTTGACATAACACAGTGGTTGCGTGTATAATAACCTAGAATGGTTAATTATATTATTTTACATATGTGCTTTTAGGGTTTTTTGGGGTTTTTCCCCTGTTTTCTGCTTATCTATGCTTACTTCAAATATGGTAATGACATAATATAGTAAAGAAAGTAAAAAAATCTTTTATCACGCAGTCATTAAACTGCAATACAAAGTACTCGAAGCTATAAATTATATGAGCCTAAACTCGAGTGACTTTCTAGTGTAATGATTTTATATAAATAGTTTTTATATTTACGATAATTTGTTATAGAAAAATGTAAATCAACCTCTTTGTTTAATAAAAAGATATATTTGAAAATTTATACATAGAACTAGCGCGACGCTTGATGTGTTGAAAATTCTGATGCGCATTATTAGATTTGGAGCTGAAGAGGAAAGTGGTCCTCTAGAATAAAATATTGTATTATAATTTAAGATATACATTGTACAAGCCTAATGGTATCTAGCCCTGGAAGAAGTATAAGTTCTGTAAAAGTCCTGAGATATAAATTGTACAAGCCTAATGGTATTTAGCCCTGGAAGAAATATAAGTTCTGTAAAAGCCTCGAGGTGTTTGATTTCTTTACACTAGCAACCTCTGAAGATTTCCATTATTCAAGTCCTGGCTTCATCAGCAAATCAGCTCTTAGGTGCCATATTATTGTATTGTCACCTAACACTTAAGCTAAGTATAACTGTCAAGTTTTATTATTAAACAAATATTAGGTACGAGTGATTCAGATAGTTTGTTAAATATTATCATAAAATAAAAAAAAAATCTGCATTAAAAAGTAATAAAAAATAAAGCATCAAAGAGGAAGATTTGCATTTTCACAAAACCTCTGGCTTCAATTATTTCTACCACTATTTATCTTTAATTAAGTATATTATAAACGTAATAACTTATTTTTTCTTTCAGCTGCACTTATAAATTGTATAAATCTTTTTAAACCATTTTCTCAAGAAGGATTAAGGAAGGAAGGAAGAAGGATGACCTAAGTAAGGTATCCGATGGCACATACGATACTTCAAGGTTCGGTTCCCACTCTACGAAACATATTTGAAATTAGTTGTAAGTCACAACTTTATTTACGTGGACTACTTCTTAGTGCTCAAAAGGCATTAACAAGATTAGATATGAATATTAATAGTAAATTAAAAGCAAAAAATCTTTTTTAGAAAAAGCTTTTATTTAAACGATTAAAAAAGGAGAAAATAAAAAAATTCTTTTAAACTTTAACTATCCCCACATAACCTCATTATACACAATTTATATGATCGTCTCGCAATTTACTTATATAAATAAACCAGTACTTATTTAATTACGTAAAATCTATTAAGTTTAAAATTTTAAGGTTTTAATTTAATTCAATTTAATATTGATTAACGCGATTAATTATACATACATTACAAGTTAAATAAAAGCTTTTAAAAAAGAAATTAAAAATAAAGATTTTAATTACGACAAATTACTTAACATTAATTCATACCTTTCATACCTATATTATAAATTCGAAAGTAGCTCTGTCTGTCTGTCTGTCTTTTACGCAATCAGGGCCAAATCGCTAATTTATTTGTGATAAAATACTCATATAGAGATACTTGAGGGTCTCGGGATGAACATATGATACTTTTTTTCTCATATTTGTAATATATATTCGATATATACCAATATATTAAAATATTTATTAATTTGACATACAATTTATTCCGCCATGTTAATAACAACCGTCGTTGCTAAGCAACGATTTGCTAAGTTTGTTGTTAGAAAACGTCACCCAAAATGAGTTTGCTCAACGCATCTCTCTATTGAAAACTGTAAATAATTTCATAAATATTCTTATAGTTCAAGCGGGCGTAGTCGCGTTCGGGTCCACTAGTCTATATATATAAAAGGACTTGTCCTCACTGACTGAGGTAAGACGCACGCACAGCTGTAACCGCTGTGCGTAGAAACGTGAAATTTAGACAGATGTTCACTTTTGTAATCTGGACATCCACTAAGAAGGGATTTAAAAAAATTTTAACCCTAAGGGTGCAAATATGGGGTTGAAAGTTTGTATAGAATTTTATTTAAATCGGCATCAATATTTATAAAATTTGAAATTCAGACTCTTAAAAGTATTTAATTGTACATGTATTTAATGATTTTCTAGAATTCACCCCCTAAGGGTGCAAATAAGGGGTTGAAAGTTTGTTTGGAAAAATCTTTAAATCGCCACCGATTTTTATAAAACTTGAAATTTAGATTCTTAAAAATATTTCAATGAACACATTTCGTGGTTTATTAGAATTCAGCCCTAAATAAGCAAGCGAAGCTGCGCGCGTCCGCTAGTACTGAATAATATTATACATAGGATTGTAAAGTATTAAAGTTCTCTATACGTTGAGCTTTAGGGAGTGATAAAAAAAATACGCTACAAGTAGAATAGTAAGCAGTTTTTGTGATCTCCCGAATGAAAGATAGCTGAAACATGATCCAATAAAACAAATTTTCATAGTACATGATTTATGGAATGGTTACGATATCTTCATATTATATTGGAAATGAAAAACTGTAGTGTGTCAGACCAGATGTTCTGCCGATGTTGCTTCTTCTCGAATATTGAAAAAGATTGAACATTTCAATAGCTTTTGAAATAATGTGTTTGTTTTTGCCTACGTGGTGCTGCGCCATAACATGGGATAAGAAGACAAAACACGGCGTTAGGTTCCACCACTTAACATGCGGAAAGTGGGTAACGCACTGTCTTAACACTAGTTTTCTTTTGCCTACCCTGTTATGCGGAAACATAGCATAACTTTTTTTATCGTTGATATTTATCGCAGCTTCTTTGGTTTATTAAGTAGGTATAAGCGATAGATGCGTATTCAATTTTCAGGAAAACTTCAAATAGCAGCAATTTCACTTAGGATCTTTATGTTTCTATCTAAATATTACGGGAAGAAACATTCAGTCTAAATTTAATATAATACTTGAATAATAATTAATTTACTACCAAAAGCCACTTAAAAGTAAGAATAATTACAAATTTTAATTAATTGTTTGCGTAGAGTTGATACCATGAAATATTTAAATTTTGATTCGTAACCAGTGTCACTTTATTGGCTGGACCGCTATAAAGTTGCCCCTTTACGATGGGATGCTCGTACATAAATAAGTCTTCGCTGAATTTACAAAAGTTGCACCTAAAGTATAGATATAACAAGATATATATTATATATATAGACTCTGTTTTTTTTTAGAGCTTAAAAAGAAACTTATATATCCTGAAGTTCTACTACTCAAAATGTTGGGAGTCTGTTAACACAAAATGATTATAATATATACCTAACTAGAATTTATTATCTTAAAACGATCATGAAATGTAAATCCTAGAAATTCCTTTTCATCATGATACTCTGTTCTTGACTTTCCGCTTGGAGCACCTAGCTAGTACCAAACACGAGTCGACACGGTATTTTGCTTCAAATAAAAATTATTTATTTATTTTAATTTATATATTTTTTTTTGAAAATAATAATGTATTTTTGTTAACAAAATCTGAGTTACGAATTGTAGCAAAAGTGTATTTCTTATATAAATGAACGCAAATTCAGTACATAAATAAACAAAATATCATATTAAAATTTTATTACTAAACAAACTACCATTCGAAATAATCGATATGTGTACAAGAATTGACATTGCCACAGTGTCGTCTCTCCTGCAGGGGAGGGCAGTCGCGGCCATTACTGTGTCTTTCTCTAATAACTGTACGAGTTCTGTATTTACTACCGAACCCGCAAGTTACTGAACACAGTGACCAGTCACTCCATTGTGACACTAGACAGTCTTCAGCTGTAAAGAAATAAAGAGAAATAATGATAAAATTGTTTTTTTTTTGTTTGTGTTATAAGCATCTATATAATATACTCGTACATAAGTTTTTCCTTGATATTGTGGAAAATATTATGGAAAATATACAATTGCGCTATAATAAATTACAAAACAATAAAATAATGGTCAACTTACGTTGAATCCTATTAACGGCATGGTGGAGTCGGGACCTAAAATGTCTAGGCAGATGTTTCCCCAGACCAAACTTCCTGCCTTTAGCTACAGCCAGAACTACATCGTCCATATTCTTTAGTTCGCTATCGAACTCTTGTACTGGTGTACTGAAATAAAAAAATATCAAGTTGGTAAATATTGAAGCCATCGTGAGAAGCTACAGAATATGACTGTAAAAACGTCGGTTGGGGGTTCGATTCTTACTTGAAGGAAAGAATTATATTTTTTTATTATTTTTTTACCCTGCTAACAAGATACCACGGCTTTAAGTTTTGAACAAAATGTCTTGACACAAAATGTCTTGAAAATTGGGAAACGTAAATTCTTAATACTGTTTCCTTTGCCTACTCAGTGGAAATATATGCGGAATACAGCTGAAAGTTAAAAAAATATCTTTAAATATAACATTATATTTGTACGTATGTCTATCAATAGGCGATGTATGAACATGAAAATGTGAATGAATTATGAATAAAGAAAATTACCATTTTACCCTTTGTAGTTCTTATGAAGTACGTGATATGAATATTAAAAGGTTTTTTTTTAATTATACAATAGGATACTTGATTGTATTTGTGTTGGAAAAACAGATTTTATCGATTTTAATAATATAAAATATAAGATTAGTTTAAAAATTGAAATAAAATCTTTAAAATGTATTTTCAATAATATATATTATGTACCTATTATTGATGCTACCGCAGCTACAAATTTGGAGGTTTTAAGTGCAAGTTAGGTTAACTTTAAAAAACTTACCTTATCTGTACTATAGCTGCGGTGGTGTTAATACACAAGTACCAAAAATACTTACGTAAACGGTGAATTAGTTACTACTATAACATTATTATCAGGCAAATTATATCTTGGAGTTCCCACTGCATCTTCCTCTAAGTCTTTTAATTGGTCCATATAGTTTTTGGTCGTAAAATCTTTCTGTGCTTCATATTCTTCTAGAAGGTTTACCTTTCTTCTTGGTATACCTTTACGCTTGTCTTTCTCTTTAATAGACAGCAACAATTCTTTTCTTGCTAATTCGTTTACTTCTTTCGTTGAATATTCTTTGACCTAAAAAGGTGAATATTTTATATAAAAAATAACTATGAAACAACAAATAAGAGAAAAAAATACCTTAGTAAATTCAATCCTAGCGATACTGGGTAGTTCTTTCAAATCCGGATAGTAAAAGCCAGCAGCAGGATGGTTCGGGGTTCGAGGTCCATGCTTAGTTACGAGCGCAGGGGGGGATGTTTCCCAACGAGGCGCTGTAAATGTGAGACCACTTGCCGCTCCACCGTCTAGGGGTGATAACTAAAATTTGGAGAGTTTTTTTTTATTTAAACACTACCTTTTAATCGTGTTATTCAAAAAGGAATAAATTATAATTGCTTGTTTGTTACTCAAAAAAAATTCAGTAACTTAATAGTTTCTACCAAACTCTTCAAAATATAATATTAAGCATATATAGATATATAAACATAACCTTGGTTCAAATAGAACTTTCAACCAATACATGTGAAATTATATAATTACTATAGACTAATGTTGGCGCCATTTGGTGTCAAATTCATCCAATTATTTGTATGAATATATAATTTACTCACATCAAGAGTAATTTCTTCCACCCACGACGAATCTATACAAAGATCCAAGCTATCGACACCCACGAACCAATCGGGAGATGGAATAATTCGGCTAATAACTGAAATCTGTAAAGAAAGATTGAAATATTTAATATTTTCATTTCCTCGTTCTGGTAACAAGACAAAGCGCGTAGTTGAGTTCCGATTCGGGTATTCGACGTAAAGTGGGGAACGAATGTCTTACTACTAGGTTCTCTTTACCTATCCTGATGAAAGTAAAAAAACTGTTTTATAGTTTGTTTATAGGAGGGTGGTAGCTAGAAAGAAACTTTCCGGCCGAGGCCAGGTATTATTGGTTGAGTGACAAAACTCAACGCTGTACTTTGTCTTACCAAAAATCGAACCTATAACCATCGTGTTTTCTGCTAGACACTGTCCCACAGTGCCAAAAAGTTACGTATGTTTTGATAGCCTTTGCTTTTGAAATGTTTGTTTGCGATGTTACACTGATAATAAATTGAATTTTCTCAATATATTCTATATACTCGTAGGTACATTTAAAATGCTGTTTTTAGTTCCTTTTGATACGTACATCTATGAATAAATGTTTTAACTAATTGATGTTTGTAAACATATTTCTAATGGAATGTAGGTACACAGCACTTTTAAAACGTGTAGATATTTGTATTTTTATACTTTTATACAGTCATCAAAGCTCAATAGCTATTCAATAAAAGAAAATATTTGTCTTTCCGCACTTTTGGCCGCATTTAACGGCTTAGGCAGGGATAATTTCATAGGGCACGTCACTCCGTCCTCGGTCTTTAGTCTATTTTATGATGACTGAAAATAGTTGAAGTTAATTAAATAAAAAAATAAATATTCATAATTCATAATAGATATAGTTTTGAGGTAAAAAAAATAACTTACTAAGATAATAAAACACAACTTAAATTATATTATTTAAATAATAATAATCAGTTTTTTTTTTATAATAATTTATATTTAAACATGTAAAAATGATTAATTAATTTAATAAAAGTATATTCTGATCTGTTTTTATTAGTAACACAATCAATACGAAAATGATTCATACCAGGCTATGGTCCCCATCTACAAACACCATGTTTTCTGTCACTCCAGTCCCCTTACCAACGGGTGGAGCCGAAAACTGATCGTAAACTTTCATATCTTCCTCTCCTTCTACCACCATCTCCTCCATTTTACCAGATTCAGCAAAATTACGAACTGATTGTCTGGCTACTTCCCCCACGTGGTATAGTTGATAGGAGCTGTTATGGGATTGACCTGTTAAAAATAATAGTATAATACACTCTCACGACTCAAAAAGTCAAAAAATTCGGCCTAAAGTTCAGAGGTAGTACTCGGAGTATCTTAAGTCTTAACACTAGGTTCCTTCTGCCTTCTTTGTAATATGCAGAATATAGCATGAAGCTTGTTTTAAGCTTCATGCTATATTCTGGGAAGTAGCCTTTATAAATCTGATATTGTTTATAATTCTTCCTATCCATTTTCTTCCATCCTTAAAATTCTGATAAGATGATTTCATTAACTGGGCTAAAGGTCTCTGACCGATGTATTTCGGGAATGCCATTATTAAATAGGTTGGTCGTAAATTGAATCTGTTTTCTATGTACATTGTGCACTTCAAATAACCTAATCAAATAGATGTTTTTTCTGTTTCCCGCATATAGCAAGGTAGGCAGAGCCTAGCAATTTAAGATACATAGTATGCTTTATGTCGGAGCTCAACGCCCCGTTTTGTTCCTGTGGAGAGTGGGATTCGACGCTGCTGCTTGAACTGCTGCGTCATGACGGTCTCTAGAGACTTTGATGTTTTTACTGCAGCAAAGTGAATATGTCTAGATCCTTATGCGATGGATCGTGGACATTTGCTCAGAGAAATTATTTTATTAAGTTTACAAGTCTGATAAGATAAAATTCGACGTTGGTTCCACTATTAAATACGATTTTCAGGAGATGCGTCAAATTAAATAAAAGTCAACAAGTACTTTATATCTTATGGAGACTAGAAACGAATCAGAATGACCCGAAAAAAGGAAAGTCCATAGTATGTGAAATTCATCCTCTGATAGGAATTTTATTTGGTGTAACACACAGGGTTACCTTTTCTCATTGGTCTTGGAGGTTCAGTGAAATACAGTATGAGGGTTGTCAACACAAAAGTCTAAATCAAAGGTTATTTACTTAACCTATTGGTAGTAAGTTTCTCATATTTTTGGCTATCAGGAAATACCTTACCTATGTCACACAGATTAATCACTAAAGAGAAATTGGTCCTTCGTTATCTCTCTTCATATCGACATAAAAAAACACGGAGAAATGTATTAAAATATTTTATATAAAAATTAACAATAATTACTTATTCATAAAAGTACGTTTCACCTTTATTCATAAATTTTGTGACAGTTTAACATTATATTGTCATTTTAAATATGTTATCTATACTAGTTACTGTTTTAAAGAATGAATGAATGAATGCATTGTGTGTTGTTTATCTATTTTTTTCGCGCTACAGATTCCGCTATAATAAAGAGAATTACACAGCCCATGTGTTTGTGCTCACATAGGGGAAATAGGGATGTCCGTTTCTGCTCTACGAATTTAGTTTTACATATACATACAAATTAACTATTATATTCTCTCAATAATTTTATAATCGCCAACCCTATCTTCTAAGGTTTTTTTATTGAAATCAGACAAAAGGATTTGGAAAAAGGACAAAATGCCTCACACAAAGCGTCGCGTCGTATTCAAAGAGTTGTATCCCATCATGTAATTTAATAATATAAGGAATACTTTTGTTTTTCTGGTCACGACTAGCCTAGTTAATTATATAAAGGAGATTAGTCCTCTGTGTCGTAATACAATTATTTATATTTAGTTTTTTATTTACTACCCTTCTATGAAAATTTATTAGAAAAATATTTATCTTTATTTTTTTTAGCTTCATGCTGTATCCCGCATACAGCAGGGTAGGCAGAGGGAACCTAGTGTTAAGACATTTCGTTCCCCATTTTCTGTTGAATTTGCGCCACTCAACACGCAATGCTTCAAAAGCATTGGGCGGAAAGTGGGGAGCGGAAATGTCTTAATGTCTTACAGAGTGTCTTAACACTAGGTTCCCAGGTTCCATCTGGCTACCCGGAATATCCAGAATACACCGTGAATCTAAAAAAATAACAATGCACTTATATATTAAGCGATTTTAACCAAAAGTTTATCAATATCAGGTATACGACACAAACAAGAACAAATACAACTTCATCTCTAAATCTTTTCTAAAGGATTGTTATAAATCGACATCGTTTTCGATTCAATAATCTTATCTAAAAGCACTTTGGTAAAAGATATGTCACCGAGCAATGGGGAAGCCCACTTTGATAGTATCTGGAGAAGGGATGAATAAATGTTTTATGTTTTGAATCGAAGATTCTGCGTTATCTCACCTGTGGGGCTGTTGCTATAAACAAATTGAAATAGTTTGGAACAATGGCTAAGGGTTTATGCTATACTTCTATACTATTATTGCAAAGTTGGATGAGTCCTCTAATCACATAATCTCATGAAGGACTGGCTCATATTTAAGAATGTCTTTATATTGGACGGTCCATTTATTGAGGAAGGTTTTTAAAAATATCATCTATAAAATGCGTGGAATTGCATTTACGCTAAGATTTATTAAAAAGAGATTTTTAGGTCTTGGCTATTTTGTTTTTATTTTATATCATATACTTAAGAACTTATTAAATTTTATTTTTAGTTTTTCTTAAGTTTTTATATTTACATAGGTATACACAACGTCGCATAGCAATTGCTATTATTTAATTCAAATTTTATAAGAACGAATTAAAGTTACATTTGTATTTAATACAACATTTTTTGTACTAAGATCAATACAAACCAAACACAGTCGACCATTGAGCTTTCGGGCGGTGCATCGGATAATCTTTAGGAAATGTTTCTTCGCTCCACAAAAATTTCATAGTCACTTTATACACGGCCATATCCACGTCACATGTCGAACAAAGGCCAACGTAAAAACAAATAAAAAACAATATGGCCGCCATTTGCGGTCGCGACTTCATAACGAACGGGTGTATGACGCGATTACTTTTAATATTCAATATTATAAGTAAGCACTGCGGTGATAAAATATTTAAATAATATATTTATTTCAATTTTGTTCCGCCTGCGTGTTGCACGATTGAACAGAGATCGTGGACTTTTCTATTTTGAGTTCTGTGTCCGTTTCGACGAAAATAAACGCCGGGCGACGTTTTAGAGTGAACAGATTCGGAATGCCCTTTCATTTGCGCCAAAGTAAATGTAAATATACTGGAGAGGGAATGGAGTATCGTCTTTTGTAACAAGTTGATTAATTGATATTGACTGATTGGATTTAAATGTAATTTTAAGATAAATTCTTAGTATAATAATAAGTTTAATGACTTTCCAATATTTTTAAAAAATTAAATATAAGCAAACTGTTTGTTTAAAATTTAAAAATTATAATATGTAAGTTATTTATATATTATATTACAATGTTTATTACATCGTAATACAATACAGTAAAAAAATAATGTTTATACGCGCACATCTTCGGAAATACTGGTTGTATTTGAAAAATCTATCTAATTTTTTTGTTAAATAATTATTAAGCCTGAAACGGATTGAGAAAGGAAAGGAGGGATATTAGATATAATAGACAAGATAAACTATAAGAAATAAGAAATGGGCGCTAAAGATGCTCAGCCGGATAAGCATTTTCCAGTGACATAAAAATACAAGCTTTGGAATATTTGATGTGGAATGCTAAGAGATAATCAAAATTTTATAAAAATAAAATTTGAACGACGTTGCAGGCATTGCCTAGTATTATATATATATCTTTCTTTTCTATCATAACGTATTAGAGTTATTCAAGACGCTTAAAAATAAACGATTGAGTTCTATTTCGGGGCGCCTATTTTGTGATATTTTTACGACGTTTATTGAGGAAGTATTCAACGTGAAATTTCTACGGGAAAGAGCGTTACATAATAAAAAAAATATAAGTTTTAGTATAAGTATTTTTTATATTTGTAGAAATATTATATTTATTTATATTTTTAAATGTCGAATTTAAAAATATTCATGTATATAAAAGAAAGGCCAGTTGTGGCACAAGGGTAGAAGCGTGCAATTGTGGACGCGACTGGTTCGATTCTCACTTGAGGAAATGATTTTTTTATTTCCTCGCTCTGGTAATGAAGCAAAGCGCGGCGTTGAGTTCCAAGAGATATTTAATTTATTTACGACCTAATTTCTTATTAAATATGTTAAATATTAAACGATTGTCAATTTAACCATTGAATACTAAAAATAACTTAAATATTATGTAATTAAAAAAATATGAATTGAAATTTTGTAAGATTTCAAATATACATACATTTTTATTTCACTTTCATTTATTATTGCGTATATATGCGTTATTGTATTGCAAGCAAGAGTACAAACGTTTTTTTCGTAAAAATATGTATTATACGATACACAGTTTTTCTACTGTCTTACTACAGTATAGCTAGTTCTGCCAGTAATTTAATTTTATAACTCTAGTAGACATTATAAATATGAGAAATTATAAGGATGGCTATTTGTTCAGGTACAAACTACTGAACGGATTTAAAATAATTAAATTACTTTAAAATAATTAGCCTCAAAATAAAATATAGTTTATAATTTAGGCTAAGGTTTTGTTTAATTTGGTTATAACATATACCAGACCAAGCGGGCGAACCCTTGTGTGGGTCACTAGTGTTAACACATTTTTTTGGATAAAACAGACAATTAAGCTTATCACATTAAGCAGAAATACCACTCGTACGCGTCTGTCATATCTGTGACTGGTCGGCGGGAGGACGCAGTGAAACGCCATCAATCACTATCCTGTGACATTCGGTTATCGTTTCCATTACGTAATATAAAGTAGTAAATATTTAAAATAGCAATTTTTGTGTTTTTAGATTTGGGTGAAATATTCGATTTTTTTATTAAATTTCTCTGTGACAGTTGAGCCCGTTGTGCGCAGCAATATAGCGTCTAGTTATAAACGCGACGGTTGGGAATTCGATTCTCACTCGGCGAAATAAATTATTTTCGCGTTTAATAATTTTGTGTTTAATATTAACGTACAATATTGCGAAAATTGGGGGTAAAGTGGGATCTGCCACTGCCTCACATTCAAATTCAAATTCAAAATATTCTTTATTCAAATAAATTTATTATAAGCACCTCTCTAGGGCTATAAGGGAAAAAGAGTGAAGCCGTCTATTTCTCTCTATATGTAACTGCGTTATTATAATATGTATTCACCATAGTGGTACAGTGAGACACCGTCTTCAAAAATTATCACTCAAAATCTGAAAGCTGAAAAAAAGGGTTCAATGTTTTCGTGGGGGACTTATTGAAAAAAGTACTTTTGTTTCTCTTTGATCTAAACAGATAAAAGCAGTGTTAAGTTACGCTACTTGACACAAAACATCTTTAAAATTTAGGGAATGTAGAGTTTCGTGTTCCACATTGTCTTAACAATACGCTCCCTTTACTAAACCTTGCTAAATGTGGGAGCTACTCGAAAGTTTATATGAAATAGTTTAAAAGTGTAAAAGGGTTCGGCTTTATATGACAAGCTTTTAACAACGTTATCTATGCTCATATTTTATAAGTTTAACTATTTTAATTGCGTTATAGTTAGTAAAGCGTTTCAAGTATCTTTGGAAATTTATGTAGTTTAAATAATAAATTATTATGTTTGTATTTATTAGAAGCAATTTCAAATATTTTAAATATTAATCGTATTTTTAATACTTACAATAATTTACAACTGTCGTTTTATGAAATTTCTTTAATAGAATACAGACAAGATGCATACATAATTATGACATATTTAAATTATTAGATTATAATGAATCTTTGTACTTTTTTTTCAGTTGCGCACCCCCTTATACAGACAGAGACATCCTAGATCCAAAGAATTTCGTTCTTCACTTGCCTACCGAAAACGAGATCTGTTATTGATTAGTAGAGTTCAACGCTGCACTCTGTCTTACCAAAACGTAGAAATAAATTAAAAACAATATTTAGTTTTAATTAATTGAGTGGGGATCGAACCTACGACAGTTTACAGTCAAAAAAACTTTCATACTGCCACTTATTACTATACGTTTTAGTATAAATAACTGAAAATCAAAAGGAATTCATACCAGAAATGTACCGACACAAAAATATAAAGGCTCGCTAGTATCTCTAGTAGTCTCTAGTAGTCTCTAGTTATAAATTAAACTTGTTATAATTTCTAGCATAAGTTTTACTTTGAAAATATAAATGATTCGGAAAACCGCGAAATGAGTCCATCTTTTTCAGAATGTGAAATTTAAATTAGCCTCTACATATTATACAAATGAAATTGAACTTAAATTTTATAGTAATAAAGTTGTATCTATCTTTTATTACCTTACAAACAACTATCCTTTTCCTGCATCGTTCTAAATGAATTTCGAGATCTCTCAAAGTAGACCCTTTTAATATAATACTGTTTTCTTATTTTCAGACTGGAATATTAAAATATGCTTTGTTAGAAGTATAAGTTATTTGGAAGAATTCAAAAGCTGGGTTGTTGAAATTATTATTATTATTTACTTCTTTTAATTTTTTTTGCTTTACACTGCATCCCGCACATAGCAGGGTAGGTAAAGGGAACCTGAGAATCTAGTGTTAAGATACTTCATTCACATTAAGGCACTTCTGTTTCCTACTTACAACCGAATTTTTGCTCGCGTAACTCGTTACTAGAGCAAGGAAATTAAAATATTTAATATTTAATTTTCTCGAGTAGGAATCAAACCCACATCCCTTCGTGTTTACGTTATTTAGTCGCACGACTCCTTTGACTGTTACTGTTAAATTGAGTATAAAATGTAGTGAAAATAATCAAGGTGCAGTTAGGTGGCATTCGTCAAACTTACTTTTTTAAAGTCAGTTAATTATTGTATCTCACAAAAGCGATAATTGTTTATACAGTCTATCAGTCTAATTAAATCTAACTTGGTTAGGTTAGGAAAAAAGAAAGAGAAAAGTGAGAGTTTTAGCATTACCAAGTTTTCTATACAAATACAATTTTCTATTCGTTTCTTATACTTATCTATGGTAAATGTGCAAAGATATGAAAATTAACAAATTAGGCGGGCGACGACAGGCTTATACTATACCAGATATTTCCTAATAACATGTAATTATAAACCTAATTACATAACTAGTACTAATGAATACATACGCGCCGTACATCATCCCTCTATATTAATGTAGGACAGCCTTATAATTATCAAAATGCCATACTAATGAAACGTTGTGATATTATTTAGTAATTAACTATTATTAATGTTACCACAATAATCGTGTTTATGGGTAATGGAACTAAAATTATTGCTTATCAGTTTTAGTAACCTAGGTTAGATTTTGTTTTGTTTAATAACCGACTTTAAAATAAGGTTATATGTAAATTCACATATGTATGGTAAGAATTAATTGATTATTACATACTTTGACTGTAATAAATAATCTGTTTTGCGAAAAAGAAATATTTTAATAGTTTTTAAAATCTCCAAAAATAACTTTAAGTTTTTTTTTATTTCATATTATTTACTTTTGAGCTCAAAATCGTAGGTTAAAAATAAACAAACTACACATACATACTAAATTGTATATAAAATTTGTAAAATTATCTAATATCCTAGAGTACATCACGTCTAGACAGCGCGTTATATAAATTGTGAAATGCTAAAGTGGCGTAAAACATGCATACATACGTACATACAAATATATATATACTAACATAATATTCTATAACCCTAAGGCTCGGTCCCGTGTAATGTGGCGTGAAGAAAAACAAATAACATTCTAGCGAGCGAGCCAGACGGACGAAAGACATCCTTTTTTAATATACGTTTTTGCTGTACTCATATATATTATATATGTATATTATTTATTATTTCATTAAATTTTTTTTTGAATACGTGACTGTAAAAAAACGAAAATTATATATTTTTTGGCATATAAGGCTAATATGAAATTATATATCTAATATCTACAATTAAGCTAACCTCGTGTACGTTGGCTGAGAAGGTGTTTTAAGGAAAAGTGTAATTAATATGCTTATTATAATCTATGTGACTTCACATACTATTATTCCCACTTTAATAGAGCAATGCATTTTATTTTTAGTTTGTTGAAAGAACCTTCATGTACCCTTTCCTTCCAGTTTACTTTTTTAAAAATACAATCTACAGAACAATAAATGAAATAGTTTTTTGCTCAAAATGATTATATGTATAGTATTTTATTACTTTCATAAAAAATAAAATTTAACGTAATAATTAAGTATATTTTTCATATTCCAAACATTAATTAATGACAATACTAAAACAGTAACACGATACGAACACTTTTCTTTTCATCGAAGATCTGTGTCAAGCATCATCGAAGGAACTTAATTGCTGCTTATCATAAAGACTACACGACTATTTCCGAGGAGGAAAACGTATCATTATGAGATGAATCGTTGAGAACGCTCGAGCGCTGGAAGCTCTTATAGATTGCGTGACTTTGTGCAGTAGGAATAAGACATATAAGATTAAAATATATATAAGATTTTTCTATTATATATAAGTATATTTTTTATAGTATATACATATGTGTAGTATATACATAGCAGGCTAGGCAGAGGCAACGTAGTGTTAGGACACTCCACTTTCTTTTAAAAAAAATACATACTCATCCTTAGATAGATAGTAGCCCCCAAAATTTTCTTACTGACATGTTAAATCCACATATAAATTAACCGAGTACGCAATAGGTCTGCTTTTTGTGCTAAATCGAGGTGCGGTACGGCATTAATTGTATTCTTGCGGAGAGCCATTCATTAAGCAGGTGAAGTTGAATTAGGTGTTTGGTTGTTTAAAACGATTAAACGTGGTTATTGGTTGTGTTTTAGTAGACCAAAGACAATTTTATTAAAAAAAATATCTGACGGTATAGGACCAGTTATAAATTTAGAATAATGGATAAAAAGCTAAAGAATTACAATAATGTAAAAAAAATCTTTTAATATTAACTAAAACTTGAAGCACAATAATATAAATATACCCTAGAATTCAATGTGCAATATATAAATTGGATAGAAAGTTAAGAAATAATTTATGTACCTATTTCGTCTGCTTTCGTTGGGTGGACTGAAAGACTTGTCAAACTACACCAATAAATAAATAAATAACAATATTATTATTGAAGAATATTTTAAAATCAGTAGACATAAAATATCTAATTCTAAATTTACCTAAGCCGGTTTCATTTCAGCTTAAGCTGCATTAGTAACAAATGAGACAAATAAACACAAATATATAACAATAAATTAAACGTAGACACACCAAGGGTGAAAGGACGAGGGTACGTCCTCCATTATCCAAATCTTGTTAAAATTCAAATCAAAATGTTTAACTATTCTATTCTCAAACATTTTATCGTCTAATAGCATCATTTGTATATCTGTACCGTCGGACAGAGTAAACAAGGCAAATTGGCAATCAAACGGGTCTTTTGTGGTCAAAACGGGTCCCAATCAGCCATTGACGTGTGGATTTGTCGATGTTTGATGCCCGTTTTAAAATAATACGATTCATCAATCGCTTAGAGTATTGGGATTTAGGTAGATAGAGGTAGGTAGGGGTGGAAATGGTTGTTTTACTTTATTATAATTGAGGAGATCACTTCACTCACCAACATCAACACTTTCATTTTCTCGTTCTGTCTTAGTATTAGTTTTCCAGGTTCCCTCTGGCCACCCTGCTATGTGCGGACACAACGTGAAGTTAAAAAGAAAAAATATTATAAATTAATTCCATTTATATTACCTAATATATGTAAATTAACTTATATATCTACTATATGTAGAAATTCAGAAAACAAATCATTCTAGTCCAAAATCTTAGCTTCATTGATTTTCAACATAAAAAAATAGAATATAACTTTTCAAAGTTAAATTAATTTGAAAAGATATATTCTAATGTTATTTTTATTATCTATGTCAGTTGGTGACAAAAGATTCTATAAAATAAAAGTATTTATAACGAGTTTGTTTTTGACCTATTTCTTGCTTTAATGCACTTTTAAGATCTCATTTAAATTGTGCTGAAAAAAATCTGATTCACTTGTCCTACTTTTTTATTGAAGATTTTCAGTACCGCTCACGATCCAGTTATTGTAAAAAGTCTTTTTTATAAGAATATGGCAACGCTGAAATTGCCCAAATTTACTAAGAAATTCTTAAGAATTCTTTGCTAAATCTTGAAATTTCTGATATGGAAATATTTGTAATATGTTTTCTTATAGTCAATTTTACATATTACAATTAGAATAACGTTTTACGTTAAAAAATAACTTTTTTGACAACAATTTTTTGAGTAACTAATAAAAGATGACATTATATAAAAATATAATGTCATCTTTTATATAAAAATTGTATATTAAAGACAGAGTAAGATATTGAAGATATTTAAAAAAATTAAATGTCTAAAACATTTTTACTTTACGTGTTACTAAAAGGACCAGCAGTTACACCAGTAAGGATTACGTTGTAATGGTATGTAAACATTGACAGTACCGAAACGTGCCCATACAACCTGCGGGTGGATCAAACTTTTTCTTTGGTCCAACGGACTGCATTAATCGATAGTGTAAGAGTTGATGTCACTGAAGTGTTTTAAATGCTTACAAAATTATAGTTTATCCGTCATAGAATTCTACAAAAATTCGTGAAATATTTGAGGCAGATCTTTAGATTTTTTTTATATGCAAAATTTTAGAAATTATATGTTTGTATATATCTTTTGTTACTTTTACTATTACTTAATCTTCGCAAAAATTGTTATTATTATTCTAAGTATAAGTATAAACTATATTACTGTAAAGTTCCTAAATCAGGTTAATACGAAAAGTTTTTAACCGACTTCTGTAAGAAAAGGAGGTTATCAATTCGACTGTTTTTTTTTTTATTTTTTTTTTATGTTTGTTACCTCATAACTTTTGACTGGGTGAACCGATTTTGAAATTTTTTTTTTGTTTGAAAGGTGAAGCTTCCCGAATGGTCCCATTTTTTTTTCGTGAATAAAATTCTATAATTATTTTAACAGAACATGATTTGAGTCCGGCTTTCTTAAAGTTCGTCAAAGCTCTATTAATTAACATATAAGCAATAAAAAAAAAGTTATACTATTACATATACGCAACCCCTATGACAATATACATTCCGTAACTTAGTTAAGTAAGTAATTCACCAACTTCATAAGTTATAAACAAGCAAGTATGTACAACCAAATACCTTAAAATTTCCCACTTCTCACGGCGTTCGGACCCCTCATTATAAATCTTGGCCGCCCAGATAACCCGCTGTCGTCCCTACTCAAACAATTCACAATTACATGCAATATCTCTGTAGATAAGCGTGTGTTATTAAATGGAGTTACGAGTTTCTAATGATATTTCTACATGAAGGGTGGGTTATAGCACTGTACCTACTAAACTACTTCTGTTACCTTAAACATGAAATGAATGATCATGAATGAGATGATCTATTTAGAGAAAATTAAGAAATTAAAAGGCTTAGTTTACTCGTATTTCTAACTTAAAGGAAACTAAACATAACAGTTTTATATTGTCGAACAAGCCGTATATTCGTTTATATAGTTATTCCAAGATGAAATCGTTTTTAATAATAATTGCTTGATAGAAAGATAATTTAGCTATTGATCTTTTAAACAAATAATTATAGCAGTGTGACATTGAAATTACCAATAAAAAAAATATTTAAGTAAAGTGCAGAAATTTTTTGATCAATAGCGACCACTATATAGCAACACCAAAAAAAAGTGGTGATATCATCAAGAACGCATTATTTTTTTTTCTATACATTTAGCCAGTTATTCTACAAAGGCTCTAATTTCGAGCTTTTCATTTGCAAGCTGAATAAATTTCGAAACGCACGAAACATACCTCTACCGTCCTTTTACAAACAGAATGCATTCCATATTTCACGTGGAAGTACGTAAAATTTAAAGCACTAAATCACTGGGCATTTAGGCCGGTATAAAGAGAAAAAGTATTTGTTCAACTAAAACTAAAGTGAAGTAAAAAATATAAAACGCGCTTTCAAAAATAAAGGAAAATGGACGCCTACGAATAAAAATAATCGTGCGAAGGCTGTTACCGCAGCGGCCGGTCTGGAAAACAATTTTAGGAGAACGTGTTAGCTGTAACCTATTTATATTACAATATGTATATATATAAATAATATTTAAGTAGTTTTATTTGCAATTTTTTAAATATTTCTTTGTATTTTCTTTGCGGATTTTATGTTTTACTCATTATTTTGTATCGCCTAGCACTTGTCTGTCAGTTCAGTCCGAAGGACTACGACTAGGGAAAAAGTTTTATAGACATACATAATATATATATATATATATATGCGACCAATGAAGTGAAAATGGATAAAAAATGCAATCTGAAGTAGCCAACTGAAAAAAACTTTTTCAAATATGACGAGGACATCGTGTAGCACAGGGAGAGGAATAGTGTTTTTTGTTTATTTCACAACTTTTTAAGACTTTGATTACATTCTATATCTATACATTAATCAGCTTCACGCTGTATCCCGCATACAGCTGGGTAGGCAGAGGGAACCTAGTGTTAAAACACACCGTTCCCAATTTTCCGTCTAGTAGTAGGATTCCGTAGGATTTGGTGGACTCAACGCCGCACTTTGCCACACCAGAGCGAAGAAATTATAATATAAATTTAAATAAGCATTTCATTTCTATATGTGGGGATTGAACCCATAACCAGTCGCGTTTACAGTCACATACAAGTGCCACTGCGTGACCACTGGCCTCTATACATTATTTCACAAATTTAATTATAACACGAACACCA
>JAKRZM010000829.1:24132-57048 GCA_036379175.1 Heliconius cydno galanthus
TATTTTCATAAGGATGAATATCAAATTATAGAAATCATCTAATTTTTGTTAATGATTTGTATAAAGAGATTTGTATAAATCTATATCGGCGCGCACCATGTATGCATTAAGCAAACTCACTGTGGGTGACGTTTTCTTAAAACAGCAAACTTTGCAAGCCGTTGCTTAGCAACGCGTAGCGACGATTGTTATTAACATGGCGGAATAAATTTCTTGTCAAATTAATTATTTTAATATATATCGAAAATATTACAAATATGAGAAAAAAAAAGTATCCTATATTCATCCCGGGACCCTCAAGTATCGCTATATGAGTATTTTATCACAATTAAATTAGCGGTTTAGGCCTGATTGCGTAAAAGACAGACAGACAGACAGAGTTACTTTCGAATTTATAATATAGGTATGGATATTTTTTATAGTATATACATATGTCCCGCACATAGCAGGCTAGGCAGATGGAACGTAGTGTTAGGACACTCCACTTTCTTTAAAAAAAAATCATACTCATCCTTAGATAGATAGCTCCCAAAATTTTCTTACTGACATGTTAAAACCACAAATAAATTAACCGAGTACGCAATCGGTCTGCTTTTTGTGGTAAATCGAGGTGCGGTACAGCATTAATTGTATTCTTGTGGAGAGCCATTCATTAAACAGGTGAAGTTGAATTAGGTGTTTGGTTGTTTAAAACGATTAGAAACGAACGAACGAACCAGTAGACCAAAAAGATTTTTATTACAAAAATATATCTGACGGTATAGGACCAGTTATTAATATAGAATAATGGATGATAAGCCAAAGAATTATAATTATGTAAGAAATTTCTTATAATATTAACTAAATCTCGAAGCATAATAATATAAATGTTACCTAGAATGTTCAATATATAAATTTGGATAGAAAGTGAAGTTCGTCTGCTTTCGTTGGTTAACTGAAAGACTTGTCAAACTACACTAATGAAGAAAATAATAAAAATATTATTATTGTAGAATACTTTATTATTTTACTTCTACATGAAAATATACTCAGTAGACATAAAATATTTAATTCTAAATTTACCTAAGCTTGTTTCATTTCACGTAAGCTGCATTTGTAACAAATGAGACAAATAAACACAAATATATAACAATAAATTAAACGTAGACACACCAAGAGTGAAAGGACGAGGGAACGTTCTCCATTATCCAAATCTTGTTAAAATTCAAATCCAAATGTTTAACTTTTCTATTCTGAAACATTTTATCGTCTAATAGCATCATTTGTATATCTGTGCCGTCGGCCAGAGTAAACAAGGCAAATTGGCAATCAAACGGGTCTTTTGTGGTCAAAACGGGTCCCAATCAGCCATTGACGTGTGGATTTGTCGATGTTTGATGCCCGTTTTAAAATAATACGATTCATCAATCGCTTAGAGTATTGGGGTTTAGGTAGAGAAGGGTAGGTAGGGGTAGGTAATGTTGTTTTACTTTATTACATTTGAGCCTGTGTGGTGGTGTCGATTGTAGGTTCGATTCCAACTCAGGGCAATAAAAAATTAACACTTTCATTTTCTCGTTCTGTATCTTCTTAATATTAGTTTGCCAGGTTCCCTGTGGCTATGTGCGGACACAAAGTGAACCTAAAAAGACAAAATATTAAAAATTAATTCAATTTATATTACCTAATATATGTAAATTAACTTATATATTATTGTCAAAACTACGTTTTGGAATTACTACTATATGTGGAAATTCAGAAAACAAATCATTCTAGTTCAAATTCTCAGTCTCATTAATTTTCAACATAAAAGAAATAGAATATATCTTTTCAAAGTTAAATTAATTTGAAAAGTTATATTCTAATTTTATTTTTATTATCTATGTCAGTTGGTGACAAAAGATTCTATAAAATAAAAGTATTTATAACGAGTTTGTTTTTGACCCATTTCTTGCTTTAATGCACTTTTAAGATCTCATTTAAATTGTGCTGAAAAAAATCTGATTCACTTGTCCTAGTTTTTTATTGAAGATTTTCAGTTCCGCTCACGATCCAGTTATTGTAAAAATTCTTTTTTATAAGAATACGGCAACGCTGAAATTGCCCAAATTTACAAAGAAATTCTTAGAAACTCTTTGCTAAATCTTGAATTTTCTAATATGGAAATATTTCTAAAATGTTTTTTGTAGTAAATTTTATACCTTACAAATAGAATAACATATTACGTTAAAATAACCATGTGTACATATATTTTTTGAGTTACTAATAGAAGATTCCATTTTTATATAAAAATTGTGTATTAAAAGATAAAGATAAAGTGGGATATTAAAGATATTTAAAAAAAAAATCTAAAACATTTTCGGGTCATAATCAGAAAAGTGGACATTTTCGAATTCGTAACGTAACTGATAAGTTACAACACTGATAATGTTTGTTACGAAACTGATGTCATAAGGCATTATACACAACAAAATAAGGATATTATATGAATAAAATATTGTTTTTTTTATTTAATGAGACACAGATTAAAATTTTAAAGATTCAATCGTTGAATTAACAGATTATAAATGTAAGAAGAAAACATAACAAACTGACAATATTAACAATATAATAATGGTATTTCGTAACGTAACAAACTTATATTTCTAGTTAGAGATCACAAAGTTAATGATAAAATTAAATCCACTTTAAAATATATCAAAATTTGAGTCGTTATCACTGGAATTAAGTTTAATTCTTTGTAAGTGTTTATTCCGCATATCTCCATATTTAATAGGATTGGTCTGTTTAAGACGTTCTCTATATCTTTATTGTCTTTCAGCATTTGACATAGGAGCCATGACGGTTACTGAAAATAAAAAAATATGTATCAATAGGTATTTAATAATATTTTATGTTTATTGTTTAGATCTTTAACAACGCTAGTACAGAACGTATTTGTTTTTAAATAAAAGCCTCACCCGCTTGAGCTACATATTTATTAATTCACTATCTCCAGAGAAAAAATTAGTAATTACAAAATCACAACTAATTTCAGGAAGAATAAAAAAATGTTTTTAACTAAATCGGTTAAGCCGTTTCTGAGATAAGCGTGCACAAACACATTAGACAAACAAGCAAACAGGCAAAAAACTTAAAAATCATTATTTTTAGTTACTTTACGTTATCAAAAGTCACCAATTATTTTTTTCATATGCCAGTAATTTTTTTTTATATACATATCTTCCGATGGTAACGTAATTATGAACTAGGCTTCATATTTTCTCAGTTTCGTTACGTAACGAAATATAACGAAATTGAGAATGAAGTCTGAGAAATTCTAACCTTTTTAAATATTTGCTCATAAGCCACGTGTTGCATGTGCAAGCAATGAAGTTCTTTTTTGAGATTTTGTAAAAAGAAGCAAATAACATAAACAAGAAAACGAAATTATAGAATACTTACCAAAATAAAAGCCGTTTATAACCCTGAGATGTAATTTCACGCATTCCCTCTAAAACATTTGAACCCCTCAACTGCTGCGAGAACACTACTTGTTGTAGCTACGATAGCATTGACTTTTACAATAATGGTGCCACCATAAAATCTAATATTAAATACCAATCAAAATAATTGCGTTCATATTTTAATTGTACGTTACTAGCCCTGAGTAACAAAAAGACAATATTTTGGGACAAATTTACTTAACTAATATATATTGTTTATTAAATAATGTATCAATAAAAGTAGTTCTATTTAATATTATGCATAAAGTAAAGTAATATAAACATATCTGAAATCAAATAAAACCATAAACATTCGTAACAAATCAATTCTTAAAAAGTAAAGTGGTGAATGGGACACGAAAAATTGTATGGAAGCATTTTGAAAGGTTTTTTTCAACTAACAACAAATACTATTATTTGCCAAAATACATTTAAAATATTACAAAAAATCTTTAAGTTAATAAATAAATTTATCGTAAATGGCAAAATATTTAAATTATCTTTAAAATTCTATTTTTAAAACGCATTCAAAGTAGCGGGACAAGAAAAGACACAAAAAGGACACTTTTTCTGATTATGACCCTTTCACTTTACGTGTTCTAAAAGTACCAGCAGTTACACCAGTAAGGATTACGTTGTAATGGTATGTAAACATTGACAGTACCGAAACGTGCCCATACAACCTGCGGGTGGATCAAACTTTTTCTTTGGTCCAACGGACTGCATTAATCGATAGTGTAAGAGTTGATGTCACTGAAGTGTTTTAAATGCTTGCCAAATTCAATTTTTTCGTCATAGAATTCTACAGAAACTCGTGAAATATTTGAGGCAGATCTTTAGATTTTTTATATGTAAAATTTTAGAAAGTATACCTTTTGTTATTTTTGATTGGTTACTGTTGCTCTTAGCTAAAACTGTTATTGTTATTCTCATGTATAAACTATAATACTGTAAACTTACTAAATCACCTTAGTAGTTTTGCGTGAATAAAATTCCATTAATATTTTAACAGAACATGATTTGAGTTCGGCTCTCTGAAAGTTCCTCAAAGCTCTATTAAATAACATATAAGCAATAAAAGGCAAAAAAAATATGAACTACTATATATACATATCCGAAACCCCAATAACAATATACATTCCTTAACTTAGTTAAGTAAGTAATTCACCAACTTCATAAGCTATAAACAAGCAAGTATGTACAATCAAATACCTTAAAATTTCCCACTTCTCACGGCGTTTGGACCCCTCATTATAAATCTTGGCCGCCCAGATAACCCGCTGTCGTCCGTACTCAAACAATTCACAATTACATGCAATATCTCTGTAGATAAGCGTGTGTTATTAAACGGAGTTACGAGTTTCTAATGATATTTCTACATTAAGGGTGAGTTACTCGTATAACACTGTACCTACTAAACTATAAGCATTTTTGTTACCCTAAACATGAAATTAAGATGATCTATTTCTCTAAATAGATCATCTTAATTAAGAAATAATTTTTTTTTTCTTAATTAAGAAATTTTCTCTAAAATTAAGAAATTAAAAGGCATAGTTTACCCATATTAACAGTTATACCAAAATGAAATAGTTTTTTAATAATAATTGACTGATAAAAAGATCATTTAGCTATTGATTTTTTAAACAAATATTTATAGCAGTGTGACATTGAAATGACCAATAAAAAAATATTTAAGTAAAGTTCAGAAATTTTTGGACCAATAGGGACCACTATATATCAACACCAAAAAAAAGTGGTGAGATCATCAAGAACGCATTATTTCATTTTTTTTCTAAACATTTAGCTAGTTATTCAACAAAGGCTCTAATTTCGAGCTTTTCATTTGCAAGCTGAATAAATTTCGAAACGCACGAAATATACCTCTACCGTTCTTTTACAAACAAAATGCATTCCATATTTCACGTGGAAGTACGTAAAATTTAAAGCACTAAATCACTGGGCATTTAGGCCGGTATAAAGAGAAAAAGTATTTGTTCAACTAAAACTAAAGTGAAGTAAAAAATATAAAACGCGCTTTCAAAAATAAAAGAAAATGGACGCCTACGAATAAAAATAATCGTGCGAAGGCTGTTACCGCAGCGGCCGGTCTGGTCCAGTTAAAACAATTTTAGGAGAACGTGTTAGCTGTAAATATACCCATTTATATTACAATAAGTATGTATATAAACAATATTTAAGTATTTTTATTTTCAATTTTTTAAATATTTCTTTGGATTTCCTTTGCGGATTTTATGTTTCACTCATTATTTTGTATCGCTTAGCACTTGTTTATTTCTTGCTCAGTAGCAAGCACTACGACTAGGGAAAAAGTTTTATAGACATACATAATATATGTATGCGACCAATGAAGTGAAAATGGATAAAAAATGCAATCTGAAGTAGCCAACTGAAAATATTTTTTTCAAATATGACGAGGATATAGTGTTGCAGAGGGAGAGGAATTGTGTTTTTTTGTTTATTTCAAAACTTTTTAACACTTTGATTATATCTTATATCTATACATTAATTAGCTTCACGGTGTATCCCGCACTCTGTAGGATAGGCAGAGGGAACCTAGTGTTAAAACACACCGTTCCCCATTTTCCGTCTAATTGGGGCGGCATTGCGTGTTGAGTGGCGGACTCAACACCGCGCTTTGCCACGACAGAGCGAAGAAATTATAATATAAATTTAAATAAACCTCACTATAGGTGAGGATTGAACCTATAACCAGTCGCGTTTACACTCTATACATTATTTCACAAATTTAATTATAACATGAATACCATAAAAAAAACCATTTTATTTATATTTAACTTTTTTCAATTAACCACAGATTAATAAAAAAACTACAACTTTATATTTTATTCCACATCAAAGTAGATTAAAGCGCACCTCAATGCCCGGCTCCATACATTTCGACCGCGGACCGACTAAACGGGCAACACCTGTTCTGTGGCGAGGCTACAAATTGTTTATTTACTAGCAAATAGTGCTTGTGAACGGTGTGAATTAATAACCGCGTTTACCGGAAGTGACATATTGACAGACTATTGGAGGTAGTGTTACTATAGGTGTTTAAGTTAAAATAAGTGTCTGGTATATTTGGTACACAAATATATCTGAAAATCAGCTTGATGCAGTATCCTGTATACAGCAAGGTAGGTGGAGGGAACCTAGTGTTGAGACACTACGTTTCCCATTTTCCGTCAAAATCTGGTTTAGTTCGACACCAGAGCGAAATAATGTGGGGATCGTTTACTAAAAGAATGGATTTACTTATTTTTTTTAAAGTTTCATATTTAAAGTAGATATTGATCTTTCCGATTTATGAAATTGATAAAAAGATCTCGTTAAAAGTTAAGTCTAACTTTATCTTATTTGTTGCTGTACTAGTTATCTATTTACATATTATTTGCTTACACTCTAAGAATCTTACCTAAGTAAATAAAAAAGAAATACTTAGCATCATAGAATGTGTATTCATGTTTCATACCCTAAATAGGGAAATATTTAGAATTGTTTAATTATAGGTAGTTTAGTAGGGAGTGTACTGCTGACATTTAAGAATTCATACATTAAGGCAGCATCAAATATATTGTATGTATTGTATTAAACGTTAAGCACAAATAACACGCGAATAAATACGCAATGTGATTTGTATAGATTTTCATTAAACTTTTAAGCTTAAAGTGAATCAAATAATAATTAATAAATTAAATATAATTTTAATATTTTATATAATTTATTTATGTTAATTATTTTTATGCACAACTAAGGTATCCTATGCTGTTGAATATTTATGCCAAGATTACCTGTAAGACATCAGTAATGGTAATGTCTGTTTTTTTTTGTTTGTTAAATTCTTTTCATAATCTTCAAAATTAGATATTTAGTAAACCACATCAAAATTATAAATTACACAAAGTAAACATCAAGTCACGTACCCCCTCCTTGGGACAGAAACAACATCTGCTGAATAAAGTTCGGTGGTAATAAATCGTTTCATCTCCCGGGACCACTGACCGTAGCGTAGGAGCATCTGGACGATGGTTACACATTTCCACTTACTTTTGGTCCACCCATTTGTTTTTATGGTAAAAGGTGCCAAAGGGGTTATTGGTATCAGTGGACTTTTGATTTTTTTTTGTAATGTTGTAAGTTTTCAATTTANTGATAAAAAGATCTCGTTAAAAGTTAAGTCTAAGTTTTTCTTATTCGTTGCTGTACTAGTTATCTACTTACAAATTATTTGCTTACACTCTAAGAATCTTACCTAAGTAAATAAAAAAGAAATACGAGTACCTAGTATAATTTTGATATCTAAAATTTTATACGATTTATTTCTGTTAATTATTTTTATGCACAACTAAGGTATCCTATGCTGTTTGAATATTTATGCCAAGATTACCTGTAAGACCTCAGTAATGGTTATAATGTCTCCTAAGTATTCTTCCTAATGTCTGTTTTTTTTTGTTTGTTAAATTCTTTTCATAATCTTCAAAATTAGATATTTAGTAAACCACATCAAAATTATAAATTACACAAAGTAAACATCAAGTCACGTACCCCCTCCTTGGGACAGAAACAACATCTGCTGAATAAAGTTCGGTGGTAATAAATCGTTTCATCTCCCGGGACCACTGACCGTAGCGTAGGAGCATCTGGACGATGGTTACACATTTCCACTTACTTTTGGTCCACCCATTTGTTTTTATGGTAAAAGGTGCCAAAGGGGTTATTGGTATCAGTGGACTTTTGATTTTTTTTTGTAATGTTGTAAGTTTTCAATTTATATTGTATAATTTGACTAGCTTTTATTAGCTGCTTTACCATCATGGTTACATGGAAATAACGAAGAGTTGTGTATGACACATCCTAAGTACCCGAGGTGTCTTGAACTAGGGTGGGTTACATCGAATCGGTTAACGTGACGTTTGTCTTCAACCAGACAAATTCTTAAACTTAATAATATTAGTATAGATTTTACGTAAATATAAGCCTGAATGTATATACTCTTAAAAAGCTAAATTTATTAACTTAAGGTTTATTGTGAATATTATTATTTTAAACTTGCTGTTAATCCATGCTTTAATTTTTCAATAATGTCGGAGATGGTTTCTGCTTATTTTAAAGAAATTCTCCTGAATTCCTTTAATTTCTGCCGAGACTAAGCCAACCTCATGAAAAGTTTCTACGTTCTTTTGGTTTATTCTATTTAAGAAACTTGACTTGGAATATGGCGGAAATTTACTACTTGTCTAACTAGAACGAATAATCATAAAAATATTATTTTTTTCCTAGATTTTAGTGAGGCTTAACCATCTCGTTCAACCAAATAACAAATAACTACGTTTCTTTATAGCTTATTGGTTACATAAATTATTTTTAATAGATTATGGTTATCTTCGACGTTGTTTTCTTTATAAGCTTCTAACCATATAAAGAATAGTAAATTGTTCTATGCTATTAAATTAATAATTAAATAAAGAAATTAAAAAAGAAATTACTTAACTTAAGCAACAGAAAAAAACCACCACTTTTTAATATTTATATACGAATAAGTTTAAAAAGTACAAACATAATTTTACGTTGGACGTTTCGCTATAAAATAATTATAGTGACTGACAAAATAAACACGAAGCGATTTCAGCTTTTAACATTTGGAAGTCCGCAATTTAGTTATGGCATCGAAAAAATTTTCCAGACGAGCATTTTAATTAAACCCTCGCCCGTGTTAACCGACGATAAATTTGTAAATGTTTTATGGTATTTTTACAGGAAACAGCTATGATTTGGTTGGTTGGTATATCAATATTTATATTGAAATTTCGTTTTTTTTTAAGATATTTAAAACATAAAATGTAACAGCTTTTGAATGGAATTTTCATAACTAAACCAGATAAGCCAACTAAAGAAAGGTTTAAAAATTCATTCGTCGTCTTAGTATGTATTTTTATATTTGTGTAGAATTAAATATAAAAAACACCGTTTATTAGGTTTTTCATTCAGCTCGTGGACCATCCGCTAACTCAGTACGTTGCCGTTTTGCGGATCTTATTGGATTACGGTTGACAAAACCTGCTGTCTCGACGAAAACAAAAATCTTGTCTGTCATCTATTTTAAGCCAATTTTGAAAGAACATAACTTATTTTATTTGGGGGTATGATGACTCTTATAATATAAAATATAAGGAAATGATTTTTTGTTTATATTGAAAATATTTATTTAATATTTTTTTTTATTATTTGTAGGACGCAATCGTAGTGTACTAAGATGGCGTCCTACAGCTTGATGTAATAAAATCATATTATAATAACAATCAACTTCACGCTGTACACACATAGCAGGGTAGGCGGAGGGAACCTATGTTAAGATACTTCGTTCTCCATTTTTCGCAGGCATTCCCATTCTAGAGTTCAGCCACTCAACACGTCACTTTGTTTCGACACTTTTCGACTATTTCTTTCAGTGGGGACCGAATCCAACATTTGCCCAATGCCACGCCTGGCCTCGAAACAGACAAACCCTTTATATAGCGAAGAGTAAGCAAGCGTAGTGGACATATCACTCTAGTATACACTCTACATCCATTTAAAACAACTGCATAAACGAGCACAATCTTTTAAATTATGAAGATATTTAAGAAATATCATACAGTTATTTCAGCAACATCCCAAGCAAGTAAAAGCGAAAAATAAATTATTTTTATCAACTCAACTTTGCGATAAAACTTGTTACTGTCACCGTTATCCGAGCATAAATGTTTCAAAGAAATATCTTAACATTTTTTCCTTAATCTTCTAACTAAATGTTTTGGGGAAGCCTAATTAAAAGTTTGAAGTATAAGGATACGTTAAATGGAACGCTGTCAAGTTCAGATTTCTGTTAAAATTGATACATTTAATGAGGCTTCGTATATTTTTCGTCAGTTTTTATAAGGTTCCGAGAGATTAACATTAATTGAGGTTGTTATAAGTTCCTTATTGGGGAACTGTAAAATGTTAATTTTTTTAAACAATTGCGCGATGCAAATGAGGTAAATGTTATAGTATGTATGTACGTATGTTTGTTCCTATGTGGCGCTGTAGGGATCAAACGATTTACGAACGAACATTCCTATGATGATTGACAGTTGGGGCCCATTTTTACATCAATTAAATCATTCCGTTGTGGCGCAAGGGTACAAGAGAGCGAATGTTACACGACGGTTGTGGGTTCGATTCCCACTCTAGAAATGTAAATATTTATTTAAATTTAATCCATTTCTTTGCTCTGGTGTCGAGGCAAAGCGTGACGTTGAGTTCCGTCTTAATACTAGGTTTTCTCTGACTACTTCTTCTCGACTTCCTTCTCGACTCAACTCGTGTGTATTGATTATAATATTTATGGTTTTTTACTTTGTTTATATATTTTTTTGTTTTATTATGCAAATTATGTTAAAGGTTTATCGTTATTTAAAATAATATCGCACTTTTGATCGTAAATACTACATATAATATATAGAATTATTATAGAGAATATTACCCCGATTTTATTATTTTTGTGACGTCCAAACATATCCGCTAAGCAATTTTGTGAGATTTAAGGATGTTTTAAATTCTACTAGATGCTGAGCACATAGTCTACAGGCGGCTGCTTGTAAATCAATATTATTTATTTAAAAGTTAAATTTTAGATTTAGAAATTCAATAATAGTAATGGGGTACAAAATAATTATAAATAAAGACGTATTTTATAAATACCTTGAAATTTTGAGACATTAGGTGACTCAAAGTAATATTAATAAAATAGAAGATTTAAGGCGTTTAATTATGGCGCCAATAAAATGACCTTCTATTTGATTTTTTAAATTTCTCTTTCCATAATACTTAGAGCACAACTTTATTCAGCCAATTTAATTTATGTAAAAAAAAAATTGTTGAAGCAGAATTTGGCGGAAAATGGAGAACGGAGTGTCTGACCGTCAGGTTCCGTCTGCCCTCCCAGTTGTGTACGGGATACAGTGTAAAGCTAAAAAAAATTATTTTTATTTAAACATTTGTGACAAATATTAGTTTCAGTAACAGTACTTTTCATTAAAACTGCATATTTTTTCCATACTTTTCAAATAATTTTATTTATTTACTTCCAAAGTTTGAAAAGAGAACAAAAAAAAACATTAAAAAAAATGTGGTAATAAAATTCAAAGTACCAGGTTCGCATAAACGAGTAGAAATCTAATTCAATTACACCAAACAAGTATGCAACGTTTTTATTAAATAATACGTACCAGGATAACATGAGTGTATTGAAGATATGCGAAGAGATACGTTGTAAGATGTGTGAGTCAATGTATTTACATACATTGATTGTCATTGGCTTATAAGGCCAACATTGGCCTACTTGTAATTCTAATAAATAAAATACAGTACGGTCGATGAGTTGTGGCCGACCCGAAGTTGGCTATATATGGCGGCATAGATTTAGTTTTAGAATTTTTCTTACTTTTGATTATTCTCTTCCCAAGCGAATAATGCGCAAAAGTTCATAAAATCTATCCTCAACGTGACCACGACTCGTCGAACGTACTGTAAAATGTATGTATGTAGAAATTACACTGCAAGTACAGAGTAAATATGAACTGAAAGTACCAGGCGCCCATAAGTACGGCGGAGGTTTAATTTTCCGGTAATCTATACACTAATGCAACGTCGACTGACGCCCCGCGGCTGACGCTCCGCCATATTGGATTGCGAGTCATCGTGTCGCTGTTAAATTGCAGGTGAAATATTAGATTATGTGTGATATGTATAATTTATAATTAACAAAAATATTAAAAGTGCAATTTATAAATAAAATAAATCATAAATAAGACACTTACAATCTGACTGTACGNGATATTGACGAAACAAATATATGAGTAAATAGGGTAGCGTAAGTAGGTAGAGTAAATACCTAAGAAAACAGTAAACAAAAATTTGGCCTACAGGGATTGGTCTAGATTTGTACTGAAATGAATTACTTTCTTATCCATTCATTAATATTTAATGTTCATTAATACTGAATAACAAAATACTTTAATGTTGACAATTTAATATTTTTATATTTATCTGATTTAAACGTTCAATAACAAAATATACAATTTGAAATTTGTAGATCATTTTAGTTCTTGTAGGGTTATTAAAAAAAGCCTGTCTTTGACTCAACGTTGAGTAGGTCGAATTTACATTATAAGTAAATAACTGCTTAGAAATTTAAACTAACAATTTTTAAAGTTTTTTTTTTTTTCACCTTTAATTTGGAAATTTTATTAAGTTATGTTATATACTCCGGTGTTAACTGTGTGTATTGCAAAGGCTGCTTGTAGTAAAGACTGCTGTTGGATAAATAAAATTTTGAAATAAATACCATTATGCCAAAAGAACTTATAATTTGAAAATGAAAAACATTAATAATTACTACAAATATTATTTTTTTATATTAAATTAGATATTTTATAAGTCAAGCACTCGTAGATATTGAAAAAGTCATTACTGGAATATGCTAAAAATAAAATGGACGCGCAGCGCGGTGGTGACACTTATTTTCAGTAGCAACACAGCGGATGCAAGGGATTTATTCAATTTATTGCGTTCTCGACTCTACTACATTTCAAACACACGAGTTGTATGAAACTGATATTAACTTACTAAAAGTTATTTTAGAATATTGATAGATAAAGATTTTTTTTCTATATTTTTTTTTATTTACTCGTTGTATCTAGTATGTAGAAGGGTAGACAGAGGGAAACCTTTTGTTGAGACATTCCTTTTCCCACTTTCCGTAGAGTTCTGGGGGCATAGCGTGTTGAGTGGCGGAACTTAACGCCGCGCTTTGCGAGGCACACCAGAGCGAGGAACTGAAAATATAAATGTAAATAAATTTCATCTCCTCACATGGGGATCGAACCAATATATACGTGGGTATAGTTGATTTTACAGTCACACTTTGTACCGCTGCGCCACGACTGGCCTTCATTATAGTAAAATCAGCAACAATCTCATTTTCTGTTTAACTTTATCGATTACTTTATAAATAAAACAAAAAAAATCGTACCCCATACACATTTCTAACAAAATAACTAATTCTATAAATAACATAAACTGGCCATACATAACATGACATTTCACATCAATCTAACTCGATTATCTTTTAAGCCCATAATTTACTCATGTTTAACCATTTTCCACGCGACAGTTTTAATTAAGCTCGATGTTAATCGACTATAAATTCGTCAATGTTTTTGTGGGAAAATGTACAATGTACAAGTTATTGTTTGTAAGTAGTTTTTAGTTGAAAATTTAACAAACATTTACACATATATTTGTAATTATTTTAATTTATCGAAATAATATATTAGTGCAATATAAATTTAAATTATACTTAAACTATCGTATCACATTTTGCACCTCTTTGTATGTATGTACGCTGATTTGTTTGACATAACAACTCGATAGGTACCATCTATTAAATCGATATTTGAATAAATCAAGATAATCGTTCACGTTTGGTAGGTTTAGATATAATATTGAGTTCTACTACTCTTATTAACATTTAAAATTTTGAGACATTGCGCATTGAGTTGCGGAACTTCACGCCGCTCTTTGTCTACAAGAAAAAAGTTCAACAACCGATTTATAAATTAATGAGTTAATTTGTTTTTTTTCTTATAAACTTATAACACAAGTTTTCTCCTACTTTTTTGAGTATAATTCAAATTTAAGAACAGCAAACAATAACTAATGATTTTAATGCTGAAGATATATAAATACAAACCACCGGAGTGTAAATGCATATTAAATAATTCGTCACGTAAACGAGCGAGCGCTATTCAATTTATCATAGAATAGCGTCGTCGATTCTGAGTATCGAGTACCTACATCATTTTAAGTACAAATTCAAATATACTCTGTTAAACTGTCATAAAATATTACGTAATAAAATATTTATAGTATCTACATTTTACTTTAAATTTATTTATTGATATGAATTTAATTTTGTTTTAGAAAATTGAATATTCTTTTCATAATATTTTAATTTATCTAAGTAAAATTTATAAAATAATAAAAATTCGAAATATAAAATATAACTATACTATATTATTTTAAAGCTCGTATACTAAATTTAAGAAAAAAAAATGATATTAAAAGTTCATATTTCAAATTTTCTAAAATATTTGTTATGGCGCGAAAGGCGTTCATAATCATTATTTTTATGAAGTAAAATAGGACTTTTTGATATATTACAAAAAAACGAATCTTTTCAATTAATATAAAATATTCTTTTCTATTGATACCGATGTAGTCACTATTTGCGATTAGGGATTTTTTATATTATTAGCTAATACAGATTTTTATTTTTATTATGTTTATATTTTATTGAGTTCTATTATCTGTCAACATAAAATAATAAAAAAAAATGTTTATAAAATGACATAAGTCTAACATATGATATGAGTACACGAAAGCACCAGGCGCCCATAACCGCAACGGAGGTTTAATTTTCCGGTAATCTATACACTAATGCGATCTCGACTGACGCCCCGCGGCTGACGCTCCGCCATATTGAATTACGAGTCATCGTGACGCGTCGCTGTTAAATTGCAGGTGAAATATTAGATTATGTACGAAATTGCTTCTTATCTATGATTTTTTAGATATTTTTACATATTTCTTGGTCTGATGAAAATTTTACAAAGNCCATATTGGATTGCGAGTCATCGTGTCGCTGTTAAATTGCAGGTGAAATATTAGATTGTGTGTGATATGTATTATTTATAATTAACAAATATATTAAAAGTGCAATTTATAAATAAAATAAATAATAAATAAGACACTTACAATCTGACACTATACGCTACGGTGGCTTATTTATTATTTATGTTATAATTCATCGTCATCTTTCACATAAAACGATTTAATCCCATATTTCACTTCAATAGCAAAGCAAAAACAGCCAATCAAGACCCCCAATTTGGTAACCACAATTGGTCCAGGATCTTTCCGAGTCGTAAATTAGTTCTCGTTAACATATGGATTCCCGTATTCCAGCTAACAACCTGACCTCCGAAACTTCCAAATAAATGACCGGGCACGCCTCAATTAGCGGCTGATGCTTCGTACGTTTTATGTGGATCTTTCTTTTTGTTTTGGCTGTTATTGTATATAGTTTAAATGTTATATTATATTAATTATTAATAATATTATTGATTAATTTATTGATTAGTCAGTAACTAGAAAGTTTGTTGCGAAAGGCATGTTATGAATTGAAGGGAAAAAAAGAGAAAGTAGTTCCACTCTTTTTCTTGCATTGCAGAGTAGAAGGAATCTAGCGCCCATAAATTTATTTATCGCAGTAGTCCTATGTGCAATGAGGACCAGAGAGACCAGATCAGAGGAAAAACAAAAAAAAACGCATTTACACAAAATTCTTCCAAATAGGTACAGACAGCGCTACTTGCTAGTGTCGACTTATATTTTAGAGTGCGTTGGTTATTTTCAAGTTGTCCATTTTGGGTCGATGTTTACCAGTTGGCCCTTAAGTGTGAATCGAGCCTACACCGGAACGTCTCTCCGGGGAGTCTGCCTTGCTCTGGCCGTAACTTTGTTGAACTTAAATATATTTTATTTTGTGTTTGTTTTTGTTATCTAAATTTGTAAGGCATAAATTATATATTTTATTATTTAAAAAAAAATAAAAATTCATATTCATATTAATATTTGCTTAATACGAAGAACCCGACAAGTAATTATTACACTTCTATTGGGATGTCTCGTTCTTAACTTAAGACCAGTCTTTATGATTTTTGGACAATTTATAACAAAATTAAAGCTAAATAATTTTATTTGTAAATGAGAAGTTATACGATACTCCATACAGACTTACTTCTTCAGATTGGAGAAGAACCAGCTTTAGAAACTCAGCTGATTTATTTAAGTAAATAATTTATACATTTACAATTACTCACAGATTTAAGGATTAGTGGTAGAACTCAACGAATATTTAATAATTCATTCCCATTATTGGGAATCGAATATATAACTATCGAGTTTAGCGCCACACCGCCACTGCGCCCCGATGGCATCATAATCATCATATAGGTGTGTGAACATAATTAAACCTAAAATTATAATCAAACTCCATCAAATACTCCTATCAGAATTATTCATAGTGCAGGGTGCATTTCATTTTCTGGGTACATAGCGTAGTAACGAGTTTGTCAAAGCTGGTGATGACTCTGCATATGTATGAGACTTAGACATCTTTATACAGTTATTGTATTTATAGGTTATGCAGTTTATTCCTTCCTTTAATAATGAGGAATTAACTTGTATGTGTTGAGGCCATCTGACTGTAAGCGCGACGTGTTCGATTCTAATTCAGGAGAATTAATTATTAAAATTTTCTTGCCCTGGTAGACAAAGCGCGTCGTTTAGCTTCGCTAGTTGTACGCAATGTCCAGAAATTGGGGAGTACATGGGCAATCAAGTTTCTCAACACTAGGTTCCCTCTGACCACCCCAGGTGGGAAAAAGCGTGAAGCTGTAGTGCTAGTGCTGACACTATTATGGTTTGGCTATCGTTTTGTCCACGTTTCATTGAACATATTCATCTATCTTATAAGACGTTGTGTTGAGAGACACTTCCGTTCTCCACTTCCTACCAAGTTCTTGAGGCATTACGGCCTCAAGTAAAATATAACAACATAAAAAAAGTATTTGAAAGCTTCTAAAATTTAAACTAGTTAAATTTATGCTTTTATATACATAAATATATATATAGATATATAAGTACTGTAATATAAATTTTATACTTTCTGAACTGTAATTGCAAAGTACTCCGTTCCCTTAATTTCCGTAGGGCAAACTGGCCAGCAACCGAGACTCGCGTAAAGTATGGACATGGCATTTAATTATCAGCGGGCTTTTACTGTCGCCGTTGTAATGAATACGGTAATTGACATTTTTAGATATATTTTTTTGTCTGCTTATCTTTTTTTATTTATTAAGAGATATTATATGCTTTTGTTATTATATTCTTTATTTAAATGGCTTATAAGCTTGCCAATGAAGCACAATTTATACTTAATTATCAACTTTTTTTAAAATTTAAACAAGAGGTATAGATTAATTGCGTTAAAATTGTTGAGATATTTCTGAATATTGATTACTTAAGTACCTTATTTTTTTTTGTTTTTATCATAATTTTTAGTATTTATACTGACAGAAAATATAGTAACTTGTAACTTTAACTGTAAAATATAAACTATGTAATCGTTTCCTACAAATAGTAAACTTAACAACATATAATAAAGTTGATTGGTGTATGTAATATTTATTGTGTGTTATTAGAATATATTTATTGTACTGTATGTTTCCCTTAAAAATAAATAAATAAATAAAATAAAATTTCCATCTGTACTAATATTATAAAGCTAAAGAATTTATTTAGAAGGAGCTAATATTAGGGTATTTTTAGCATCACATTAGTTGTTTTAACATAATCCACTGTATTTTTGTCCAGAATTACCTACTGCAATAAAAATGTATTATGTGCCAATCACAACTCATTGTTATTTCTATTTGACCACGCGGACGAACCTGCAAGTAAAAACTAGTAAAACATAAAAAAAAAAGCCCGGAATATCATTTTCATACATAAATTCATTATATCGCACTCGCATTACAGAAATTTAATATGCAATTACTAAGTTTTTAATTACATCATGAAATAGGGACCTATGGGGGTAGCGGCTGCGAGTACGGTTTTGCATAAATTATACAATTGGTTTTAATATCACCCGTAGGGTCAGCGCTTTCAATGAAGTGTTTTGGTAATTATCTACTGCTCGTTTGTTTTAAATGAGCGGGCCATTTGTGTTTATGAAGATAGCGTTTAACTATTTAATTGTGCACNTGTTCAATGAAATATTTTTAAGACTCTAAATTTCAAATTTTATAAAAATCAGTGGCGATTTGAAGATTTTTCCATACAAACTTTCAACCCCTTATTTGCACCCTTAGGGAAGAATTCTAGAAAACCATGAAACATGTGTTCAATTAAATACTTTTAAGAGTCTAAATTTCAAATTTTATAATAATCGGTGGCGTTTTAAAGATTTTTCCATACAAACTTTCAACCCCTTATTTGCACCCTTAATGGGATAATTCTAGAAAACGATGAAACACGTATTCAATTAAATACTTTTAAAAATCTAAATTTAAAATTTTATAAATATCGGTGCAGATTAAATTTTTTTTCCATACAAACTTTCAACCCCTATTTCACTCCTTTAGGGTTAAAATTTTTCAAAATCCCTTCTTAGTGGATGTCCAGATTATGAAAGTAAACATCTGTCCAAATTCCACATTTCTACCATCAGCGGTTACGGCTGTGCGTGCGTCTTACCTCAGTCAGTGAGGACAAGTCCTTTTATATATATAGATTATCAACTTTTTTAAAATTTTAAACAGGAGGTATAGATTAATTGCGTTACAATTGTTGAGATATTTTTGAATATTGATTACTTAAGTACCTCTAAGTATTTTTTTGTTTTTATCAGAATAAAGTAACTTGTAACGTTAACTCTAAAATACAAACTATGTAATCATTTCCTACAAATATCCATCTATAGTAATATTATAAAACTAAAGGGTATCTTTAGAAGGAGCTAATATGAGGATATTTTTAGCATCACATTAGTTGTTTTAACACAATCCACTGTACTTTTGTTCAGAATTACCTACTGCAACAAAAATGTATTATGTGCCAATCACAACTCATCGTTATTTCTATTTTACCACGCGGACGAAGCTGTAAGTAAAAACTAGTAAAACATAAAAAAAAAAAAAAAATCCCGGNCGAACCTGCAAGTAAAAACTAGTAAAACATAAAAAAAAAAGCCCGGAATATCATTTTCATACATAAATTCATTATATCGCACTCGCATTACAGAAATTTAATATGCAATTACTAAGTTTTTAATTACATCATGAAATAGGGACCTATGGGGGTAGCGGCTGCGAGTACGGTTTTGCATAAATTATACAATTGGTTTTAATATCACCCGTAGGGTCAGCGCTTTCAATGAAGTGTTTTGGTAATTATCTACTGCTCGTTTGTTTTAAATGAGCGGGCCATTTGTGTTTATGAAGATAGCGTTTAACTATTTAATTGTGCACTCGTGGACTTTATTGTTGAGTTTGGGGGGAGGTGGTGGGGGTTGATTGGTGTTGAGTGGTTGGTGATAAAAATGGTTGGAAGATAGTTAGTTAAAGTTATTTATAGTATAAGTCGTCCCGTAACTTTGTTTGTTTAGATTATATGATGTAAAATGGAGAGACCCGCTTTTTCGGGTGTTTCACATGTCAAGTTTCAACTTTCTAAGTCTAATAGTTTCATCCGTGCCTTCTTTATCAGATGCTCATTAATGTAAGTAATTACTATTTTTTATTACTTAAATTATTTTTTAATTAATTATATGTTTAATGTTGCCACCGTACACAATTATGATTACGTTAATTTAATGTAAACTCACCTACATTCTGTATACCAAAATTACGCTTCATATATAGAACTTCCAATTTCTCGTCGGTTAAAAATTCTTTATATGTTCAATATGTTTCAGGGAAATTCATTTTGAGATTCAGTAGATATATTATAATATTTTTACATAAAATTACTTAAGACCTACGAAGAATAACTAAATGTAAGATGGTGACGCCAAGGAGCGCCTTTTCTTTAGCTTATGGAGATTGGTTAAAATATTTTACAATTTTACAAAAAAATCAAAGCGAAATGTACGTCTGGAAAGTTTTATTAGAAATCAGATACATGAAAGTACAAAATAAAGATACAGAATTCGATTTCAATGGTCAAGAAAAAAATAAGACTATAAAAAAACAAAATAAAATAAAAATTGGATGAACTACTAGTGCCTTAATTTTCATAAAGATTATGAAAATTAAGTCAACTTAAGAAGTTTTTCGTAAGACAGCGTCTTATTGTAAATTCAATGGGTTTGATCTCCACTCGAGCGAATAGAATATTTAATATTTTCTTATGCTTGCTCTTTTTCGAGGTTATAGTGTCTTAACCCTAGGTGGTCAAGTTACCTCTGCCTACCTTACTATGTCCGGGAAACAACGGGAAATTATAAAATAATAAACTAATCATTTTCCTCTGGTAAAGAACGTCCGTGAGTTTGGCCACACACGACAAGTAATATCTCGAAAATAACGTAAGACTCAACTCAAGAAAATAACGTGAAGCTGTTTTTTAAACTAAATCAATTAAAAGCTATGTGAATTAAGCTAAACATTTATGATTGCCGCTTTATATTTTTTACATGGTAAGTGCAAAAATGCTTAGAAACCATTTATTAAATACATTATCAACAAAATTTTACTATTAATTGCTTTAAACAATGACTTCATGTCATAATTTACTAAAAAAGCTCGCTTAAACGATTTCAAAAGCTCATATATAAAAGCTAAGAAGCAAAATATAAGAAAAATTGCGCAGAACATTTTTATTTTCCAGAAAATAACGGACCTGGTGATATATTTTCTCACAATCACATTAATGGCGTAGCGAATCTCGATTTTATGACTGTAATTAATTTTAGAATATGGAGACATTCTGTGCTTTGTGATAATAGATAGTGATAGTAGTGATTTCTTACTACGCTTTATATTTGTATGTAGTGCTTCTGATGTCATATAAATTTAGTTTTATACGGTAATTAGAAGTTAATATTCCTATTATAGTGGTTGTGCTGCACCGTAAATCGTAAAGAGATAGTATGGTTGGACGTGCTGATTTCAGGAATTGCTGATCTCAATTGGAAAAATAGCTTTGTTAGATTTTGTTTTAACTACAGTGGCCCTAAATATTATACACTAGCGGACCCGGACGCGGCTACGCCTGCTTGAAATATAAGAATATAATTTCTATAGAAATATAATTTCAATCTAGATGAAATGCTAAAAGTGACTATTATATTTATTTTCATAAGGATGAATATCAAAATGACGCGGTAACGAACGCGGTCGCNAAAAGAGAATTAATGGTTTATAGCTTTTGTAAAATAAAAAATCAGCTTCACGCTGTATTCCACATACCAACAGCAGAGTAGGCAGAGGGAATCTTGTGTTCTCCGTTCCCCACTTTTCGCCGAATTCTGAAGACATTGTGTGTCAAATAATTTTTGTTAGGTTTAATAATTATGATTTATGTAATATATACATTTTTTCACTTTTAGGGTAGGGAGTAGGGAAAGGAAACCTAGTGGGTAAGGCAATCTATACCCCACTTTTGCGCCCATTATGAGAGTCGCCTATGTTGAGTGTTGAGTATAATTAGATATGTTATATCAGTATAAAATATATCATAAACCTAAGCATACCTATTATACTTTTATCTATAAACTTATACAGTCGAATCAAACAATCCTAATTTAACATCAATTCCGAACTCCGAAGTTATCGACAAAAATAATCTAATAATTTTTGCTTCCGAAGTATTTAAGTATAAAATATGCCAGAGCAAGTAGGACAGTAACGATAACATCTTCCTTTAGGTAGGACGGGACAAATAAATACCTTATCTCGAACGGGAAGAGCCGCGAAATGTGGCTTATCTGGGGAGATAGAAGAAAAAGTTTCTAGTTCCCCTCAGCATTCCGACGCCATTGTCTTTCTGCGTCCTAATTATATAAATAAAAGTTTCCTGCGAAGCGTGTTTTTGAAGAAAGAAAAAAATTCGCTGATACAAGCGTGTTACTCGTGTAATCGTCGCTTCTGACGGACTTTTGGACTTTTTATATATAACAAGAGGTATTAGCGGACGTCCTGTCTATTGTCTAATCGGGTTCCCGATCTCGCCGACATCGTTTGTGAACGTTGGGACGTTGAATTAATGACTGTATTTTTGTTTGTACGAACCCAGATGAATGACAATTTTTTTTTTGTTTACTAGCTAGCTTCCTTTTGTTCTGAGAATGATTGACGTCAGCGTTTTGAAGGTCAATAAGACAATCTATAATATTCTTCTCAGTTTCTAAATCAATGGTGTGTTGTATATTTCTAGCTAAAAAGCCGGGTTTAATTTTAATTAACTTTCTTCTAAATTATAGGGACATTTAGTATGATAATATATCTAATGACCTACCATACTATATTTCCATACATAGTGGATAAGATTCTTAGCTACCACAATTTTTAGTGTTGTTTTTTATCTCCGATCCTCATTTTTCGCTCAATTTTTGAAACATGGTGTGCTGAGTGACAGAACCCCTTCTGCACTTTGTCTTGGTTCAGAGCGAGGGAATGAAAATAATTTATTCCCCAAAGTGGGAATCGAACCCAAACCAACGCGTTCACAAACGGTATGCCGATACGCCACGACGGATTCTACCGACGGCCACAGCTTGTGTTGCTTTAAAATAATGAAAAAATATACAAATGAGTTACGTTATCCAATTTATTGCCAATTTAAGCAAGAACACAGTATTTGCATATTAAAAAAATAAAAGAGCACTTGCGGTCGCGTTGTCATCACGGACGGACGTATTTAGCACGTCGGTCCAACACTTTTATTGGATTCTTCGAATCCGGAAATAGGAAAAGGGATTTAATTTCACGGTATCGTAAACACGCAAATGTTTAGTTTAGGTATTTTAATTTCGTCCGACGCGACGTGTGTGGTATACTAAGCTGTTGATGTATTCTACTTTTGCTGTTGCTTGTGGGTTCGATTCCTACTCTAGTAGTAGATCATAAAGTTAATTTCAACTTGATATCTCCAAGCGATCTCTAGATCCTATAAGGGTTCCGCCTTTTCCTTTTGAGGTACAGAACCCTAAAAATAAACTTCATCTTTCCACGTCACACATACTCACAAAACTTTGAAATTAATATCCTTGTTTGTGTATTAAGAAAAAAAAGGGGAATAAGAACCAGCTCGTTTAATCTACACGAGAAAAAGTTAGATAACACTTTTTACTGGCGTTCGTTTATTATTAAAAAAGTTTCGAGCAGGACGCCTTGCACTCTGAATTCTAACCTGAAAACGTAAAAATAAAAATTCATAATCCCATTCTTGTTGCATTATTAAACAACGAATTCCACTTAAGTTTTTCTCATATTTCAAAGGTTAATGCAAAAACTGAATTATGTGCAACATATTTTTTAAGCTTTCGTATTTAGCTCGAGCTAAAGTAAAGTGGAGAAGTGTGTATTGTAACAAGCAAATGCTATATTATAGCTGTCGGTTTAGTGTCTTTGTAGAATAATGTTAGTTGTGGGTTCGATTTCCATTTATGCAATATTCAGGTTTTAAATATTTTTGGTTAGCTTGTCTGTTAATAAAATACTGTATTGAATTTATAAATGAATTTTGACAAGTTTACAAGTTCAAAGTTTACATAACTTATTTCTCCATAGTAGTAGTGGTTAGGATTGAAACATACATAAGCAATATAAATTTGTAATTTACTATTTTATTTATATTTTTGAAATTATTGTGTAAATACAATAATACTTTATGTTTTATTTTTTATAGGTGTCCAGATTTAATGTAATCCCGTTAACATTCGAGAAATCATCTCTTAAGGCTATGCCAAACCTACGCTTCCCAAGTTCCCAACTCTGCCTACATACAAAGTTTTGGCTTTCTAAGTCATCCAGTTCTCAATAACTACTAGTTTCATATATTAAAATAATTAAAGTCGGGAACTCACACTACATATAAATGAAACTTATTCCATCCAATATATAACGTCAACAGTATTTACGGTTATTACGGTTAATGGAAGACATTGTATCAGCTTTTGTTTTTTTTACCATTTCTTTATATTTTTCTTAACTGATCAAATACATGCGAAACGAAACAAACCATTGGCAATTTTAAACGTAACTTGCTCAATGTTTCGTCGACGCGGCCGTGGCCAGGCGTGGAAGTCAAATGAATTCTGAACACTGTTCCCATTTTTAGGATGTTCTACATACTGAATGTTTGTTAATTTTCTTATTAGATTACTTGTTCCGTTGCTTATATTTTTTATTTTATGTTATTCAGAAATATTTATATGCTTAATCGTTATTTAGGAAGTTAAAACTTTCTTTAAAAAATTGTATTATCCATTCGATAATTATATTGTATATACGGATAAATTGAATGTATTGAAAGGATTAAATGTTACTAATAGTAAAATATAGAAAAAAAGAGCGATATAGTTCGTGATCATTATGTAATGTAATTATAATTAACTTATCATTTAGAAGGTTCTGAAATTATGATAAGTATAAAATATTCTGTAATAAAACCGTTGGTAAACATTATTTTGTTCGAACCTTATAATCAGTGAAACTATTTACTAAATTTGGTGACATTAAAAATTCTAGGTAACGTGCAAAATCTAAGTATTATACCATAGTGTTAGTTGGAAAAGCTTAAAGGCATGTCACTAGTGTACTAATGTTATAGTACTAAGCGATATTATCTAAAAAATATAAAATAACTTATATATAAAATATACTAAAAGAAGAAATATTCTTTTAAAGAAAAATATATTTATAATATTTTTTTTATAATAAATAAATAAATAAATAATAATATTTACATATGTTTCTATAGTTTGCAGTAAGCTTTATCAGTAGCTACTGAAAGCGCATTAAATATTCGCGCGGAGTGTCTGGCGCGGGATGCACAGGGACTGGCGCGTGCGATGACTAGGAATTTCATATTTAATATCGAACGTTTCTTTCTAATTCTAAGAGGGCGAACAATTCTGTTTTTATGTACTTTTCTTATATTTGTAGAGAATATATTGCTATAGCGTGTATTTACTCGTAGATATATATCTATACGCACATATGTACATCTGTACGTAAACAGAATATAAGTTGTTGAACTGTGAGATCAGGTACTAAAATATTTATATTTTTTTAGATTCCTACATTTTACGTAATTTAAAAGAGAAAAACATTAAAATATTTAATACAAGAATAAAATAAAGTGTAGTCGTCTGTAGAAGTTGATGAAGTATTTGTAGTATTTATTAATTTAAAAAATATTAAAAGAAAAAAGAGAACCCTTATAGAATCATTTTGTTATCCGTTTGTTAAGACCATTTAACTATAGATGACGTGGAATATAATATATTTAATTTTACCATTCCTTCAAGCACAGAAAACAATATTATTTACACATATGTAAAACAAAAGAAAAATACTTTAAAGCAATTGAGTAAGTTAACTCAAATAATAAACAAAGGGAAACAGAAAATCACATAAAACCTTGATAGCTAATTTAGGTTTTACGATGGACTATGTACGATATGAGAAGTAAATTACTCTTTTTCATGAATAAATTTAAAAGTTACAGGCTTGGGCAATAATTTATTCAAAATTCATACATTTTTATGTCACCACGACCACGTGTCTCTATCGAATTGAGTATTGTTCTGTGAAATATGATGAGATTGGTCATATTTTATTAGTTAAATTAAGGCCGTTGCATTGTATCGCAGAGCCTTAGTGTCTGACTGTATATAAATAATTGAGTTCGATCACTTAACCCGCAATGCCTCAATTGGGCGGAGAGTGGACAACGGACATGTCTTAATGGGGAACGGAGTGTCTTAACACTAGGCTCTCAGGTCGCCACTGCGTGTTATTCCGTTCGTGTATTGGACTAAATAAATAAAAAAATAAAAACCAACATATTCAATCTCAATCGTAAGACAAATCGTAGACATCGTACTTATTAAATTATTGCAATATTTAACTTTAAAGTGTTTCATATTTTGTAAATTAAACTTAAAAAAAGGTTCTTATTTTTGTATAAATAAAATAAAGATGTATACAATATAAGGCATTGGCCTTATTTATACTATTTACTATTTCATGTCACTTTAAATAGATTATGTTCCCTTCGTTTGAAGTTTGAAGTCGTCAAGTTAGAGCAAAGGAATTCTCAAGATTACCAAAGTGTCCTTCCCACATTACTGAATAGTTAGCCCGTCCCGATCCAAGAATAATGCGTAGAAATAGTACGAATTCATTGATAATTATCTTGCTTAAAAACTTAGTTAGGGTTCTGCCAAGTACAAGAAAAAAATAAAAAGTTATATATTGTTTGTTAAGTATCGAATACTTTCAATTGGCATAATTTTTTAGTGTTATATTAGTGTAATACTTGCATTAGGTACTATTGCTACAAAATAAGGTCTTTTTTTGCATGGGCTGACATTTTAGTTTTTAATGTATGAATTTTGTCTTTAAAACAATAATATTATCAGATCTTGAAAGTAATTCAGATGAGAAAATAAATAATTGTGTATCACAAGCCGCCCGAATAAGAATACGATCGAAAATTTGGCGGCGCGTCAGGAACGGAGTTTCTTGACACTATTTTCATTTCTCTATATTATTGGGATATCCCTGCCCAACCTGAAATAGTTGTCTTTTTAATATTTTTTACTAAGTTTTTGCATGTTATATTCAGAAACTGATATTAACTGTAATGAAATAGAAGTGAAATAAAAATAAAATTCAAACTCACATGAATACCTCTGAAAGAAAAATACTAGAAAAGCTTTTACCGCAAAAGTTGGTTGTATATTTTGAGCTCCATTAATTCAAAGTAACATCAAAAAATGAGAGCTTACATTCCTACTAATGTCCGTTTCTGACGTTATTTTAAAAAATAAAATGTACACAGATTTATTGCTTGTCCTTTTTTTTCTAAAGTTATATATTAACAGTAGACACTTCTACTGCCACAGAAGGTACAAGTTTACTAAATATATTTTTAAGACTCTGTGAATATGGTATTTTTTTTATGGTGATAACTTTGGATATGTAATTCATTATTATCATATCTTAATTTATTTTTATTTTAGGGGTCCGTAACATAAAAAAAACAAGCCTTAAAAATGCTTAGTTATCTTTCTAGCCGTTTGTCAGCTTGGCAAGACCATTTTTCTCAAGATCACGTAGTGTAATAAAACTATAATTAATATTAAATATCCAAGTTTATAGTCCCGCAATGCATAGGAAAAATTAAGTAGGTATATAAGTCAACACAAATAAAAGATTGTATCATTTATGCATCGTTTTTACCATATTTTGCATGAAACATCGTCACATAATCCATAGCTAAAGGACTACCTGTGGACCTACCGTTAGCAGATTTAGGATGAAATGAGAACTATTCGAATCCAAAAAATGATAAATTATAGGTATATCACAGAAAAAATCAGAAAAAACTTTTATATGTAATTAATTTCGTACAAAATGAAATTTTTCCACACTTAATTATGTATCAATTTTCATAAGTTATACTTACGGTTACCGAAACTGATTTGCGAGAAAGTAAATTTACTTATTCAAAATGCATAGCAATATAATGACAGTAAAAAATACGTTTCCTAAAAAAGTGTAGTATAAAATAAGTATAAAATACTTTAAAATATTACTTTAGAATAAATATTACATAACACTAAAATGCCATTTCTATATACACTTAGTCTAAGGATACCAAGATTGTCGTAGAACTTGTGTCGTTAACCCTTTGTACTTTACAACATGTTCACAATAACAGGGTATGATGGCTGGAAGTTGGAGATAATTGTTTGATGCCTTTGAATCTCTGACACTAGCGCTCTCGACTTACACCTGGTATGTGAATATGTGAGGATCCTCATTTTGTTGACTTTATAATAGGATTATTATAATAATTTAGTTATTTTGTTTAAGCCTTAATTTTTTAATTTATTTAGATTTTTAGTCTCAATTGTTTTTAAGTATTCGTATTTTTATAGAAAAATTAATTATTATTTAAAATTTGGTAATTAGTCTATTGTCGATTAAAATATATTTATAAAAATAAGCCAAAAGTTTTGTGATTAGTATTGTAGAATTGAAAATTTGATAAGAGATATTAAAACATTCAATAAGTAAAAAAAACATTAGATAAATAAAAATAAAAATATATATAAGTATATTTAACGATAACAATATAAACAAACAACATATCGATCATATTGTAAAATGACAATTTCTTTTAAATGGTATTTTTTATATCAATCCTTTTCATTTAATCGAAGAATATTGTATGCACTTAGTATAACCAGCCAAGCAAGAATCAAAGTAGAAACTTTGCATTATGTACAAAACTTTAGTTCTGTAGATAATTTGAGGACTCCCTAGGCTCTAATAAAATCAAAACTCCCACCAAATCGATTTACAACCGACGGACCCGCTAACTTAGCACTTTATCTCAACTTGCTCTCTTAGCCGGGGTTAAATGCAACTTGTCTGACCTCTTTGAAACTCGATAACTTATTTACTTTTGTTATTAATCGTATGAGAGTAAATTAAAAATATTACTAAATGTTATTACTGTAAATATATTAATATGAAAAAAACATTTTTCCGAAAGAATATGGGAAACGGAGTGTCTTACCTACATAGAGACGTTCAGCTACCCTGCTATATGAAACAGTGTGAAGCTATAAAAAATCAATAAATCACTATACAAGAACGTTCCCCAAACATCTAAAATAGGTAGAAACATAAAAAAAAATCTTAAAATAACTGCTGATACCACACTAAAGTCACGTACACCGTTAGATCCTAACAATAGAAGTTCTGGAGTAAGTTTGAGAGCAATAAATCCAAGCGTCTTCCGGGACTGACCTTATCCTGGGTCTTGCCATCTGCACAACGGTTATTGGTTTCTACTTACTTTTGGCTTGTTTATTTTATCGATTGCAGGTGATGAAAGGTTTTTAGCGGATATTTGGAATGTTTTAGTGTTTTGGATTTTTGTTTTTATTAGTATGTCCGTTTCACATTGTTAATTGGGCAAAATGGATCTATCCATTTTCCAATTGTTCATCACAAAATTAAAACAATGAATTGACGTTGATGGCCAAACTATATACCCCACTATATTACAAATGTGATAGCTTGTGAAAGTGGACGTTTTTTCCAATTTCATTAACGTAAACTATACGTAATATACTTATACGTACATCATAATAACTGGNAAAACATTCAATACGTAAAAAAAAACATTCAATAAATATAAGTAAAAAATAAATAAAATATTTAACGATAATGAATATATCGATCATATTGTTAAATTACATTTTTTTTATGTCATTTTTTACATCAATGTTGATCAATGTTAAAGAATATTGTGTGCACCAAGTATAACCAGCCAAGCAAGATTCAAAGTAGAAACTTTGCATTATGTACAAAACTTTAGTTCTGTAGATAATTTGAGGACTCCCTAGGCTCTAATAAAATCAAAACTCCCACCAAATCGATTTACCACCGACGAACCCGCTAACTTAGCACTTTATCTCAACTTGCTCTCTTAGCCGGGGTTAAATGCAACTTGTCTGACCTCTTTGAAACTCGATAACTTATTTACTTTTGTTATTAATCGTATGAGAGTAGTATCGTATTCCTAAATTAAAAATATTACTAAATGTTATTACTGTAAATATATTAATATGAAAAAATCATTTTTCCGAAAGAATATGGGGAACGGAGTGTCTTACCTACACAGTGAGGTTCAGCTACCCTGCTATATGAAAAAGTGTGAAGCTATAAAAAATCAATAAATTAGTATACAAAAACGTTCCCCAAACATCTAAAATACGTAGAAACACATAAAAAAATCTTAAAATAACTGCTGATACTACACTAAAGTCACGTACACCGTTAGATCCTAACAATAGAAGTTCTGGAGTAAGTTTGGGAGCAATAAATCCAAGCGTCTTCCGGGACTGACCTTATCCTGGGTCTTGCCATCTGCACAACGGTTATTGGTTTCTACTTACTTTTGGCTTGTTTATTTTCCAGGTGATGAAAGGTTTTTAGCGGATATTGGGAACGTTTTAGTGTTTTGGATTTCTGTTTTTATTAGTATGTTCGTTTCACATTGTTAATTGGGCAAAATGGATCTATTCCAATTGTTCATCAAAAAATTAGAACGATGAATTGACGTTGATGGCCAAACCATACCCCACTAATAATATTAAAGTGATAGCTTGTGAAAGTGGATGTTTTTCCAATTTCAGTTCGTAAACTATAAGTAATATAGCTTATATGTACATTATAATAACTGGGGAAGGAAGTGTCTTAAATGGGAACAGAGAGAGATTCTCTCTGTCTACCCTGCTATGTGCTGACTGTAGTATGAACCTTCAAAAAATAACACATATGCTACAAGAAACGTAAATATTTTAAATAATTTTTCTATAATACATACACAAATAGCTTTAAGCGGGAGAACCCATTTTAGGCCATCAAGTATATCGAAGGTAAGAACGAACGATGAAAACAAACATGTTCCAATGGAGAATCCTACAAAGTGTAGTTAAAGTTTCGTAGCAATAAATTCGTCGTCCCCCGAGACGGGCTTTATTCTGAATCTGGTGAGAATCTAGACAGCGCAGCGGTTATTGGCGTCTTGCTTCGTTCAAATGCTTATTTACTTTTAGATTTTATATAAACGTATATATATTATTCTGGATTATGTATTATTTTTAATAGTAAATATTTTTTTAATTTAAATTATTTTTGTCTATATAACGATATACAGTTTAAGATTGGTACAGAAAAGTATCTTTTCAAAAATAATATAAGTCAAATGGGTTTAGTATTTTGTTTAATAAGTTTTTTCTTAAATACTTTATTATATGATTTCTGGAGAGCTTAGTAATACTGGTTCAATTTTTTTTTCGTTTTAACCTGTATCACGCACATAGCAGGGTAAACAGACGGAACCTGGGTACCTTGTATTTAAACACTATGTTCTCATCAATTCCGTTCCTCACTATGTGAGAATTCCGGAGGCATTGCACGTTGAGTGGTAAAGCATAACGCGACGTTTGTCTTATTTTTATAATGAATTCCCCCATGAGGGAATCGAGCCCAAAGCCATTGTTTACAATCAAACCCTGTACCTGTGTATTAATTGAAAATAAGCTTGATAAAATTCCTAAAATTAATTCATACCTATATTATAAATTCGAAAGTAACTCTGTCTGTCTGTATGTCTTTTACACAATCAGGGCCAAACCGCTAATTCAATTGTGATAAAATACCCATATAGAGATACTTGAGGGTCTCCGGATGAACATAGGATCATTTTTTTTTTCATATTTGTAATATTTTCGATATATACTAATATATTAAAATACTTATTAATTTGACATGCAATTTATTCCGCCATGTTAATAACAACCGTCGCTATGCGCCTGTTGCTAAGGAACGATTTGCAAAGTTTGTTGTTAGAAAACGTCACCCAAACTGAGCTTGCTTAACGCATCTCTCTATTGAAAATTGAAAATATTTCATAAATATATTTAATAAATACTATTTAGTTTAAGCGGACGTAGCCGCGTTCGGGTCCACTAGAATTTTAATATATTTAAAAAAAATTGGTAAAAATTATATCCATAGCTATAAAATATTCAGATAGATATATGGAATGTTTAAGGCAAATGGCACCAAACGATAAATATTTTCATTTTATTCCTTTGTGTATAAGCTACTTTCATGTCGTGTCGCGATAAAAAGCTTTTCATGTTACACGTGTTAAGCGGAAATAGCATTTTCCAAAACAATTTTCACTAGATGATCAAATAACTATTGTAATTTATTGTTTCTTTTTGTGTTAGTATTTCGTATTTTATATTATAGTTGCAATATTTTGAATATTATAATATTCTAAAAGTCCAGTCGATGCGCACAAACGTGCGAATATAAATTCGAATAGTTGTGGATTCTATTCCCACTCGAGGTAATGAAGTGTTTAAAATTTGTAATTTTCATTCAAAAGTGTAGTTTTGCCGGATAAACGTACATTTTAGTTAGCAGACAAAAGAAAATTACAATTTATTGACGTCCCTGTTATTGCAAATAACTTGCAACTTATCGAGAACTGGTGGAAAGTAGAGAACAGTGTCTTATCACTGGGTTTTACATAGGCGGGAAATAAAACTGCTAGCTGCTAAAAAAACCAAATGCATTTTAAGTGCGCTATAATAAAGGCATAAAAAAAACTTCGTCATTTAAAAAAAAACAAAAAGAAAAGAATATAGAAATATCTAAGAATCCAAGCAGTTATCTTCAGTAGAACAAATACTCTTCAATTATTGAGTAAATAATGTCTAGTTTGTCCGTCGCTCGCTTAATTACTGACAATTGTGTTTGTTCTTTCTTTATACAACTGGACAGCGTCTGGCGTTCATTACAGTAATTTACTTTGGCTTGTTATAAGATAATTTTTATATGAACATATCTTTTGTTATACTCGTATATGTTAAATTTTCAGAATAACTATTCAAAATATCTTATATCTTATCTTATATCTTATCTTATATCTTATCTTATATCTTATCTTATAT
>JAKRZM010000829.1:58538-92798 GCA_036379175.1 Heliconius cydno galanthus
TTTCCAAACAACGTCCGGGAATCCATTAACTAATTGTTAATTATCTCACCCCACCGACGATGACATCTTGATGAAGATCCGAAATTAATATCTTTCCTAAGGGGAATGTACCACTGCACTTTTTAACTGTCGCTCTTAATTGCTGTAAGCCCTCGATAGACTCTTATATACTTTATATATTTGTATGTTTAAATCTATTGAGGGGAAATTTTAAGAGTTAAGGGATTTTTTGATTAATTCTTGTTTAAGAAAGGGGTGACTATTTGATTTTGTGTAATCAATAAAGTGCAAATTTCATTTGTATTTAAGATTTTTTTCGAATTAATTTATTATAATTTGTTAATATTATGAAATAATAATGTCAGAAATATAGCCGTAGGTTTTTGAAATTCTGAAGTGACAATTTGGAATTTGTATGTATGGGAATATGTCTTATATTATTTTATTTTTTATTGTAACTCTGTATTCCTCACAAAGTAGGTTGAAAGCAGAAGGAATCTAGTGTTAAGACACTCCGTTCGTTCATCATTAGCCGCCGAATTCTAGAGCCATTGCGTGTTGCGCAACTCAACGCCGCTTCTCGACACTGTTCTGTCTCGACAGCGGAGCGAAGAAATTTAAATATAAATTTTCGTTTGACTGTAAGCTCGATAGTTGTGCATTCGATTCCCAATCACCATGACTCTATCTATCTTCCAACGTATTCAATAAACTAAATATACAACTATACTCAAGAAAACGGTATATCGAAGTTATTATAGGTTTTAAATTGAGTATCTAAGATCTACTCGTCAGTTCATCTGTGGAATACTCTAAGGGATGCTGTAAAGTGTATCGCAAGCACTTGTCACGTATGCAAGTGTTGCCACGGGACTGGTAGAGACCAGTAATTGTCAAAGTGCCTAAACATATCGATGCAGGTTTAAGTAATTGGATTCAGATTATGGCTTTTGATTTAAATATCATATAAGTAATTAATTTTATTAAATGAAAAAACATTATTTTTATCAACACTGATGTTCAGTATCTATCAAATTGTTCTGTTACTCTCTGAGTGATAGACAACGAACATTCAAAACTACTCGCGTAGTTTCCTTGGGGAGACACTAAGAAAGAATTTTTCGACATTTCTGTAGGAATGAGAGTAAAAAAAGGATGTATGTATAGCCCACGTAAGGCCAATCGTGGCACAGGCCCACAAGCCTGTGATTGTAAAGGTAGTGGGTTCGATTGCCACTCTAGGAAATGAGATATTTAATATTATCGTTTTCTTCGATTCGCTACTTAAAACGAGTGACAACTAACTTTTAGTTTTATTCTACTAATATAATAAATGTGAAAAATTATAAGGATGGATGTTAGTTCCACTTTCACCTGGTGAAAAAATATGATTTAGACTATAATTTATGTAAACATTAGATATACTATAATTTGGTTATGATAAAACAGTAAGTTTTATCACTCAAAACTGCCTTTGGGTCGCTAAGATATATTTTTATACATTTTTCTCCAAAAGTATACTTTACAAACTAAACAAAGTTATTCAATCTAGTCCAATTTAGTAGTGAACTGAGAACTCAAATCAAGTTGGAGATCCAGGGGTCCCAGCGGACGCAGTGAGTGCATCGCAAGCACTTGACACGTGCAACTTGTTTGGAAATCCTAGGTTTAAGGTAAAGTTGGGGATGGGCGTCTCACATAAGTGATATGTAGGGGATATCATTGAATTAATTATATTATGAGAAACGATATGGTGGTGTATATAAAACCTTAACTACATACTTCTATTAGGTCGATGTATTAATTAACTATGTAATAACATAAATTTAAGAAATTTAAGGAGCTTCATTTCATCCATTTTTTTTCGTAATAATTCATTATTGCCATGCATTATGCATGCATATGCATTATGCATGGATTAGCACTACCGAGCTGGTATAATGGAGGCCAAAGAAGACGAAGGAGGTAAAATCCTTAGATGCCTGTATGACCCGAAGCTTGAGCTCTGTAGATTCGTCTTAATTCATGATTTTATATTCAGGAATATGAAAATGAAACATGAAGGTGGATGATGGAATCTTCAGTGATTTTTGTTTTGAATTTTTAAAATCATTATGTTTTAAAATTTTATTTATTAAAAGGTCAAGACTTTTGTTTTTTATTCAAATAAGTATAATGATATTTTTAAGAAATACTAGAATTAACACTGTTGCTGTCCCATACTGTAGTCCATACTATTTTCGTAAACTAAGAAACTTTTGACCATGGTTTGTTTCTCAGTTTCATTTTTCTGTAAATACAGCGAAGTATTATGTAAATTTCGCTCTGTTTATTTACCATATTTTCAGTATGATCGTGTTTCCGTTTGTATTGTAAACTGTGTCATCCTCGTTGCTTTGTGGCAAAGCAAGTGCGGTGCTTATTAAAAATTCAGATGTTCTATGAAATGAATTTCTGGGTAAGTAATGAGTCAACGGGCTAATTACACGAACTACTACAGACTCATGTTCATACGTAAAACATGTATGTATGTATATTTGATATTCTTGCAAACGAAATAGCATAGACATACGAGTATCTTTAAATCTTTTAATATTATGATATCGTTTAAATTCCAATACTTTACAGCGCTATATAATGTCCGGACTAAATATTGATGATAATAGAATTAAGAAATACCTTGAATGGGTCTTACAGACCAGGCGTAGCATTGTGTCTGTTTTATCAAAATAAACATCCAATTCCAAAGTTCAATCTCGTACTTTACAATATATAAAAGTACCGGTTTAATGAATTTATCTGTTTCAAGAGATTATTTTTCATTGTGCATGTCCCCGTGCAGGTCGCAGCTGCGTTCCTCTGTAGGTAAGGAGCTCATTCAATATTTACGATTGTTGCAACATGGTGTGTGGAGTAAGAGAATAGAATTTAATTTGTAGAATTTACACATTTTATAAATACACCATATGATTCAGAATATATAGTTTTTTCTTCTTTTTAGCTTCAGACTGTATGGGAACCTGAGAACCCCTTCAATTCTCCACTTTCCGCCAAATTTTAAAGGCATTGCGTGTTGAGTGGGAGTGTTGAGTGAGCTCCAGAGTAAGGAAATTAAAATATTCTATTTTCTCAACTGGTGTAGAATTCAATGTGTCAAATTCGGGCTAACAGCAGAGAATTAAGTCCATTTTGTACTCTGCGATAAGCTGGATAAAGTTAAACCAAAAACCAAAAGTATGGGGTGGGGAGGGGGGTTGGTTCGTTTCTAGTATCATCTACAAGAATGTCCTTAGATAAAAGTATTGGGCAAAAAAATCATGCAAATCGCTTTTAACTTAAACCACCGTTTCCTTAAGACCATACGTTCAGTATCAACAATGTACACGTATATATAAATGTACGTGTATGTGTGTACGTGTAGCTTAGGCAAAGCTTACGCGAGGGTATAGCTGCATCGTCAACAGTGTATGCACACTTAGCTTCTCAAAGGCATTATGGCGGACCAATATAATGGCTCGTCGATAATTCATTGCTACTAATGTCTTATAAACAAAGCCCGTTTGAGAATACTAATCGTTTTATATGACAAATTATGTAAATATATTAATGGTGTAAACTTATGATGAGGCAATAGTGGCGCAGGGGCACAATGGTGTGACTGTAGCGTAACGGTTGTGGGTTCAATCCCCACTCGAGGGAATCAATTATTACATTAATATTTGCATTTAACGTAACGAGGCAAAGGGCAGGTTTGTGTTTCGTCACTCAAGTGATCAAAACGCAGTGTTCCAGAATTCGACGGAAAGTGGGGAACGGAAGTGTCTTAATGGGAACGGAGTGTCTTAACAATAGGTTCTCAGGTTCCCTTTGCCTAATCTGCTATGTGCGGGATACAGGTTGAAGCTAAAAAAAAAGGTAATTATTGAAATAATGAATGGGGTCGGGGTATACAATACCCCGTATAGTTCAGTCAGTATCCACCCTTAGATGCAGTACTAAGTGTAGCTGTATTCATTACAAATCTCTTTTTTCTACCAATTTGTTTATTACTTGCAATATTTTTACAGTTGAGATACGACTTTAAATAGGTTATTATTAAAATTCCAAAATCATAAAGATTACGTACGTACTAATTTTATCATTTGGGAATTTTAAGAGAAGCGAAGCTTTTTACAACAATGTAAATTAACAATTATATCACATAATAGAAATCAAAAAAAATAATTTTCATCAAAATCAATATTTTGTAATTATAACGTTTAAAAATTTGTATAATATTGTGAACTTTTTATAATTCTTCAAAATTTGATGGATAGTACCTAAAAATGTATAACATTAAGTAATAAAGGGATAGGGCAATATCAACATTACAGAATAATTCGCCAGTTTCTACCCTTTATTTACCTTACGAAATATGAAAAAAGGGATGAAAAGAGGTATTAATAGGACCAAATATAAATATCTTAAGTGTCATTATATCGCTTACTATAATCGACTATCCGTTTCTTACTATAATCGACCCGCAACGTCGCTTCGGTGTACAATACAATCTGGGTATACAACTTTCGCCTTTATTATAGAGTATTAGAATTTATTTTGGCAAACCGCAAATTTGCTTTAATCTACACCTTTCAACATTCTTTTAGCGAAGTAAAAGCCCGCTAGAAGATTTAAGAGTTTAAGAGCTCGCGCTTGTACGCTACTTCATGACGACAAAGCGGTATTGTAACAAGTTCAACCTATTTTTTTAGACATTTCACAGCTTTTTGTTTTATGTATTAGCTTGCATGACACATATATTTTGTGTCAGTTTTTAAACCTAATAGATTTCTTAAGTTAAGTAATTAACTAAAGAAATCTATTATTTCAGTATGTGAGGTTAAAACTTTTATTAGATGATAATATTTCTCCAAGGTTTAAAATAAACTTCAATGGGATCTGGGAGTAAGTTATTCCTTTTATGTAAATACTTGTCGGTTGTATTTTGTTCACTTTTATAGTTTTATTAATATTAAATTTTATAAAATGTATGAACTCATGAAAAATACGCTAACGTGTGACATAAGCAACATGTTAGTTGACTGAAAGCAATGTTTTAAGGGTTTCTTATTCTGAGAATTAAATTTATGATAAAGATACCTGTAGAGTAATTTATAAAAGGTTAATTTTGTTATCATCGCGGGAAATATATGTTGGGATTACATATTTAGTAATACTAGCCTTTCTGTAACATTATATAAAAGTCGTGGTTAAAATAAATTGAATACCCAGAATTTTGAACGTCTGATAAGTTAAAATATTCCGTTTTGACTAGACGTACCTAATTGGAGCAGAAAATGAATGTTTCTTTAAAATATATTCTCCCTAATATTATGAATAGGATTCACAAAACATTGTTTATTGTTAAGAAAATAATAAGGTTCTTTTGGCCTTTATTTTATTTAGATAAATTTTAGAGTTATTCCTTTATAAATTTTTTCAACCAAGTTTCTGTTGAGTCTATTTTAAAAAAATACATTTATAATGACTGTTACTTTAGCTTCTTATCTATCTTTATTTTTTTCTTTTTTACCCTAATTTGACATGCATTAAAATATAGATGAATTTTCTTTCATTTGATAGTGTAAATGAGATCAGTCGGTCGGATTATAAACGCTACAGGTTAGGGATTCGATTGCAACTCGAGAAAATTAAATATAATTAAATATAATAATAACAATTAACAGAATAATTTACCACTATGTTTTCTCTACCACTGCAATATGGGGGTAACATGTATAAATATACCCACTATATAATTATAAACAAACCGCAAATTTAACACTGTTGTCCTCGCATAAACATTTAACACTGTAATTTGCACTAAATTCTTAAACAGAGATAGTTTGGTCGTTTACTTAGTAAGGCTACCGCTAAATTACAGTTCGCAAGTATAACATAAAGTGAACTTTGAACAGAATAGTTTGTTTTGATAGCTTAATAAACTACTTCTAATGATATAATAACAGTTTCTTTTTTATTTTCTTGTAAAAATTTTACGTATCTTTACTTTTTTTTGCAACGCATACGTTACACAATATTTTTCGTTCTGTAAAAATATTTAAATAATAAATCTTTAATATGAATATTGGATATGATGTAAGTGACAAAAAATATTCAGAAAATAAATATATATTAGCTTATAAAATTATTCATTTATAGTTATTTCAACCAAAACAGCTACATAATATTCATTATATAAATATTCAAACAAGGCTGTTTTACATAACAATTATATTTTATAAGCACCATAATATTATTAATTATTCAAACATTTAACTAAAATTTTATCTTTTAAGAAAACATTAAGTCACGAATTTAAATTAGTTATAAAATAAATGGTAAGGAAAAAGCTGTAAGGAGCTCCGATAAGTGGCTAACACCATATTTTCATACCTATAAAAGTCTGTAAAATCCACTTTAAATCTGCATTTTATTCACAGGAGAGCTAGTAATAGGGTTTTAAATATTCAACAGTATTCAATACCTATAAGTTTTAAACTGCATGTTAAAACGAATATGCTTCCAGGCGATTCGAGATATTTATGGAAGCTGAAAATTTTGCAAACGTTTAGAAGCCGTTTTATGTAAAATACTGAATTTTATTTTCTTGAGAGTTATTTTATTTAAATGTGTTCTGTTGCCGACTCAAATGTTTCATATGATGTTGTTTGATTTATGTGGTTTGTTTATATTGCCTTTATGTAAGTGTAACCGGAGTAAAATAAATAATTTATACAAAGATTTTCAACTTATTAACATGATTCAAAAGCTTTAAAATGAAAATACAAGTAACTCTTTTCATAAAATGTATTTTTTTTTATTTTTATCTCCTCGTTTTTATTGCGTAGATAACAGGGTAAGCGGAGGAACCTTGTTCTAAGATACTCCGTACTCCACTCTTCGCCGAGTTCTTAGAAGCATTGCGTGTTATGTGGCGGAACTCAACGCAGGGGTATTGCCTTGTTGCCAGAGCAAGGAAATGAAAATATTAATAAATAATAATTCATTCGCTCGAGTGGAAATCGAACCCACATCTAACGCGTTACAGTCACATCCTTGTGCCCCTGTGCCACGACAACCTCTAAAAATAAAATTGTAGTAGTAAATATAAAATTAAAACATCTTTAGATTTATATTTTTTAAAAAAGGTTTTTTTTTCTTCTGATTGATATCTGAACTCACAACCACCCCCACAATCATATCAACACAAACTCTCAACATACAATATTATAAGTAAAGACTCAATAATCCTCTATAACGCATAACTTAGCCGCTCATATCACATTGCACACATTCCATTAGACGCGAACGATTAATTGTCTGGCATACAATAATTTATAGTGTAATTCTAGTAACATAAAACACTTTCAGTACATCACTGATGTTTAGACATTGACGCTATTGTGGCATAGTTGGGAAATATCTGATTGGACATCGTTATCAGAATTGTCGTGGATTCATTAACAGAGATTAGAATATACTAATATTATAAAGCTTTAATTATTAGTTTGCTTGTTTGTTTAAGCGAGTTAATCTCAGGAACTATTTAATTAAATTGAAATAATAAAATTTTTATGTGAAATAGTCTATTTACCTTAATTGTTTTCATGTTATTCATTTCATATATTTTTTAATGTTTTTTATTTAATATTTTGTATGAAAATGTAATAATAAAATAAATAAATTGAGTAAGGTTCCTTCTTTGATAAATGGGGGATGAATTTAATAAACACTACATAATACGGAACAATACCCTTCTTGTTGGAATGCCTGACAAATCTATTATCGCTACTATCTTATGAAGATGACTAAACTTGGCACTCGGTATCTAGCTCATAAATCATTTTAGCTCGCTTTTTACTATGCACTTACTTTGAAACACTGAAAATGTTACCCAAGTTAGAATGTATTGTATAATTTAGCTTTCTTGCTATGTGTCTACGATAGATGTGTGTCTAAAAACTATACAAATCAGAAATTTTATGCATCAGTGACGTAATTGCATTTATGCTGATAACACAAGCTAAATATATCAATGTATGCAGAATTGATTGTGTCTTCTGAAATATTTTAAAAAAGTGCAAATACGTAATTTTTCCACGATGACCTCGGCTAATATTCAAATTCAATATGATATAAAATATAGTGCCGTAACACTACATAAGTTCAAAACTCCGTCCTTTAAAACAGAAAATACGAGTACACACGATTAAGATCTAAATTACATAGCACTTTATCAAACATGCCGCTCAAATTATTCATAGTGCAGCCTGCGTCTCATTTTCGGGCCATTACAGCGTGTGGGGTAACGAGTTTGTCGATGGTAATAACTTCATATTATGTACGACGTTTTATATTATCACTTTAATTTTTTAAAAATAAATTTAAAAAGATAGATAGAAAGAGTAGAATGAATTGTTACATAATTAAAGCAGAGTGTTTTCAGGTATAATTGAGGACTAGCGGCCCGCTCGCGGTTTCACCCGCGTGAACTATGTTATTATTATATTATATTTTCTGTCTCCATGACTACGGTCTAGTGACGTCTATGCAAAATTTGAAACTTCTAGCATTTGTAGTAACGAAGTTTCATACAAACTTTCGACCCCAAAAACAACCCCTTAGAAATCGAATATTGCAAATTCCCGTCTTAGCGAGCACCTACGTCCTATAAGTAACTCCTATGCAAAATTTGAGATTCCTAGTACATGTAGTTTCTGAGATTTCGTGATGAGTGAGTGACCTTTCGATTTTATATATATAAGAAGATATCACAGTGAAAATTAAGAAGATTTTGAAACTCAGATTGTTTGGGTACCTCGGGCGTCTGAATGAGTGACAAAAGAATGGCTAAAATGATTTAAAAATCAAAAGTGAGTGGTAAGAGAACAGAAAGAGACTTCGATTAATCTTAAAGAACACAGTATCGTTAATACTGGAGGAAGATAACGCGAAAGACATGAGGATATGTATTAAGACCTCAGAGACATAAGGAACTCCTGAGGATATGTGTTAAGACTTAACAAGTTGATAGCTTTGGACGAGGGGTAACAGATAGGCTGAGACATAGAGACGTAGCATTTGGCGCATTTGGCGCTCCTTTCTTTCTGGGTATCTATAACGGGTACCCAAAAAAGATTAAAAAGATAGAGAACAAATTATCTATCTATCCGTAATAATTACTTTATTCTTTTGTTCCTGGTATATTGAACAGTGTTTGTTTGTAGAAAAACGAAAGAGACACTAGTAAAAAAAATATATACACAATTTAACTTTTATTTTTCACAAGACTCACCAAATATTACACAAGAAAGTATTGTAAAAATGTTGTTCGAGTCTCACTTTTATGGCGTTATAAGTTGAGCCGTCGTTAAAGCGTAATGATGACATAAACGCGGATGTATGCCGTTAGCCGTATATTTTTCTAACGTTCCTTTTATGTTGCTACAGATTCCACAAGCTATTCTATGATGAATGAAACGGAAGGAACTTTATAATCTATACTAATATTATAACCCGTAGAGTTTGTTTGGTTGAACGAGCTAATATCAGGAACTAACTAACTTTACTGGTTTGAAGTAAAATGTTATCTTGTGATGGATAGTAGATTTATAAGTATTTGTTTAGTGGCTACAAGTGGCTTTCTATTTCTATGATTAGTCTACACCATGGCCTATGTCCTATATCCAGCAGTGGACAAAGACAGGCTGGTGATGATGATGATACGCACAAACCATCTATGATTGAAAGTAGGCCTGCGTTTAGTTCAGCACATGTCTATTGAGCCAACTTTTTTTAAATTAATATTTTTTTTAATTATAAGTACTTTTGTTAAATTTAATTCAAATATATTTTTAAATATGATATATAAATACAAGAGCTAGTCTACAATAATTTTGTTTTTTTTTTCAGTATCCCGCTTATATCCAGCTTATAGCACGGTAGGGGGAACCTAGTCAACACACTCTGTTCCTCGCTTTACGTTGGGATCAAAATTTTGTGTATAGATATAGAGACGGAGCTTCAATGTCGTTTATTTATTACTATTTTAAATTGCAAGAAAATTATTTATTGCTATAATGCCACCAAATAAATAAAAAAAAATTCCTTATTCTATTCTAACAAAAACAAAACAATATATCAATTAGCTAAAGATATCTATAGACAGTGGTCAGTTGGCCATTACGCGTTCATAACTAAAGCTGCTAATTGAGGCGTGTCCGGTCATTTGTTCTGAACTTTCAGAGGTCAACGCTTGTTAGTTACAACGTCAATCCGAATGTTAACGGAAACCAATCTATGGGGAAAACGCACCGAATAACTTTTAGTTACAAGAAAAGGGTTGATTGTTGGTGTTTTTCTTTATAAAATAGGAAGTTCAAAGAGTTAATGTTATATTTAGTTCTATTTTTATGTTGTTTTCTTTGATAAAATAATAAAAGTACGACAAAAATAATAACAAATGTGCTATTTATATATACTCTACAAAAAGTCTACAATTGTTATTGATAATTAAAATAAATTTGTTTAATTCAAGCTTACTCTTTTCAGTATCAGTAACCAAAAGTTTATATTATACAAATATTTATAAAAGTTATTAAGTAAATTAATAATACATTTTATTGTCAAGTCTAAAATGACTCATCAATGTAATAAAAACGCGGGAAAATCGACGACACATTAAATCTTATGATTACGATAGTAGGAACCTACGTATACCTATGCAAAAAGGTTTTTACCTTTGTAAAATTTACACCAGGCCAAGAAATATGTAAAAATATCTAAAAAATCATAGATAAGAAGCAATTTCGTACATAATCTAATATTTCACCTGCAATTTAACAGCGACGCGTCACGATGACTCGTAATTCAATATGGCGGAGCGTCAGCCGCGGGGCGTCAGCCGAGATCGCATTAGTGTATAGATTACCGGAAAATTAAACCTCCGTTGCGGTTATGGGCGCCTGGTACTTTCGTGTATTCATATCATATGTAAATTTGTCATTTATTTTTTTTTATGTTGACAGATAATAAATATAACTCAATAAGATATAAACATAATAAAAATAAAAATCTGTATATGTTAATAATTTAAAAAATCTATTATTATATTAATTATTTTTATTTTCATATTTTGCTTGATAAAAATAATGATTATGAATGAATGAATGAATGCCTTTCGCGTCATAAAAAAATTTTTAGAAAATTTGAAATAACAACTTTTGAATATCAATTTTTTTTTAAATTTAGTGTACGAGCTTTAAAATAGTATATTTATTTATATTTTAAATTTGTAATATTTTATAGATTTTACTCAGAAAAATAAAATATTATGAAATAATTGAAATTTTCTTAAACAAAATTTATTCATATCAATAAATAAATTTAAAGTAAAATTCAGATACTATAAATATTTTATTACGTAATATTTTATGACAGTTTAACAGAGTATATTTGAATTTGTACTTAAAATGATGTAGGTACTCGATACTCAGAATCGACGACGCTATTCTATGATAAATTGAATAGCGCTCGCTCGTTTAGGTGACGAATTATTTATTTAATATGCATTTACACTCCGGTGGTTTATATTTATATATCTTAAGTATTAAAATCATTGGTTATTGTTTGCTGTTCTTAAATTTGAAATATACTCAAAAAAGTAGGAGAAAACTTATGTAATAAGTTTATAAGAAAAAAACAAATTAACTCAATAATTTATAAATCGGTTGTTGAACTTTTTTCTTGTAGACAAAGGGCGGCATGAAGTGAAGAATTTTAAATGTTAATAAGAGTAGTAGAACTCAATATTATATCTAAACCTACCAAACGTGAACGATTATCTTGATTTATTCAGATATCGATTTAATAGATGGTTCCTATCGAGCTATCATGTCAAACAAATCAACGTACATACATACATACAAAGAGGTGCAAAATGTGATACGATAGTTTTAGAATTTAAATTTATATTACACTAATATGTTATTTCAATAAATTAAATTAAATACAAATATTTATTATTTATTTTGTCTGTTAAATTTTCAACTAAAAACTACTTACAAACAACAACTTGTACATTGTACATTTTCCCACAAAAACATTGACGAATTTATAGTCGATTAACATCGAGCTTAATTAAAACAGTCGCGTGGAAAATGGTTAAACATGAGTAAATTATGGGCTTAAAAGATAATCGAGTTAGATTGATGTAAAATGTCATGTTATGGCCAGTTTATGTTATTTATAGAATTAGTTATTTTGTTAGAAATTTGTATGGGGTACGATATTTTCTGCTTTTAAGTCTTTTTTTTTTGTTTTATTTCTAAAGTAGGTAATCGATAAAATTAAACACAAAACGAGATAATAAAAATGAGAATAAGAATAATGTATAATAAGAAGGCCAGTCGTGGAGCAGGGGCACACAGTGTTATGGGTTCGATCCCCATTAGAGTAAATTAAATTTATTTACATTTTGTGAAAAAGTAAAGTGCAGCGTTGAGATCAGCCATTCTCATGAACTCAGCGAACATCCTCCAGAACTCAGCGGAAAGTGGGGAAAGGAATGTCTCAATAATAGGTTCCCTCTGTCTACCCTTCTACATACTGGATATAGCGAGTAAATAAAAAAAAATATAGAAAAAAAAACTTTATCTATCAATATTCTAAAATAATCCTTAGTAAGTTAATATCAGTTTCATACAACTCGTGTGTTTGAAATGTAGTAGAGTCGAGAACGCAATAAATTGAATAAATCCCTTGCATCCGCTGTGTTGCTACTGAAAATAAGTGTCACCACCGCGCAGCGCGTCCATTTTATTTTTAGCATATTCCAGTAATGACTTTTTCAATATCTACGAGTGCTTTGCTTATAACATATCTAATTTAATAAAAACTAATGAATATTTGTAGTAATTATTGATATTTTCAATGTTCCTTTGGCACAGTATTTTTTTTAATTTTATTTATTGCAATACACACAGTTAACACCTGAGTATATTACATAACTCAATAAAATTTCCACTTACAAATTAAACGTGGAATGAATATAATGTATTTAAGATAAAATAAAAAAAAAATATTTGTTAGTTGTTTCAACAAATTGTTAGTTTAAATTTCAAAGCAGTTATTTACTTATAATTTAAATTAAGATTGTCAGTTTGGTCGTATAACGGAGAACTCAACGTTGAGTCAAACTCAGGTTCCGTAGACCCTAAGACTCCACTGTTTGTTTGTCCGTCTTTCACCATCCTGTATTCCATAGCTATATCGTGCAAGGTATCGTGAAAATTTTACATATCATGTAATTCTGCTGCCGCTATGACATGTACCTACCAAAATTTTAATATAAATTTAAGGAACCCATGCTACAGAAATATTTTTTTTTCGCCGTTTTATAGACAATAGTACGGAATACTTAATGGGCGAGTCCGACTCGCACTTGGCCGGCTTATTTTGTAATAATACTACAAGTACTAAAATTATCTACAAATTTCTAATTGTATATTTTGTTATTGGACGTTTAAATCAGATGAATATAAAAATATTAAATTGTCAACATTAAAGTATTTTTTTCTTGAGTACTTACAAATTAATGCATGGATAAGAAAGTAATTCACTTCAGTAAAAATCTAGTCCAATCCCTGTAGGCCAAATTTTTGTTTACTGTTTTCTTAGGTATTTACTCTACCTACTTACGCTACCCTATTTACTCATATATTTGTTTCGTCAATATCCCCAGATTGGCTCCAGAATTTCTCTTAAGACATCAAAGCCACCCTTATATATTATAAGGGAATAAGAATGTTTTTTCGCTTGAAAAAATTGGTGTGATAAATAAATTAGGCTCAGATTTAAGCGTACATTTTTCTAAGAGAGCGGCGGGCGGGATTCAAAATTGGGGAAATATGTGGAAATACGTCATTTTGACATATGAAAAGCTAAGTCGATTTGTTTTGGACGTTTTGAATTGATATAAATTGTGGGACCATTGTCAAAGAGAGTGTTGTTACTCTAAATAAACTAGTATAAAATCACTCCATCTACATTAAGAATGAAAGGCTAGACTTTTTTCTTTAAAAAATAATTTAAATTAATAGTTAATATCTCTATCGATGGTTGTGGGTTCGATTCACGTACATTTTACATATTCTGCTTGAATTTAAATAAAATGTAATTGTTCTTTTACTAAGAATTATATAACAATGCGATTTTTTTTATATAATTGTAAAGTGGGAAACGAAATGATTTATCATTTCTTATCATTTATCCTTCTTTTCTTTAATATATTATACGGTGGGTTCAAATTTCATCGTACTTTTACACAAAAAATAACTCAAAAAAATATATTATATTAAACAGGAAGTATCATATATACTATCATTTTATTTCATCCCTATCCGTTATGTCCAGGTCCGGGTCGTTGCCCCTGTAACGACACATACCCAGTCTTTTGCTTTTAGCTGAATGAAATTCCACATGGCCAGAGATAGCGGATATATGTTGGTTATTTTTAATAATATTGGTATTACATTGAAAAATCCACCTACTAAAGTTTTACTACTGTAGGTAGTTTATTTATTTGTTTTTTATTGAGTTACAAAAAAAACAACTTCGCATAACAGAGAAAGAGAATCTAGTGCTAACTCTCCTTTCTCCACTTTCCGCCTAAATTTGAAGATATTACATATTGAGTGGCGAAACTCAGAAATAAAATGATTTTTCACTTACGAATATAATATTAGGTTATCTATACATTAACTCGTTACACTGTTATAGAGTACGATTAAACTATATACATATACATTTTAACTAATTTTTTTATTTTCTGTCTACTTTAAAGTCAAAACTTGTAAAATAGTGAAAGTCATTCTTCTTTATTTTTATTCTTCGATCTAGTGCGATTTTGTTAATACACAGGAATAAAAATAAACCAACCGACAACCATCGCTAAATACTCATATACAAAAGTTTAATTCAATTAAATAATGTTATTGTTTAATAAAATAGTACTTATATTTTTTGCTTTTACTCTTAATAAACAAATAGGAATGAGAGATTTTTCAATATAAAATATGTAATTTTTAACATAAAATACAATAGAATGTACAAAACAATAAGCGAGCTACTCTACAATGTACTACAAATAATTTATTAAGTTTATTTGTTTTTATTTTATGTTGTACTTTTTTGTTGAATTTATGAGTTCAAAATTATTTTTAAAACGACTTAGTAGTAATTATTACATGTAATATTTAGACATCATCATTTACATATATGACAGAAAAACGAAGAGACTCTCGTGGCGCAGTCGGACAGGAACTAACTATAAACGCGATGATTGTGAGTTCAACCTCTTTCGTGAGTTCTCCATTCAACGTGACACTGGCGAAGTGATTTTGTGCTCAACTGGCACGCTCAGAACGCCATAATAGAAAGAACAGAACAGAACAGAACAGATGATTGTGAGCTCAATTCTTGGGGGGGGGGGGTGATGAGCATTTTTTAAATTTCCCAGCACTGGTAAGATACAATGCTTTATTTAGTTTAGTCTATATAAATACAGGAAACACGTTGCATTCGATTAACAATCCTACTAATATTATGAAAGTTTGTAAAGATGGATGTTTGTACCAAATTCACGCAGAATCGACTGGTAATACGAGTTACCTTAGAATATCAAATAAATATACATAAAGATTTTTGGTATTTTAGGTAAAATAAATAAGTATAAGCGGGCGAAGCCATACCTGGGTCGCTGGTAGGATATGAATTTCTTAGTTTTATTTGTCAGTTAAATAGCGCATAGTTTGTGTAGTGGACGTTCAATGAAAAGAGTCTGAAAGGCACTTATTTCGTTGAAAGCGTTGTAAGGCCTTTGTGCAGTATGAAGAGGCAGGCTGACTGGTTTTAAAATTTAAATTGTCATGCGTCATATTCAGAATGGTATGTCAATAAAAGCTTATATATGCAGTATATATAAATAATAGTTATGTTTGGACTTTTTTGCTCATTTGAAATTATAATGATTTGCTGCTTTAAAGAAAATTGTATTTTTTTCTAATATGATTATTTTTTATGGTTATTGTTATTAAACTAGTAGTGACTAGATATACTAGAGCGATAATAATGTTATTGGAAATAACGAAATTCATTAAATTAAACTTTAAATTATTATCTCTCCTCTTCCTCCTCTCTCTTAATTTATCTGCAAATTATATATTTTTAAATATTTAAATTAAAAAAAAAAATAATGACTAATCTTTGTACAGGAAAAAATTCGAACATGAATCCAGGTGAAAACGCTAGCTAAGATAGCAATCATGTGGCATCGTCCCTTGAGAAAATTCCACAAATAACGGCAGGTAATAACGTTATGGGTTTTAAGTGTTTTCTTATCCATTTTGTAATAACACAGTACCATAAGTTATATTAAAAGAGGGGTAGACTTAAGGTAGAAATTATAAGGATTCCTTAACATTTTTTATATTGTGTAAAACGTAAAGTTTAAGACAATCCTCATCATCTTTTCCTCATGGAGTTCAAATTCTTTAGAAGCTGTAATATCTCACTAGCCTAAATATTTTGCAATGTATCTGCAAGAATGCGTCAGATTAGCTACATGTGGTAAACTGTTCAATCGTTGGTACCGACGGTAAATATATGTATATATGCATCTGAAATTGTAATCATTCTTGATTATCTTTTGCTCTGAATATGTACTTACACAATATGTAAAAATAAAAATACAAAAAAAATATTACATTTTGTTCAACCTATACATTCAGGTAGATATTTTACATAAATATACTCGTACGTACAAGGTCCTTGAGAAAATCTGGACCAACAACTCTTATATGTAGATTGTACATCATCGATGTTATAGATGGAGCTTCTATTTATATGACAGCGCACCACGCTAGTGTACTCATATAAACTAGATTCTTCACTCTGGTAAGAAATATAATAGAACATGCGGCGTTAAGTTTCGCCATTCACCGCGGAATGTCACATAAAAATTCCCTTCTCTTCATGGTGAATCTTTAAAAAGTATTTATTGTTTATGATTATATTTTTATTTCTTGGATCAGACCAAATGGTCCATTTTGTTTAACTGGCCTGCAGAAACAAAATAGTCCCTAACCACACGTCATCCCTAACCAATACTCGAACCCATCACTATCTCATAAGCACGAACAGTTCCAAACCACAACACCATAACACCAAAGCATTTACATACACAATAAAATCGATTTAGCCGCGTACCGAACAGCGATCGACGGCAAAAATGAAACTTCGCGTTGTGGAAATCAGTCACTATCAGATTTGAATTTAAATTTGGCCGTGCAAACGACGCCGGGATTAAAATTCAGTATTTGAAAGGCATTGTAATTAATCTTGCCTCGCACCGGTACGGTAGCCCGGTAGTCCCTTGCGCCGTTAATCTTTCTTGTCTCACGTATACAAATAGTATGAAATCGTGAGGTTATGAAATTAGTTAGCTTTCTTGTTTTAGAATCTAGTNTATGGATTTTAAGTGTTTCCTTATCCATTTTGTAATAACACAGTACCATAAGTTATATTAAAAGAGGGGTAGACTTAAGGTAGAAATTATAAGAAGGATTCCTTAACATTTTTTATATCGCATACATATATAGCATTTAATGGAAAGGTTAGTTGACTGAGGTGGTCAACCAGTAGAAGTAGATCAAATAGTAAGAAAAGAAGGACATTATAAGCTATAAAGATATTATATATTAACACACCGTACTACTAACATAAAAAAATAAAACGTAAAGTTTAGGACAATCCTCATCATCTTCTCCTCACGGAGTTCCAATTCCTTAGAAGCTGTAATATCTCACTAGCCTAAATATTTTGCAATGTATCTGCAAGAATGCGTCAGATTAGCTACATGTGGTAAAATGTTCAATCGTTGGTACCGACGGTAAATATATGGATATATGCATCTGAAATTGTAATCATTCTTGATTATCTTTTGCTCTGTATATGTACTTATACAATATGTAAAAATAAAAATACAATAAAAATATTACATTTTGTTCAACCTATACATTCAGGTAGATATTTTACATAAATATACTCGTACGTACAAGGTGCTTAAGAAAATCTGGACTAACAACTCTTATATGTAGATTGTACATCATCGATGTTAAAGATGGCGCTTCTATTTATATGACAGCGCACCACGCTAGTGTACTTATATAAAGTAGATTAAAATGGAAATGAATAATTTTTATATCCTCGCTCTAATAAAATATTTTTTATTTCAGCACCACATTTTATCTTCTAAGAAATACAAGAGAAAGTGCGGCGTTGAATTTCGCCACTCACCGTGGAATGTCACATAAAAATTGGATGGTCCATGGAGAATTCCCTTCTCTTCAACGGTGAAGCTGTAAAAAATATTTATTGTTTTTTGCAAAAAAATACGTGTCAATTATTATCGTTTTATTTCTTGGATCAACAGGACCTAATGGTCTACTTTGTGTTCTAGCCTGCAGAAACGAAAATATCCCTAACCACACGTCATCCCTAACCGATACTCGAACCCACCACTATCTCATAAGCACGAACAGTTCCAAACCACAACACCATAACACCAAAGCATTTACATACACAATAAAATCGATTTAGCCGCGTACCGAACAGCGATCGACGGCAAAAATGAAACTTCGCGTTGTGGAAATCAGTCACTATCAGATTTGAATTTAAATTTGGCCGTGCAAACGACGCCGGGATTAAAATTCAGTATTTGAAAGGCATTGTAATTAATCTTGCCTCGCACCGGTACGGTAGCCCGGTAGTCCCTTGCGCCGTTAATCTTTCTTGTCTCACGTATACAAATAGTATGAAATCGTGAGGTTATGAAATTAGTTAGCTTTCTTGTTTTAGAATCTAGTGTTATATAAATATTTGTGCAGTTATATTTACTTTTATGATTGGACTTTTTGCTGTTTGTGGATAAATGTTTTTACATATATGTATGTAAAAAGTATTGAGACCTTCGCAACGATGTGTTCTTGACTGCTATTCGTAATAATGTATTATTTTCATTTCCATTGGAACAAGGCAAAACGCGGCGTTGAATTCCACCATTCAACTCGCAATATCTCGAAAATTTTACACTACAGTGCCTACTCTTCTATATACAGCGTAAAGTATATTTTGATATTAGTTATTATATTTTAATATTTAGGTATTATTTCATAATCTAACTCCAGCGTAATTTGGTATACTATAAGAAGCTTGTACATACATACCCATATACCGAATCTTTACGTTCCATTAATTTTAAGACATTGAATGTTGGGTGGCGAACATTGCTATTTTTTTATAACTTGTGAAATAATTGTTTTCATATATTTTACACTAAAATTTAACGAAGAAAAGTTATATTATTCCATAGTAACCTTAAGTGAGTTCATGTATAAATCGACATTTATGATTATGAGTTTCAGTTCCTTAAAATAGGTGGTTTAGTAAGGTAAGTTGTTCGTGTTATCAGACTGTAAGGTCGCTATAGCCTCGCGTCACGGCAGAAATCAGTTACGTTTTACGAAAACAATTTTGTAAACATGAATAAAAAGCTGTTTAAGATATACACGGATTATATTAGAAAAACAATAATGGTAAGTTGAGTTGAGTTTTACCACAAAAAGCACAATGGCTCGAATTCGTGCCAAAAGTAAAGAGCTTTAATTGTTAATTCAAAAAAAATCAATTGCTAAATATATCAAACTAGCGGCCCGCTCGCGGTTACACCCGCGTGAACTATGTTATTATTAATTTCTGTCTCCATGACTACGTCCTAGTGACGTCCATGCAAAATTTGAGACTCCTACTAGCATTTGTAGTAACGAAGTTTCATACAAACTTTCGACACCAAAAACAACCCCTTAGAAGTCGAATATTGCAAATTCCCGTTTTAGCGAGCACCTACGTCCTATAAGTAACTCCTATGCAAAATTTTCCTAGCACATGTAGTTTCTGAGATTTCGTGATGAGTGAGTGACCTTTCGATTTTATATATATATATATATAGATTAGCTTCAAGCAGTATCCCGCACACAGCAGGGTAGGCAGAAGGAACCTAGTGTTAAGACACGCTATTACTCACTGTTCGCTGAATTCTGGAGGCATTGCGTATTGAGGGGCAGAACTCAACGCCGCGCTTTGCTTTGGTAAATATATTTACTTCTTAAATGGAAAAGTTGATTCTTGCGAATTTAGTAGATTAGTAGTATGGCACACACATACACAGTAGGTATACAAAAATATTTTATCTATATAATTTTCAAAAGCCTTTAGCATTTCAACGCAGCAGGTACATATCGTTGGAAATAAATAGAAAAAAGAACGTGTAAAAATGTTTTCGATTGTTTGCAACAACAATGACCCCATGTAAGTGACGTGCTTGGAATGGAAAAAAGGTTTCGTGTAAAATGCATTATTGGATGGTCCAGTCATATATAGGCATATACTAAGTTCTTAATGGACCGAGATCCCAGGGCCCCGAGACCTACGTCATTTTAGCAAAGCTGAAATTGTTGAGTTGGCGCTATCTCCGAAAGGTCCTCACTTTCAAGTTAGAGAGTATGCATATAGTTTTAACTACATATTAGACTAATAGTCCTTAAAAATTTCAGCTTTGCTAAAGTGACTTAGGTCTAGCAGCTCTGGGATCTTGGGCTATAAGTGTTGTACTTACATACTTACGTAGGTTAATATTTAAACAAACCAAACAATTTTTTTTCACTTATCATTAGTTTATATATGATGTTTAGATGCCATTTATTACCTTTTCTTGTTTCTCTGTTCTCTCTGTTCTCTTTTTTCCACGTGATTTCGATATGAATATTAATTAACCTATTGTCTGTTTTTACCTCTTCGCTGGAAATGTTTATATTTCATCTTAGATTATCGTTATCAAACTGTAAGGAGTTCGGACCGGACTTACAGGAGTGAGAAAATGAAAATATGAAATCTTTCCTTCCCCCCGAGTACGAATCGAACCCACAAGCACGCTTACAGTTGCACGCTTATGCCCCTTCACGACGGTCTATTTCCAATTCCTTATAACAGCAAATGCAAAATATATTTGCACGAACAAGCGGATTGCTCATCTAATTACCGTATACGTAACAAGCTCCACTAAGTTTATACTATACCAGAATGGGAACTATTCCTAAACAAACACAGACAAAATAAACAAGTCTCGATTCATTCAATTAGCGTTACTCGGCAACTCCCTAAGGTGTTCATTTACTTAAAACGTATGGAGCAATTACTTTGAAGTACACGTGTCGTAGGCAATTGGTAAATATTTTGGTAAATATAAAAATTATAAAAGCAAAACGCAGAAGAACAACGTTTGATTGTAAACCTGATGGTTGTGGGTTTGATTTCCATTTCTCCGCTCTGGTAGCAAGGCAAGCAAGCAAGCAAGGCAAAGCACGGTGTTTAGTTCCGCCCCTCAACTCGCCATGAATATAATTCAGTCCTTCATTCATAGTCACACCCTTGTGTCGTGGTGCAGACCAGGATGGCCTCTACATCTATCTACATCCTTTTACAAAGTAAGTGGCTATGACACCTTTTCGTTAATATAGCCATATTTAGATATGTACGAAACCCTCTCAGCCAAAATGTATAAGTCAGAATTAATCTAATCTGGATACTTGCACATGATGCGAGCAAATCGAATTCCCGATGCCACACGCTGGAAGCGCCGATAATTGAGTCTGATAGTCTAAATAGATACCTATCATATTGAGGTGGGGTTATGAAATTATTATTTTTTGTTTAAAATAACTATTTCATAGGTTATCGGACTAAAAATAATTGTTTTTTTGATTGCTTTACACTTTATTACAGTATATAAGGGTTAACATTGAGAGAACGTAGTGTTAACACACTCCGTTTTTTCCACTTTGGCTAGAATTCATGACGCTGCGTGTTAAAGGGCGGCGTTGAACCGCCGACCTCTCAACGGACTGAACAGGCGTAATTTAACGCCGCGCTTTGTTTTACCAGAGTGGAGAGATAAGAATAAGTATTTCGTTCGAGTGGAAATGAAACCCACAGCCATCACGTTACAGTCACAACCTTGTGCCCCTGCTCCTTGATATTTTAATTATATCCGGAACATCCCTTATAAAGTTTTATCGCATATACTAATACAAAACCCCAATTGTTTCATAGTCCAGCAATTATAATAATTCGCTAACGTTTTGTGATCATAAACATAGTGTATTGTTCATTACGTGGTCTGCACCTAGAAAATTTCCCAACGGATAGAAATGGTCAGTGCATACAGATTGCATGTACGGGCGACCATATGTGAAAATACTTCAAATAAGTACGATTCTTACAGTTATTTAAATAAAGGCTATTTTAGAGTATTTGGAAATATATTATAAGAGATTGTATAAAGTTTGTTGACGTTTGTTCACTTTATTATTTTGTTCTTTCGTCTCGCAAATATTTTGTCTGGATCAGGTTGTTTGCGCGACTCTGGAAATATTTGATCACAAGTACAATTTACAATGTACTTCCTCTTCATAAATAAAATATATATATAAAAAAGACTTTTTTCCTTGCAAAACATAGTAAATGCAAATTTATATTTTCTATTCTATTTTATACTATTTCTATTCTATGTTAATAATAACATATTTTCTATAGAATTCCCTATTAATCCGCAAGAAGCACTTGGGTGAAGGTCTCTTCCAAAATAGACCATGATCATCAGTCTGGGTGATTTGAGTTCTGTTGTCTCTAAATATATCGTCCAGCCATCTCGTGTGAGGTCTTCCTTTATATCATTCCTCTTGGACCTAGCTAGAGCGGCCTAATATAAAATATGTACGTAAATCTCCCTTATCTTCTATTGTCCTATAAGTTTCTAAGTCTTAATAACATTTTTAGAAAGATATTTTTTTTATTTAACATAACGAGACAAACCTGCGCCTCTACGATACTGTCCAAATACTCTAACCACTAAGCTATACGTTCTTATCGCGCTATTTTGCGATTCTTGTACGGTTGTTACAACTTACCATTGTTGTAAACAAGATTTAAGCTACCTTTATGCCCAATACGAACAAAACCATAAAACCACTGTAATTTTGCCAAATTTGAATATCAATTAACAACCTTGATATATGCCGTACACCCACACTTATTGTAGGTACTCATTGTCCTTAGTGAATATGTTGAAATTTTTCATGCAAATTACGAGCGAACCCGTCAAGCTCTTATGGTAATGTGTTTTGATCAAATACTGTCTCGGAAATATTATTATGTACATATTTTTGTGTTTGGCATTCGTTTAAACTTGATAATGGCGTGTGTGTGCAGTTCTATTGTTGAATTATTCGTGTATTACATATAGGCATATATATAAGTATACATATATGTAAGAATGTTAAAAAATCAAATTCAAATTTGGTGTAGAATAAAAATATTAGAGTGAGAGAGACGATTAACACGACTGTATTATAAGTGCCTGAAAAGTGATTTGTGACAAAGTATTCCGTTTTTAGGGTTCCGTACCTCAAAAGGATCACCTTATAGGATCACTTTGCTGTCCGTCTTGTCGTGTTGCCCGTTTGTCCATCTGTCAAGACCTTATCTTGAGTTGAGGTATCAAAATGGAAATTAAAATCAAATATTCTTGAAAATACTAATATATCTATTGAATATATTTTTTTAGTTTATTTAATTTAGTGTAATTTATTTTTACATATTCATACATAAATTTTAATATTGACCACGTCTATTTATTTCTAAGTTATCCTTTCTGCGAAAACGTAGGGTTTAACGTACTTTTGTGTTTATAATAATTTTTATAACCAAAAAGTTTTGATAGAAAAAGGTCCACCAAATAGGAAAAAGTTTTTTCACATAAATATTAAGTATAAATATATTATAAAAGTACACCAATAGGTTGAAGTCCCGCAGGAAAATATTCCTATATATAATTTCAGACATACGTCACTCCACTACACCACGGTCAACTAGAGTTATAATAAAACAACATTATAATAGAAGTTTATATGAACCAGTTTAAAATAAAACATCCACGTGGACCTTTTTAAATATATTTTTCTTAAAGCATAACAGAAGACCGGTGGGACGACCCCTTGCCAGATGGGCCGACGACATAAAGAGGTTGGCGGGAAGCGGATGGGTCCGAAAAGCTGAGGATCGAGTGCGGTGGCGAGAATTGGGGAAGGCCTATGTCCAACAGTGGACAAAAGATGGCTGTTGATGATGATGATAATGATGATAAAAGGGCCTTCTGGGGCACAGATATAGTGCAGTTGCGTTCATTGCGTTTTCTATCTGATTACACACAATTATTATATTTTAAATCAAGCAATCTTAACACCAGTTAGTTGTGAATTCGAATCCCACTTGGGAGAATGAATTATTTACATTTCATATATTTACATTTCACCTTCGTTTCTAGTAGACAGAGTACGGCGTTGAGTACCGCCACTTGACAGGCAATGAATCGAAATCGGGCGGGAATTGGTGAACGTAGCGTCTTAATAGTCGTTCCTGAGCGCGGAAAATATTAAATATATAATTTCCTCGAGGGGGAATCGAACCCACAACCTTTCGCGTGTATAGTTGCAAGCTTGTTCCTCTGCATCACGACGATGACGAATGGAGAATGATTGGAAACAATATTTACTTTTTTTGCATATGGTAACTTAGTGCATATTTTATGCGACCACAAATTATGAAGGCAGTAGCCGCTATCCCTCAGTGGACCGGAAGTGACATAGAAGTTGTATATCTAGCAGATTTCCAACTTTATGAAAAACATATTTTAGATTGAACGCATATACATAGTCATGTTAATAATTAAGAAATTGTAGTTAGCCTCACTCTGGTTAAGCCTCCGATAACCTGAACATTTATTATCTCTGCTGTCGAGGCAAAGCGTGGCGTTCAGTTCCGCCACTGAACTGCAAATTCTCTAGAATTCGGCGAAAAATGATAAAGAACAGAGTGTCTTAACACTAAGTTTCTTTTGTATACAGCGTGAAGTCAAAAAGTAATCAAAATACAAATTTAGTACTATACTTTATGTTTTGTACACATTTATTATTATTTAATATATACTAATGTCTCACACACCGCTCGTATACTAAGAATATGAAATCTAAGAAACAAAAAATATCTTCGAATTCGGACATGAGACAATCCTTTTCATAGTAGGCGAGATATTTTATGCCTCAATAGCGACTCTGATCACGTTTCCCCTACATTAATATGTATGTAATTCAGATCGTTATTGAACTTGACTTAGATGATGTGAATGATGAAATTTTGAACGAAAATATAGTAAACGCTAGTTAATAATATTATTTAAGAGATTTTATAATATATTTATAGTATTTGACATAAAAAAAAACAGCATTCATATTTTCTTTTAGTTTTACACTGTATCCCGCACATAGCAATGTAGGCAAAGATACTCTGAGAACCTAGTGTTAAACACTCCATTCCCAGCAAGACACTCATACATACATATAATCCGGAAAAATGTTAAGTATTAACATAAAAGTAAATATATTTTTTAAAGCCTCTATCTCAGCCTAACTCTGTGCAACTGACCCAGGAGGATAAATATATATTGTTGTTTGTTATTATATTTTATTTCCATAAACAATTTTAACTATTCTATTATAAGGCTCTACTGTTATTATGTTAATTCAAGTTAAGCACTATTCATTATGCATACTTCAAGAAAGCTGACCATAGAAGAATGTGCTACATGCATTATATTTCCATACTGTGAAACACATTACATTGTTAAGGTTTTTAATTCTAAGCAGTATAATAAATATAATGCAAAATTGAAAGAAAAAATTGAAACTAGACCTAGTATTTTGAAATATAATGCTAAAATAAACAAATACATACAATACATTAATGTCCGTTTTCTTTATGTAGTGTATAAAAATATTTTAAATATTAGTTCTAACAGAATCACTCGTCACTTTTCCTAAATATTTACGAATGTATTATTCTTGTGTCATAAGCATAATTCTTTATATCTCTAGCCAAATAGACAGTTACAATCATTTCGCCAGTATCATCAACTTCTCCATACCTTATGAGGTCTCCAAGCTTTTTACGTGACCTTCCTTCCGAATATCATCGATATTATGTTCACGAAGATCAACCAAAGTCTCCTCCTACCTCAAAAGATAAAATAAATAAAGATAAAATGTATTTTATACATTAAACTACAGCCAATAAAATCATTCCTACAATGATTCGTACATTCGGACAGCAAAAGGGCAACATTGGTATACAATTTCGTTCGACGATTATAGCAATTCAGTTTTCGAGTGAATAAAATAAGCCTGTCGTGTCGAACAATTACACTTGGATATCAGGTTCGTATCATTATAGTTAGCGTAGATACGTATGTGGAAATACAATTATATTAACTTTTCATTTTTCGGTTGTAGAATAAAATTTAATGGTAATTTTCAGCTTTTTTTAATGAAGTACTCGTAGCAATTTGTTGATATTTTTGATAACTTAATTCATAAAATTCAATAAGTTATAATCAATTTCTAAATTGAAGTAAAAATTATAACATTGTTTTAAAGTAAATAATAAATTCATTAAATATTTACAAAATAATAACCTAACATTTTGAGCTTTTTCTCGCAAGGCAAGCAGAGGGCACTTAATAGACAGTCAGTTTCTCACTTTCCGCCCAACTTCTTGAAAATCATTATGAGTAGTGTACGGTTTTTTCATTAAGTTTTATATTCAGTTCTTAGTATAACCAAAAATTAGTTTCAATTTTGTTTAGGAATCATTATTTACATCATCACATTCAAATAACACCTTAAGTAAAGAAAATAGAACTTATTTATAAAAGTAAAAGTATACGATTCCTCCAAATATATTTTTATCTACGTTCTTTAATATCATTTTTCAAAATGTTACCAACACTTAAAAGTGATAAAATAAGAACATAACTTCTTATTCGATACTAAATTAAAGTGAAATGGAAATAAAACTACGAGCAAAATATTATCTCCGGTAGCGAGATAGCATATATTTTACTCGAGCGATTATTTCGTCGAAATCGTTGGCTGACTGAATAAAATAATCCCATGTTTAATGTTACCATAAAATTAAATGTACTGAGATATTTTACGTTTTAAATTGAATAGTCTACACTACAGTAGAACTCAACACGCAATGCCTCCAGAATTTGGCGGAAAGTGGGGAACGGAGTATCTTAACACTAGGTTCCCTCTGCTTACTATGCTGTGCGCGGGATACAGCGTGAAGCTGATATTTTTTAAAATTGAATAGTCACTTATTTGGCGCCACAATAACGTAATAGCGATTTTTTTTAAAAACAAGTAAAATTTGTAAATTCTTTACCCTTCAATGTTTGTGTGTAATAATATTCCCTTTATATACTAGTTGCTATGCATCATAAGTATTTTTTTACTTTTTGATTCCTTCTCCATTTTTGCATTTTTTTGTTTGTAAAATTTAATTTTAGTTTGCAGTAAAATGAATATACGACTATACATAAATATTCCGTCAAGTGTAAATTTAATCCAGAACTTTCACCTCTAATACGAACCTTACTAACTACACTATGATGCCGTGATCGCCCTTTTTTGAAAGGAACAGCCACGCTAATATGTTGAGGTAATATAAAATTGCTGTAGGTACCTGTATATATCATTTTTTTAAAAACACAAAAATATCCCACAAATACAAAAATCCTCCACACCCCCTGGTCTATTTATTTTATGCATTCCACACGAACGATTTCCACTGAAAGTTAACCCAGTGTCCATTATATTGATGTCCCGATCGGAAGGATTTCACTGTCTTTTATATTAAAATTAAATTTCTTTTATTATATCACTCGATTGGTGGTCGACAAATTGCTGAATTGATTTCGAAGTCGAGTCTCTCTTTGGATTTTCGTTTCACACTTTTTTAAAGCTCAGCTAAGACTTGAACGTGAAAAGTTGTTGAATTAATTAACACCCGGTATTGTTTTTGTACTGTGGTTCTGAATGTACACTTACTTAATGCCGTCATGAGAATGCCTTATCAGATTAAAAAAAATTGACGATAATTTTTCTTACGAAGATTTAGATGTTAATTTATATATATCTAGCTTACTTTTTACAGTTTCCGTAATTTATGCTGTTCTTTATATAATAAAAATGTTGACTAAATAATAATAAAAAATTGAAATTAATATTCATTGTGACATTTAAAAAAAAATATAATAAAAAAGGCAACCAAAATAACAATGGTAAACCGTAACAAAGGCTTTGCAAATTAAAACATTGCCGCAATGCAAAATGAGAGTTACCACTTGCATGAGTGCTCCCAAACAGACACACAATCGATCCTCTCTACATATGCATATGCATATGCATGTAGAGTAAGTACATAATAAATAAAGTTTTAAGTTTACCTAAAAAAAAGGCTCACAAAATCCTTGTTATTCTATTACACGTAGCCCACAATAAACATCTAATTCTTTTGCGCACCTCTGCACCCGTTTCCGTCTCTATCACTCCCATACATCCAACTCTATCTACAGTTTAGTCCGAGGCTCTGAATTTCCCAGTTTTGCCCGAGAGCTCGTGGCGAGAGGACGTGGATTTCGTTATTTTGACATACGAAATACGTTTCGGGCGTGTTTTTGCCGGGTGCCTTAATGAAAAATTGATGAATTTGCGGTCCTAACGATCCATAGGTTGGTGTAGACTGTGTTCTAATTAAACATTGTGACAGGATGTGCGCTTCATGAGAGGTAAGTACGTTGCTACGACTATTACAGGTGTACACTGGTTTGTAGGTGCGATATTTTGGGTCCTCTCCTCGACTCTCCTTTCATTCTATGTATTTTTACTGGAGATTTAGTGGTTTGTTTTTGTGTAAGTTTTGTTTGTTGTTATCAATGTGCTTGAAACTTTTAAAACTATTTTATTATTTTGAATTGGAAGTACTATATATTATTTTATTTTATTTTTTTGGAATTTTAAGAAATAGATTATTACAGAATATTATTTGTATATTTTTTTATATTTCAATTTTTTTATAGATTTTTTGATTGGTTAATTTTTTTTTGGATCCTACACACAAAAACCAAATGATTAATTTTATAATGAATGAAATGTGTTGTAGTATTTTGAAATTTATCATGAAAACTAAATTACATTTATGAGTGAGCGAGCTTTACTTCATTTTAAATGGAAGTTCCGTTTCATTATAATCTTTCATTTGAGCGTGAATCCATTAATGTCAGCATTTAAAATATTTATAGTAAACTACACCCAGGAAGGTTTAATATTTTAATATTTTATAAGAGGATTCATTTAATATATTTACTCAACGTAGAAGTAATTAAATATGAAACAACAAATGGAGCTTCTAATTGAATACTATATAAAAAGGCTTAAGTTTATGAAAATTTATGCTTACAAAGTAAAACAATTATATATTTCGTTAAACATGTTAAAAATATAACCACAAACACTGAAAATACAAACTGATGTCTACTAAAAAGTAAAGTATTTTCACAACAGTAATATTATTCTAACTATAAATAAACTTCACGAGCAAATTCTATCCATTGAGAACTTTTCGTTTCATCATACCGTTGCCCAAAATATTTCCATCTAAAACAAAAGCTGCCAAAACTATTTCATTTAATAATAAAATAACTGAGTTAACTGGAGCATAAATTTCATTACCCCTGTCGGTTCACTCGGTTTCCGTAGAATTATATGTTGCTACTCTTAGTTGAGGTGCACGTTCATATTAGATTTACTTACATATATTATGTATAAGTATGTATAAATTAATAATGGATTACGTCTTCATGTACAGTGCCAAAGTGTAAAGGCAATGATTGTAGGTTTGATTCTCACATTTATTTGAGAATTGTTTTGATAGAAAGTGGAGAAATTAGTAAATGATTTATTATTTTTTTCTCTAACGAAAAATAATAAAGAAAGATTAAAAGCTAACTAAATAACTCAAAGTTCACATACAATTCAAGTAAATAAAGCTCGCAAATTAAAAATATATAAACATAAAGTATGTTATGTTACATAGGGATATTTTAGGTTAATGTAAGAGTTCATCTTATTGTCTAGTAAAAATTTCTTACACAAGTCTCGTATAACAATGAATAAAATCTTATGGTTTTTTTATTTCAAAATTTTAATGATGCCTTCTTGGAATGATTGATTTCTTCTATCATTTACCTTAGTCCGAATTCGTAATAAAATCGTGGATTTTACTCCATTTCGGGGAAATGTCTACGTTTTATAAACATTATTTCAAGCATCATTAGATATCTTATAAAATTATATCATAGAATAAATTATATATCTCTTAAGGACTATAATAATATACTTTAAACTCGTTTAAAAGATGATAGGGTTGCAAAATAAGTTAAGACTGAAACTGAAATGAATGCTGTAAAATATTGATGAGGCTTCTATATAGTTCACCTTAAGTACTTCGCATGTCTAATTGTTATTTGTCAAGTATCAATAAATTTGAATTTCAAAACTTGGAGCTTTGATACATAATTATTTTTTAAATGTTAAATAAATCAAATTAAATTAGAGAATTTATATTTTACTAGCGACCCGTTTGCGGCTTTGCCCGCTTGCTCTACACAATTATTAATTTGCTTATCTGCATATATTATAAACCAATAGAAATAAATAATATTACAAAATGCGAGATAAATATAACGACGGTAATGAAATGAACGGTAACCGGAGAATGGAGTATCTTAGCATTCCCTCTCTCTATTCTACCTACCTAAGCAGGAAATAGAGAAAAGAATATAAATAATGTTCTATGACTCTTCACTACGTACATGGAATATGTCAAAATAAATAAATATAACTATATTAAATTTAGAATAAAATGAAATTGTGGTTTTTTGGTCCAAATCGGTATTAAAACGGTTATTCATAAATTATATTATAATCATTTAATTTGGTTCAATATTTCATATAAGTGATTAACTTCTCATTATACATTAAATTGGTTTAATTTAATAAAAAATAATTATAGCTTTTATTACGAATGAATAATTGTGAGTTACTATTAATTACAATATAATATTAATTAGTATTGTATTGTTTATATTGTTAATCTTTTTAATGGTATTGTCAAGCTATTATTGAAAGTGAATTCGATTCGAGACGAAATTATTTTTTATATTTGAAATATTCGTGCTAAATATTAACTATTTAGTAAAAAAGAAAAAAAAGCCATTCAAAGCGCAGTGTCTCGAATTCAAGCAGATAGCGTAGAACGGAATATCTTAACACTAAACTATCTTCAATAGAAACTCAATACAATCAACTATAATATAAAAGGAGATGTTCCCACTGACTAAGGTATAGGTAGCACGCACAGCCGTAACCGCTAATTGTAGAAACGTGAAATTTGGACAGATGTTTATTTCTATAATGTGAACACCCAGTATGAAGGGATTTTGTTATTAAAAAATTATAAAAATTGAAATTCATACTCTTAAAAATATTTCATTGAAATTCATGGTTTATTAGAATTTACTGAGAGTAAATCTACGGGTGCCAATAAGCAAGCAAAGCTGCGCGTGTCCGCTAGTATTATATTATGAGTAGAACAATAGTCCAAAGCTCCAAAACAAAAATAAATTGACACGTGCGTAGACCATCTTGTTTTATTCCGTTGGCAGTAACAAAACGAACTAATGGAACGAGACAATCCTACAATAGTGGAATAACGGAAACGGAATGCATGGATATATGAAAATATCACATTAATCTGTAAAGAACAAAAGCGTTCGGAATAGCGTTATTGTTCACAAAAATTTATGTCCTTTGAAATATTTTTTTCAATTGAGCGAAAAAATGCTTAAACGGCCCACTTTCCATTAACTTCTGCGATGTACAGTGATTTAGGGGTACCGACTTGAAATATTATGATCGTAATTTTTTGCATCGCCACTCGAGTGGAATTTTATTGTTATTTCCTTTCAAAATGTATTAAATGTGTTATATTTAAGTTATGATGTAATTTGGTTGCGATAAAAGTGTATCAAATTATAATGGATTCGAAGTTTATAATAATTTTAACGTTTTATTCTTTTATTGTGGCAATCCAAAGATATCAGTTGAGCACTTATCACTTAGATGATTGATAATACAACCACGAAGGAGGTTGTACAATAATCTAGTTTGAGGTTAATCTCTGTGAAAGGATATTATTATAATATTATTTCCTATTTTCAAATAATTTTATTTTACCAATCAAAATCAAGGTATTTTATGTCATCTGGTGTATTCCTCATATTCCTTTGTTCAGAAAGTTAAAAACAGTGTTGTATTTTACTGATTGTATTCATCATTCAATATGTAATTTGCATATAAATTTAGGAACTTAAACGAAAATTTTGCAGTTTTACCCTATTTTCTATAGGTTGCAGGTAGGTAGATAATGATAATGTCCTAATACCTAAGAGGTAGATAGGTAGTATAAATAAAAATAGATAGGTAGGTAAACTCGTAGAAGCCAAAACAATTTCTCAATTTACCAGTGCAGCAAATACGTTCCCATCTAGCACGTTTTAGTGTTATAACAATACGTGAGGTGACCAATAAAAATGGTGTGGCTTTTTCCTTGACATATTAATGTATTTTTTTCGTATAAAGACATTCTTTTGTTATATATAAAATTCGTTTATTTTAATACGTTTAATGGCGTCTTTTTATAGGTGTAACTGAGTGATAACTTTCGCGCTATTATTTATATATAACATCTTTTTTCACAAGTTTCTAATACAACGTCTCACTTTCACAGACATTGCGTGTTGAGTGTTGATTGATAAAAATCAGCTCTTTTACTTGCTACCAGAGCGAAGAAATTGAAGTTTTTTTCAGCTTCACGCTGACTGTATCTCGTAAATAGCAAGGAAGGCAAGAAGAATCTAGTGTTATGACACTACGTTCCCCACTTACCATCGAATTTTCGAGGCATTGCGTGTTGAGTAGCGGAACTCAACGCCGCATTTTGACTTGCCACTGAAGTAAAAAGATATAAATATTAATATCTGATAATTAATTTCCCCTAGTTCGAATCAAACAACCTGCGCGTTTACAGTCACACGTTTGTTCCACTTCGCCACGACGGCATCTGAAGATAATTCATCTCCCCAGAAAGAAATCGAACCTATTGACGTCATCATATTTATCAGTCATTTGCTTTGCCACTACTCCATGACGGCCACAATAATAAAAAATAATTTGTTTTTAATATTAATAAGATCTAATAAAAAGAATATACCATGTATAATAAAAATACACTCATCTATCAACAAAGACGTCCATCCGTACTCTCGTCACGCGCAAAGCAAGCAATAAAGTGCTTGAGCTGAAAATTGAAAGTGACTCTCGCTGTAAAACGTACGCAAATAAAAGTACGGGAGTTCCCCGCGCCACGGTGCGGCTGGAGAGATTGTCTTTGGAGTAAATTAAACTTGGATATAAATGAAGATGGCACTTGATTATTTAGTTGTTAATTGTATTTTTTAATTATTTACGATTGTATTTAATGATATAGAATCATATGTTATCCTATCCTACTAATATTATAGATGTGAAAGTTTGTGAGGATGTTTGTTCCACTTTTACGCAAAAACTACCGAACGGATTAAGATGAAACTTAATAGTAATTCAATCAATTAAGTAAGTTTTTTCCCTTTGCACTGGGATTGCAAAATGTGAGGAAATGACAATAATTCTCCTAGTTCCCCAGTATCTTGGTGCTTGTCCCATTTTGCCACCTCAAAAGTGAAGAAATAAGTAACTTGATGGGGAAGGAGTGTCTTAAAACTCGGTTTTCAGGTCTTCTTCTTCCTCCTGGCATTAATCCCGGCTATTACCAGGGTCTGCCCTACTACTCAACCTACTCCACTTTGCACGGTCTTTTGCGTCCTCGGTGGTTAGACCATTGGCTCTCATGTCCTGCATCACGACATCCAGCCAGCGCTTCCTTGGGCGTCCAGGAGGTCTCACTCCAGGAACTGATATAGCAAGGCACTTGCATCCGACATAGTTCTTAGGCCGGCGCGTAACGTGGCCAAACCATCTCAGACGACGC
>JAKRZM010000830.1:1087-51814 GCA_036379175.1 Heliconius cydno galanthus
TCATACTATACCACTCGTAGGCTAGGTCATTTGGAATCAGTGACATCTCCTTAATTATATATTAGAATGTTATACAGTAAACTATAATTTCCATCTACATGAAATGCTAAAAGTGACTATTATATTTAGATATCAATTTATAGAAATCATCTAATTTTTGTTAATGTATAGAAATGTATATCGGCGCGCGTCATGTATGCATTAAGCAAACTCACTTTGGGTGACGTTGTCTTAAAACAACAAACTTTGCAAGCCGTTGCTTAGCAACGCGTAACGACGATTGTTATTAGCATGGCGGAATAAATTGCATGTTAAATTAATTATTTTAATATATTGGTATAATATATCGCAAATATTACAAATATGAGAAAAAAAAGTATCCTATGTTCATCCCGGGACCCTCAAGTATCTCTATATGAGTATTTTATCACAATTAAATTAGCGGTTTGGCCCTGATTGCGTTAAAGACAGACTGACAGACAGACAGACAGAGTTACTTTCGAATTTATAATATAGGTATGGATGGATGGATAAAATCGAAAGGTCACTCACTCATCACGAAATTTCAGAAACTACATGTGCTAGGACTCTCAAATTTTGCATAGGAGTTATTTACAGGACGTAGGTGCTCGCTAAGACGGGAATTTGCAATATTCGACTTCTAAGGGATTGTTTTTGGGGTCGAAAGTTTGTATGAAACTTCGTTACTACAAATGCTAGGTGTCTCAAATTTTGCATGGACGTCACTTATAGGACGTAGGTACTCGTGGAGACAGAAATTAATAATAACATAGTTCACGCGGGTGAAACCGCAAGCGGGCCGCTAGTATTTTATAATTGTTTAAAATATATTTTATTATCGTATATAAACCACAAAGTAATGCCAATTTTTTATTATTTAAACTTTATACGACCTAGTGCACAGTACGTACATACAGTAAAAATATTAGAGCACTAGAGTCGCTGGGGGGATTTTAATCTGTTCTGTGGTTTGGTCATCTCGAGCTCCTGCACTTACTGCGGAGTACAGCAATGCCTTGGAAATGCTTCGTAGACAATCATTAATTCTACTTCCCCGGCTGCTCCGCGGCCACGGAATCTCCATTTGGTACAAACGGCCGCACTGCGAGTACAAGAGAACGTTTTAACATGAAATTAATTATGCGCGGAATGTAATTAACTTTTTGAAAATATTACGTGCGCTCTCCTCTTAACTGTGAAACTTTACTTGGAAATGTGAAATATTCTGATTTAATTGTGTTATAAGAATAGATTGTAAGTGTTATTAAATATTTTTTTAATTGATTATTTTCAACTTCGCGCTGTGTCCCGCTTGTAGCAGGGTAGGCAGAGGGAACCTAGTGTTATGACACTCCGTACTCTAATAAATAAATAAAAATATTATAGCACTAAACAAATAAAGCTCGAAGTTAAAGTAGAACATTTGTAAAATAAAAGACTTACTGAAGTCATATAGTATATTAATATATTTATATAATCAGGATAAACCCTCGAGCTCGGGCGGACAGGGTCTGATGAAGGACAGGGAAAGATTCGATATATTCATAAATCTTTACACATTTCCTTGCGCCCAAAGGGAGCACTGCGCTTGAAATACTTGTGTTTATCGTCAGTGGAGGATATTTTTACATTTTCTATTTTAACGTAAAGAAAAGCTGGTTATAAATGATGTATATTTTTAAAAATCTTATTTCAATGTTTGTATAAAATTTTGTAGGAGAAGTTAATGAGGGAATATTTGAAATAAAATTGAAATTGTTCATTATTTTAATTTTAAGCACATCACGATAAATTGATTGGTTAGATGACTCTCTGGCTATTGGACAGGCTTGGCGATACGAGACGAGGGTAAATTTCAGAACAATCCAGAGATTTTTTTTGACTAAAATAATTTGCCTGATTAGGCTTATTATTCTTAAACCATCTTTTACTCACGGTGTAATCTCATCTTATAATAGAAATACAAAATAGTCCCAACAAAACAAACTACACTAAAGTTAAACTTTATATTTTTTGTATAGATGAGCATGAACTGTAGAACTTAAGCTCCTCGTTTACTTTGCAATAAAAGCAATATAGAAAATTTAAATAAATATAATAATGAACATACCTAATAATACTTAACGGACTCGACTCTATAACACTAACCCACTCGGGGAATTCCCTCAATACCCACTCACACATACGAACATAATACGAAAAATGTCACTAATTAAGCTCACGAGCTTTTAATTAAGAATAACTTATAAAAGTTTAGTTCTGGTTGGAGAGCATACGTTTCAATTAGAATTTAAATAACCGCACTAATTAGCCGGCTGTTCAGGAACGGTACGGTCTTTAATGGAGAGGAAAATACCTGTTTGTTCATAATAATAAAATATTTCTATGAGTCGGCGCGGCGCCTCGTAGTGGGGCCTCGTAGCGGCGCTTCGTAGCGAGGCCTCGTAGCGGGGCCTCTTTCGCTGCTCCACTGAGAGCTCCGTGGGGAGGACTCGTTTTAATTGTTGTTGTGGAGGTTTCCCTGCTTCGTCTGCCACTTCGTTAATGTTATGAGTACACTATTTATGTTTCAATTCTATTTCAATCTTTTTTACATAATTTACCTCTACATATTATTTATTTCAGATTACTACAATATTAAAGAAAGATTGTTTAAGATTCATTTAACTGAGAGCTCACTGAAGACTCTTCAAGCTTCAAGGTCGAATGTGATAATAATATAATATAATAATAATAATAAATAATAATGTGATGGTTATGGGTTCCGTTGAAAATACTTCACTTTCACTTTCCCTAATTTTTAGATATGTCTATAATAGCGGGGCAAAGCAGATTTTATAAGGATATAAAGAAGAGGAAATATTTATTTAATTTTTTTCGCTCTGGTGTCGAGGTCGTAATGCCTCCAGAATACGCCGGGAAGTGGGGAACGGAGTGTCTTAACATTAGGTTGCCTCTGTCTGCTCTGCTATATGCGGGATACAGCGTGAAGCGTGATTTTGTTTAAATAGAGTGAAAAGAAATATTGCAGATAAAAATGATGATGAGAAATAATTACAATAACAATATCAATTCTATAATATAACCCACCACTCACGCAGGCTCATATAGGCTACCAAATCTTTTACGATTCACCAAAACATCGCTAACGTTAAACAAATGTCGACTTGTTACAAATTAAATCGACAGATTTAAAGAGCAAATAACGCGTAACACGGCAGCTTGCAAATATCTACTTTGCAATTCCACTGGCGTTTGAGCCCCCCCCCCCCCCCCCCCCCTCTGCCCGCAATCGACACCCCTGACATTCCCGTTCTCGTTCAGCAGACACCAGCACACTCTCGGCACTCGCGACAATACTGGCTAGATAGAGATAACAATGCTTGTATTTTTATGAGCTTTTATGTTATGAGCTGCTGAGCAAATCTTAAAGAAATGTAATTTTAAACTCGCATTCACACGTATCATCATGAAAATAGAATCTTACGATTAACACTAATGTGTTTATTGAAATTTTAAACATTTTTCAAGTGCTACCCTTAATTTAAAGTTATATTATTATTTTTTTTTAGCATAAAATATTTAAATTTATTTCCTCGAGTACTCTAGCCCACAACTTGTAGCATTTCCAGTTACACTTGATGGCCTCACTCACTCGATTGACTGCCCTCAATATTCAAATCTTTTTTACAATTTTATATAAAACACCAATTTAACGTAAGAAACTCCATATTAAATCAAACTGTGTTGTAAATAAAGGCCTCTTCCATACAAGTAGCCCGCAGTACTCCGGTGTGGGAACAGTTCTATAGAAACATCATTAAACGAGATTTAGTTCAATTATTTAACCTGAAATACGTAATGAGACAGCCTTCTGTGAGCGACGCTCGACGTCGGCTGTCATAGTGATCTGTTCAGATTATTATTTAAATAAAAAGTCCATATAATTCCATATTTATCGCGCGGCCGTTGTGGCGGTATGATGAAGATCCACATCCTCAACACGACATATCTCAAATGCGGGTAAGAAATGTAGAACGCACGAGTCGGCGCAGTGAGTAGCGGGATTGCGAAGGATAACAGTCTGCTTCTTTTTATCGAAAAATATTTAGTCAGATATCATCTCTAACATAAATTTAATGGAAGGAACGTGCGACAATACACTTCTCATAGGGAAAGACGAAACTGGTTTTACAAAATATAAACACATCCTCAATAAGAATGGACCCATTACGTGTACACACAAACGCCACAACTATATTTTTTAGGGTAACACCGGGATAGTCGAAAAAATATCCTAGTTTCAACAATATGGTTATTATATGAATAATATTTTTGAATTTTGTGTTGAATTATTAATTGCTTTTTTACTTACCTACTGACTTTTGTAAAATGGACTTAAGAAACACATTCCCAATGTTTATTTTTGTAAATAGGATTTTTAAGATGTGATGGTAGTGGCGCGAATCCCATTGAGGCATCATCCATAGATTTGATAACAAAAATCGAACTCAAAAGGCTCGATTTCCCTCCGGGAGGATTAAATTACAAGTAATTTCCTCAAGGGAGTGGAAGACAAAGCGCGATGATAAGTAACACCACTAAATAAGTCTTTCAAAGTTGGGCGAAAAAGGTTCCCTGCCCCTCCCCGACGACGACTACATGCAGGATACAGTAATTCAAACATGCTTGTATAGCTAAAGTTTGTTTTCATATCTAGACTTCTTGTTTGTAACAGCGTCTGTTCGCACATTCACAAGAATATCGACGAATACAATACAATACAGTACGGCGAGTCGCGCCAGTAGGCACACTATCTCCGGTACCAGCGTATCTGGAGAGTGGTGGCGATATCAATATGAAATAATAAACTTCTTAGGGCTTTATTCATTGCAGTAGTTTAATAAAGAATAATTTTGGATATTAGATGAGATAGCATTTTTTAATACTTGTTATGATGACTCCCGGCTCCTGACTCTCGACTCCAGACTCCCGATAAATGAACAAAATATTGCAAAATGTTGGAAGCGGGCGGCTTTTGTGTAATATTTTGAAGGAATTAAATGAGATCTTAATTATAATATAATGTTACTTGAGACTTTATAATGTAAGCCCGTGGTTATGAAATAATTGGCTATTATTATGGTTCTTGAGCCCCTCGACCTGCGACTCCACGTGCGCCAGTAAGCGCGACGGTTGTGGGCTCGATTCCCACTCGGGGGTATGACATATATAACCAGGCAAAGCGCGGCGTTGAGTCCCGCTACTCAACACGCAATGCCTCAAGAATCAAGCGGAAAGTGGTGAACGAAAGTAGCTTGCTTACCCCGCTATGTGCGGGATACAGCGTGAAACTAAAAAAATCTGTGTTTATCGTTGTATCGTAAACAATACTGCGTTTTATTACGGTAGGCCGTAACTCTTAACGTTCAGCCGACGCGTCCAGTCATCACTTTATATAGAAAATACTACTCTGTTGAGACCCGAGTGATGCGTGAGGAGTCATGAAACAAAATAGATCATTTGTATCAAAATGTGTGTTTCGTGTCTATACGTAATCTCCTAAACTACCGCACTGTTGTAGATGGCGTGCGTCGTCATCCACTGTCCGACCTCTGACCTCTTGTACGTAATGTAACGTCTTGAAGTCACGACATACTCTTGTGGAGTATAAAGCTGATACAGCGTTTGTTCTGCAGCTATATGTTTTGTTTTCTTATTTTGCGGGAATTTTCGGCTCAACTTTCGAGAGTTTTTGTGGTATATTGATGCATGATGATGTAATAAAAAGAGGCTATCGTGTCAGAGGGGCACAAGGGGTAGACTGTATCGCGCATATATATAGTTGTGGATTCGATCTCCAGTGGAAAGTATGAGTTATTATTTAATAATATTTTTATTTCTTCGCTCTGGAGCCAAAGCAGAAGACCGGCGTTAAGTTTTGCCATTGAACTCACAATGCCTCGAAGAATTCTCCCGAAAATGCAAAAAAAATGGCAAATTCATAAAAAAAACAATTTTTAAGTTCTGCACACTAACGGTCTCAATGTATTTGCAATTTTCTTCGAGAATCCGATGTTTCCCCAAAAATCACAAGTTTTCAAATATGTGCGAAATAACTGAACATGTTTGTTGCAACATGGGGGTGAAATAGAAAGGTACGAAGTACCTCTTCCCATAGACCTCGACCCGTCGATCGAGTTACGCCCTGTATAACTTGTATTATTTTTTTACGCAATAATTTAAATATACAAAAAGAAATTACGATTACGTAAAACTTCAATTACTTATAATATAAGCCCAAACGCAGTTCAATTTCTTCAATAAATAATCGTGTATTTCAACCGGGCGAAGCCGCAGGCGGGTCGCTACGTTTTTTAATCATTTACATAATATATGTACTTACTTTAATATAATAATATTTTACAGTATACATCGTGCAATGCGGTTTATTAATAACAGTTCAATATATTTTGTTTGTGGCGTTTTATTCGATGATACCTTTTGTTATCACTTGTGGTCGAGTAACTGATTAATTAGTTAAAAAGCAATGTTATTGGGTAAACATATTTATTGATATATTATTGACAGCAGTGTTTGACTGTAAAGACAGGGATTGTGGGTTCAATCACTATCTGTGGATTTAATATATTAAAAGTATTTGTATCACGACTCTACTCGTAATGCCTTAAAAATTGGGCAAATATACCCTGATCTTGACCCTGCCTGCCTCTCTTGGCTGCGGGAAAAGGAAGGAAGACACTTGTATCCACGACCCTCAGGTACCACCCTGTAGCCAATTAAACTTTCTTCACGCTCAAATGTTTATTTGACATGTTACGACCGCGCTACAACTGCTAACAGTACAAGTTGTCAGGTTGTTATAAGTGCGAACGTGACAGTAAAAAACGTAATTCGTATGAACATGGTATAATTGGTGCGGCGAGTGTATTTGTGTTGTATTTCTAATGTAGTGGTTTTAATAATATTATATTGGAGGCCCTACCAGTCGGTACTATCAGTTATTTTTTCTACCTTAATAACTAACTTTGTTATAAAAAATATAGGTAGATATATATTATTGCACTTTTATAAAAACTATTTTTAAATAAAAAAAAACAGAAATCCTATCAATTAAAAGTAATTTATTTCAAGACAAAGTCTACTAATTTAAACTCAAAAATGTATTTACAAAAATATCTTCTAACTGGATTCGAACCTACACACACTTACGCAATAACAACGGATCTCAGTGACCGACATTTACAAAATACATCGCTCTCCAATCTGCAGCAATGCGGGGCCAAGTGCTCGGCGGCGTATCTGGGCACACACTGGCGACGACTTAGCGGGTATACTGTGTAGTAGATAAGTACATACTCGTAGGTGTAACTAAGTCATTGATATGAAGCTCGACAATTCAATAAAATGATGTGTAAAACACAACAACATCTCAAAATATCTATAATTTTTAAAGTAGACTTATAACGTTGCAAAAATATGATATAATTCAAGTACAGTGCGTCCACAAGTATTTAATTCGCCACTTGGCGGTCAGTCTCGAGTGTACGCATTTAATCTGTGAATGCTGGCAGAACAGGACAATGCTAGGACTACTAGCAGGCCTCGATACGTAGCTCTTAGACTCTTAGACTCGCGTCGCCCACTCTCCTCATTAGCATATTTTGTTAGAAACCGTCCTAATGACGCCTATCCTTGAGATGGCTGGTTGTTCGTGTATTACTTGCTTTGACTTGGATAACCTTTAAATTGCATATTTATTTATGTTTTAGTATTACATTCATTACTCATAAAATGTTACGTTTGTTTATGTTAAATAAGCAATCTTACATTCTACTCGCATAGCAGTCGGTAGCCAGTAGCCCAAGCACCAAGTCTCAAGACGGGACATTGCGTGTTGAGAGGCTAAATTGAACGCTGCATTGTCTACCAGTACACAATCACTCTCCGCCACGACGACTCTCCATTACTTTAAAATCAGAAACAATAATTTAGATTTTTAAAAGGTGTATAAAAATAATTTTAGCCTTATTTTAGCTTTAGTCAAATTATAAACATAAAATTTGGAAGAGCAACGCAAGTGTATGATGACTCTAACACCATTTCGTGCTGCGCTCTGCAGTAAGTTGGCAAGCACCGGCGTACTTCTTGTGACCAGTTCTTGCTGGCGAGGGCGGCGGCGGCGCCTTCACTTTGGGAAATATGACTTGAAAGTTTCTTGCATAGTGTACTTTACATAATATACTTTTGTATTTACGAACATAATATATTTTTTTGGTTTATAATGAAATTTAGTGTTAAGATACTCTCCACTTTCCGTCCAAACGAGATATTGCGTGTTGAGTGACAGAACTTCACGTCACGCTTGGTCTTCTCAACAGAGCGAGGACAACATTCTAATTAATAGTAAGAGTTAATAAAATTCTAAATGATTACAAATAGCTATAACTTTAATAAGCTTATTGTATGATTTCCCTAAATAATGACATAAGGGGTGCCCAGGGTACGGGCAGGTCCCGCCGCGGGCACGACCACCGATAACTTGGACAGATTAACGAGTTATTAATCGCTTTACTTCTTATATAGTAGTCGTTCTTGGAGGGCGGAGAGGCCACTTCACCCTCACTACGGTACGGCTCATATTAGAGTGATTGACTCCTTACTGAGAGAATGATCGAGTGGACATTTTCCTCTCGAGTGAGTAAGTAACGATAGCTGTCTGTACGCGACAGGTCTAGGTTCATTCCTTACTTTGCGTTTATTTCAGAGAAACTTTGGAAGGTTATTATATACGTACATATACATATTTGAATCTCTATAATCTTCTATGAATATTCTTCTCCACCTCCTCTTTCTACCTGCAAAGCTTACAAGAAGATCAACTTGGAAAATTGACTCCTGAAGAGACTAATCAAATTTGTATTTTCCAATAATAATGTTGAAAACTATTTTTTAGACGTGTTTTATATATCAAACAAAATAAATCAATGAACCAACGAATAAACGATAGTGTTATAGGGATAGGTGTAGAGTTGCTAAAAGGTCTCCCTTTATCCCTCTGTGAACGTACTTGTAAAAGATTCGCCGAATTCGATTCCAAAGTGGGTGAAATAAAGGACGAATCTTTCTATTATTTGTTCTATTTTATACAGTTTAATTGTTTGACCTTTTCGAACGGTTCGGTAATTATTACACAATGTTGGGGTTGATTTTTGGTTTACGGGTCCGCTAACTAAAAGTAAACGTAGCAGTTACCGAGGAGGGGTGGGGAGTGTGGGGGTGTTAGTAACGGTAATCACTCTGCGTAACAAAACTTTAATTAAACTCAATACTCACTTTCGTTTACGTCTAATTGACTACTAAATCTAAAAGTTTGCTCAATTACACGAGAGCTCTCCCTTCGGAGATACCTTCGTAATAATGAAGTTAGTAAGAAATTTCTGAAAACCTTCGTATAATATAATACAGAGTAATTGGATTTTGTATTAAATAACTGATCTAGGACTTAGTGCTGGCTGCCGAGACAGCGCCTCGAGGGTCTTGTGTCGAAAACAATTTCATCTTCTATTTGTACTAGTTCTAGACTTATGATGATTAATTGTTATATGTTATTATATTTGAGGGTCGCAGGGGCATAAGCATGAGACTGTAAACTATAAAAGGTCGTCGCCTCCCCTACTACATGCGGAATGCCGCGGGAAGCGGAGGGAACGAAGGAAAGATTATTATATATTTTTTTTATATTTATATATTTTATATGTACTTTATATTCAGATTGTAAACCAGAAAGATGAGGCTTGTGTTGAACATGTTCCTAGTGTTCAAAGCGAAAATCGTAATATTAGTATTTTTAATTCTAAACTGAAAATCAATATAAAACCAAATACAAAATGCATAAATTCAAAATTATTTCACTCAATAAAGAGAAAAAAAGTTGAAAACAAAGAAAAAACGCCGATATATTTAAGATAGTGACGCGCTTCATCTGTAATATCTTTTGACATCCAGCTCGGGCGTTTGTGAACACAAATAAAGGCCGATTGCGGGTTCTCCGTTAAGTATCGCGGAGGTCTCTGGCGGCAATAGCAATACAAATATTTGGGACAACAATATTGGACGAACTTTGCTTTATTATAAACGAAATGTTTAATGTTCGTTCCGTAACAACGTAGCGGAAGGAATTATTTACAATGAGTATTAAATGATTATTAAGGGTTTTTACTTTAGGGAGTGTGTTTATTAGGCGCTCTCAACTTAGAGATCGATCTTGAGATGATCCATGTTTCATTCATAGATTCTATTCATCTTAAGTTCAATCTCAGATTTAAGCCTAGCCTATACGATAAATATTTATATATATAGGTAATGTTATTAAGTAAATCCTAATAAACATAAGTTATAGCAGGCAGACAATGTCCAGTCCCAATGTCAAGACACTCCGCTCTCCATTTTTCAAACAAGTTTCGAGATATGTCTGTGAGTGACTCCGCGCGTTGCCTTATTGCTAATAAAGCGAGGTTATGAAAATAATAATTAATGACACGGTCATCGAACCTGCGCCACTGCGCCACGACTGCATCATTTAATTCATACATAGTTCTTATGTTTTCAACAATTTAACTGACTACATTCCACTTCGAGCTAAGTGGTAGTGGCAGGAGTTGCGATGTTACGAAATAACAGAGGACGAGGAGGGTGTTGGCACACGACTCAGATCAGCTGCCAAACAAAAAATACTAACCGCCATATACGAGTACGTACATAAGTCAAGTAAATACAAATTGGGCAAAATTTTATGGTGTGTTCTCGTTTTGTAAAACTGTGACAAAAAGTGGTCAAGTGCGAATCGAATTCCGCTTCGAAGTGTTCTGTACAAACGTTGACTAGGGATGTACATTGAGTCAATTATTGAGGTAATTTAACGCAAATATCTTTAGTATTGTTATTTATACAAATATTATGGAAATATTTTGTGCGGGTGAAAAATAATATGAAGCCGTCATGACGCGGCACAACATCTGACTGTAAGAGCCGCTGCCATCAGGCTGTGGATTCGATTCCTTCTACGGAGAATTAACTATTCTCATTTTGGTATTACGGACCAGATTGGTCAAGTTCCACGTGCACTTGACCACTTTATTGAATGAAAATTGCTAAAGCTACTTTTGTCGTATTTTCCGTTACGAGGCCTAGACCAGCGACCAGCACCGACCCCCCTCCCGCCCGTCCCGGCCGTCACCGCCGCGTACTGTGAAATAATTGAAATGTCAGACACAAATCGGTAGAAAAACTTAATAGTTCGGACTATAACTCTATTAAAAACTCTTTTTTTCTTTGTTTTAGTAGAAAAGGAATTACATTTTAATTAAGCCGAACAAATTTATATAGCCGTCGCGGGTTACGTCCACTGACGCAACTAATTTACTTTCATTTCCTTCTTCTGGTAACAAGACAGAGCGCAGCGTTGAGTTCTTCTGTTCTGAAACAAATTGTTGGAAAATGGGGAAAGGAGCGTCTTTACGTAACATCCTCTACTGCTTGTCCTGCTTATATGCGAGATACAGCGTAAAGGTAATACTAAAAAAATATTTATATTTTCAATTTATTTTGTTCGGTTTCACACGTATTTACCAGAGTAGTTTTGTTTTCTCCACTTTCCGCTGACTTTTCCGGGCATAAAGTGTTGATTGGCGGAACGCTGCGCTTCTTACCTTGACATCAGAGCGAAGAAATAAAATTATTAACAAATAATAATTAATTCTCCCAAGTGGAATCTTTTTTAAAGTTTTCCGGAAATAAACAATTATAAAATTGTAGTAACATTCTGTGCCAGGTCCTCGTGAATCGTGAGAGCGAGTATTGACGCACAGACGCTCTTATCAGCCGAGATGTTGATCACAATATATACTACTTCTATGTAGACACATACTAAGGTAGGCCAGGTTTTAAGAAAACTTGCCTATCTCTGAAAAAACCTCGCCTGACTACTGACCGCCTAGTTTTGGAGATACTCCGTGTTGAATGGCGGATCTTAAAACGCTGTTCTCAACTTTCCGCCCAAATTTTGAAACTTTGTGTGTTGAATGGCGAAACTCCCGCATTGTTTTTTTACTAGAAATAAGAAATGTCCCCGAGTGGGAATCGAATCCAGAACGCGTTGCGTTTACACTCACAGACATGATGTCCCACTTCTTATTTGTTATTGGATTACATTAAAATAGTATCAACTTAAATCGACAGTGATGTGACCACGTGAGGTGGGTGAGGCGCGGCAGATCACACTCGTGAGGGTTTAGACCCAAATAACCCATTCGATAAGTGTTGATGGTGCGGTGAGATATATTTACCAAAAAAAACACAGGTTCAAATCTTATGGTCAAATTCAAATGTAGTTATTATTTTTTAATTAAAAAATAACTCGTTAAAGTTTATCAAATCCATATCTACACAGATATTATGAAGCTGAAAAGTTTACTTGGTTGACCGCACTAATCTCAGGAAGTACTGATTCTAATTGAAAAAAAATATATATAATCCATTTATTAAGGAACTATATAAACTATATTAAATCACGCTACGACCAAAAAAAGCGAAGTAACAATTCAGAAATAGTTATTTTTGACCAAGCGGGCGCACCCGTCTGTGCAACAATATTCAGTTTCCCGCTGTATCCCGCACACAGCCGGGTACCCCCCACCACACATCGTAACATCACTTTAAGTCTGTCCGTCCCCCTCTAATGGTCCCCATTACGAGCGCCGCTCGCAGTAACCGAGTTCTGAACTCCGCCGTCATACTTCCATTAGTCGTGAAGTGCCGCCGAGTTCTGTGTAAACTAATATTTTGCGGGCGATTTTAGTTATAAGCTGGGATTTTTTTAATTTAACATAATCTTCGGTTTTTCAACTTTACTAATTTAAAAAAAGGAGGTCATCGGCTTAAGTTGGAGTATGATGACATGTTTTGAGGCTTGTAAGTACGTGTAGTTGTTCGCAGTGGCGCAGGGGTACGAGAGTGCGGCTTCGATTTTTACTTAAAATACATAATATTTCCCATTCTCTCTCTCTCTGGTTACGAGGCAAAGCACGGCGTGGAGTGTTGCAACTAAACACACGATGCCTCCAGAATTCGACGGAAATTGTGGAACAGAAATGTCTTCATGGCGACGGAGTGGCTTAATACCAGGATCCTAAGATCCACTCCGAGTGGGAATCGAACTAACAACCCCCGCAGTTACAGCGAGGCGCCGTGCCAGGGTCAGGGACGCCAGGCTCCTAGATTAGATAAGATACGATAAGGAAAAAGTACGTGCGAACGACAAAAAAAACGAAGTAGGTCATTCCTTTCAAACGGTACAGGAAGGTGCTGACGTTTTATTTTCTATTTTTACGTCCGTCTCCGAAACGATAACGATATCATCAGCAAATTGCTCGTATTGTTTGGGAACTACTGCAGCGTGTTATGTTTTCAAACGATTCTTTTTTTCGAAAGGAAATTGAGTTTTATTATTATTGTAGCGGCGCAGTATTTGACTGTAAATGCGATGGTTGTAGGTTCGATTCCCGTGCTGTGGTAACAAGACAAAGTAAAACATCGAGTTCCGCCACTTAATGCGCAATAATCTTGAAAGTTAGTCTGAAAGAGAAGAACGGAGTGTTTTAACACTAGGTTCCCTCTGCCTACCCTGCGGTATGCGGGATACAGCGTGAAGCAGCTTTCTAGTAAAAACTTTAGTAAGTACTACACATGAAATTCACCGCGTGTACGTCCGCGCTGACGGTCGGACGATATTTATGGAAATGAGAGAGAAGTTTGTAATGAGGGGCCGAGAAGCTTGAATTTACATTTACGTATAATATATAAGCAAGTTAAAAATGATTATATAAAAGTTATATAAAAAAATACGATATAAGGATTCTGAGCCAAAAGCATGCGCTTATTATTATTTTGATTAAAAGAAAAAAAACCCCGGTTAAGTGCGAGTCGGACTCGGCCACTGAGGCTTCCGTACGTATCAATATGGACACCTGTCCTACAATATGAAGGAAAGTTTATAAAAATTGAAATACTTAACTTTGTACTAATACAAATATACATTTATAATGATGTTCTTCAACAATACGTCTATAAATTGTCACTTTTCGGGTTTATTCCTTTACCTATATAGCGCGTCCTCACTTCATGCCTAGTTCCACAACGGTAACTCCGCGGGAACCAGACATCCAGACATGATACGTTTTGATTACGTTGACATAAAAGCTTGATTTTTTCTATCTTTTGATATTCATTTCAGCTCGACATCTCCACGCGGTCTCGAGTAGATGGTGCTGAGAGGCGGACAACAAAAACAAAATAGTGATTACTTATACTAGATTTACTATACGGGTTCTGTTTTTACCTTTAGAGATACGGAACCCTACAAAGGAAAATAATATACTTTATTATTTATTTTATAAATTTCGTACTATGTCCAAAAATTTTAGCTGAAGCTGTTTACAACACAGCTCAGGAAGGATAAACAAAAACGATTTGAGCAATTTTATGTTGCAACAACATTCTCCTCATTGTGGAGTGTACATGGATAAATCTTCAAATCACCACCGATATTTATAAAATTTGAAACTTAGACTTTTAAAAACATATAATTGAACACATGTTTCGTGGTTTATTAGAATTCACCTCTAAGGGCGCAAATAAGCAGGCGAAGCTGCGCGCGTCCGCTACTATACTTATAAAAAATATTTCATTATTCTGTTGTTTACTTTAACTTGAATTTGTGAGGAGCCAGTAGAGGCAAGATCTTCATTTTTTTATAAAAGCTGAAAGTATATCTGCGCATACACTCAACATCGGTCAACATCTCTCAACATCAGGGAAGTTTGGATGGTGGTTACTTCGGCAATTATTATATAAAATTATGAAAATCTGGCTTCATCTGGCTCTTGGGGCATAACTTTCGTATGACAATTTTTACTCTGACACATTGATATATTTAGTTTATATCAATATTTTTTTGTTAAGGAATTTCTCTGCTTCGCAATTATTTTCCACAGGCCAAATAACGGAACAAGGATTTACAATATTACCGTTAAAAACACTTTAACCTTTATAAAAGTATTTATCAATATTGCGTATACTCGTGTGAATTGAACCTACGACCCTCACTTTATGTCTATCAAACAAAATATTATAATTCAATGTGATAAGTATACGAGTATAGTACACTTATACACACCTCCGACCACCTGACACCTGTATCAGCGGGGTGGGGGGCGAGACCTCCCAGAGGCGATAGGCAATTAGACCTGTTCCTCAGTCCCTCAGTCCTCAGCCCTCACGCAGCCTGCGGTCTAATCGAAGTAATCTGCGTCGTTACATTGACGAGTTATTAATGGGTTAGAAATGTGTCGTGATTACGTTATAAACTAATTAAATTCGCTTCAGAACTAACACTAAGATATCGATATAACTAATTAGCTAACAATTTATTTACACCTTTTGACATTATACATTTATTATTTATAAGTTTCGCGCAGCGTTAAGTTTCGCCACTCAAATTGCATTGTCTCTCGAATGGAATGTCTTGGCCGCAGGTTCTTTTTATCTGAGACGACAGTACAAGTAAGTATATGTACCTATGCATTGACTTATGAAACCAAACACTGCATGAGTGGATCTGAGGAGGGAAACACAAAGTATTTTAAATCTATACTATAGGTATAATAAAACTGTAAGTCATTGCTGTCTGTACATGGAGCACGTGGCCGGGTATGCAGAGGGGGCGTAGTAACAAAACACTCCGCTTTCATTTCCATTTTCCGTTGAANATTTTGCATAAACTTCACTTATAGGACGTAGGTACTCATGGAGACAGAAATTAATAATTACGTAGTTCACGCGGGCGAAGCCGCGAGCAGGCCGCTAGTTATTTATAAGTTTCGCGCATCGTTAAGTTTCGCCACTCAAATTGTATTGTCTCTCGAATGGAATGTCTTGGCCGCAGGTTCTTTTTATCTGAGACGACAGTACAAGTATATGTACCTATGCATTGACTTATGAAACCAAACACTGCATGAGTGGATCTGAGGAGGGAAACACAAAGTATTTTAAATCTATACTATAGGTATAATAAAACTGTAAGTCATTGCTGTCTGTACATGGAGCACGTGGCCGGGTATGCAGAGGGGGCGTAGTAACAAAACACTCCGCTTTCATTTCCATTTTCCGTTGAAGTTTGAAGGCGCGCTTTGGCTCGACAATAGAGAAAAGAAATGAAAATATTCAATATTTAATTTCCTCAAACGGGAATCGAACCACACACAATTTGTCGCGGTTTAATCGGTCACGCTTGTACACCAGCGCTGCGCCTGGTCTCTAATAATATTTTCAAAATTATATTGTAAATTGTTGCCAATTTTATTTATAAAAAAATTGTCAATATAAAATATTTTCTTCAACAAAATTGCTACAAAATAATTCTATTGAATTGATTGAACCATTATTTTTCAATATCGTCTTTAAAATGCTAATATGATTCCTTATAATAAACACGACAGCAACTGATGTGAGAAAATAGACGTTTATGTAGTTCAGCAGGCGAAGCCGCGAGCAGGACGCTAGTATTTTATATAATATAGTAGGTATTTCCACTGACATGCGATTGTATTTAAATTGAGTCAAACTAGCGTTTCAAACTGACTTCGCTTGTATAAACACAATTACTCTGTTCAGCTCCGAGGTGGTGTATTTCATAGAATCGTGCCTCAGATTTTAGGTCAGGTTTCCTGCAATATTATTGTGAAAACTGCATGCAATTTCGTGTAGAATTTTCTTTGTAGGTACAAAGAAATAACAAGCTACGAATATACCCTGCCACAAGCTAACTTAATAAAGTAATATATATATATACACACACACACACACATATATATATATATATAGATATATATATATCTATGTATGTATATACATTCTGGGCATATATTGCTATATGGCGCAGCGGCTGTGTTGCCGGTAAACACCACGGTCGAGGGTTTGAGTGGGTTTAAGGCGGAACGTGGGGAACGGAGTGTCTTAACTCTAGGTCCAACACAGTGAACTTAATAAAATATCCATATATGTTTAAAGAGAGAAAATAACAAGATTTATTCCTCTCTTTTAGACTCTCTGTATAACAAACCATAGGACCAATATAAGTTATGTAATATGGAAATAACCTCTCACAGTCGGTATGTACCGACGCGACGTAGCGGTGAGTTATCATAGAAATTGATTTGTCAATAAGCTGAGCTATCGCATATCAGACTGCTAGTCGACTGTCAATTAGGAGACTGCCATATACATATTATATAGTATTTGAAGTCAGGTTCCCGAGCACCGAGCATGTATGTATGGAATTTAATTTACATTTCAGTAAGTAATTTGTGGACCTGACTGATTTTGATACGATTGTAACGCCCCGTTGACTGGTTATATAGGTACCTACTGTGCAGACGTATTTCGTATTTTCAGTAATTAAATTTATGTAAAATATTGAAAGCAAGGATATTAATATTTTACTGATACTTGTACGGACATGTTTACATATATATTTGATTGAATGTTTCTTTTTGTTAAAGTGAGGACTGGAGTCTCTTAAAACTACATTCCTTCTGCCCACCCAACTAATTACGGGATACAGGCATCCCAAAACTCTGTCGACCTGTCAATTTATTCATCAATAAACAGTTTATTGCCGCGTGTGATACGTGGTACGTCTGGTCTACTGACTTGCGATATGAGCTAGTAACTGATTACATTACCACCGACCCGCTCCGGGCGCTGTCGGCCGATGTTAGCTCTGCAGTTTGTATTGCGATACCTGTACCGTGAGGCTTTGATGATTAATTATTCTAAGTAACTGGGATTATCTACAAATTTAAGCTAGGCTTCTTTAGATATTTGTACGGATGCATAATAAATATTATTATTTATTGATAAATGAAATAAAAAATACACAAAAAAATATATAAGTAAAGACGCAATATTTTTACAGTGCCAGTATACGAAATATGGAATAAATCAGGCCAGTGGAAGTCGCCCACATCTTTTTCCATCAAAAAAATGCCATAAAATCAGTGATGATTTTTAAACAGTTCCAATAACTTTATATTATATTTCAAACATTACAATTAAACATTATAATTATTTAAATTGTTTCATTCGCTTGGAAGCTATGGGCACATACATAAACACGTCAAATTATTGATCCCTCTGTTCAAATCGGGGGTTAAAGAATTAGAGATATTCAAATATATTTACAGTTACATTTTCATATAAAAAAAAGAAAAGTCAATCCCCAGAATTATATTTCAGAGTAACTCAAAATACCTTTTGATTTAACTCAAACTATATTCATCGTATAAGTGTAAGTTCAGGTCACTATTTATTTCTATTTCTCTTTATTTCTACAGATATAATACCACGTAACGCGCTTAGCTGTATTGAATTAAAGTAGTCGCCGTTATTGCCTTTGTCTTTGTGAGTTATCTCGTGAGACATACCGTGTATGCACGTATAATAGGTCTGAGGTAGTTTCTACTTCTGATAACAAACTGTAGGTAAAGTTATATTTCCAGAGGGCTTTTAATATAATGTGTTATGCCTTACAATAAATACAACTGCAGTAAACTACAATATGCAATAAATAATTAGTTAAGTTGTTGTTGTGTGAGGCCAGCCGTGGCGCAGGGCACAGACGTCTGACAGTAAGCGCGACAGGTTGTGGCCTCGGTTCCCACTCGAGGACATGAAATATTTAATTTTTCATTTTTCACTTTGGTGGGGAGACCAAGCGCGGCATTGAGACCCGCCACACAACACGCACCGTCTATAGGATTTGGTGGCACGTGCTCCCCTCTGTCCACACTGCTATGGGCAGGATAGAGCGTGAAGTTAAAAAGAACATGGTATTAAAGTACTTTCTGCTCACTTTCCTCGTTGAAATCCAGAGCTAAAATAATTTATTATAATATTTCCCTCGAGTGGGGATTGAACCAACAATTACTATGTTTACAACCAGACACTGCCTCACTGGACACGAAGACCTTGATATAATATTATTGAAATAATTAAATTGGCGGAAAGTTAAAACGAAAGCTTGTTATTTACGCAACGTGTTAATAAAATATTTACAAGCGAATGAAACTACCAATAAAATTAATAGCAATTTATAATATATTATATAACATTTTAAAGGAAAATGTTTTTGTTTCTATATTTTACCGCCGCTGCACTCCACGCTGTCGGCCAATTAATATATAAAATAAAATAAAATAAAAATAAATATATTTGCACATCGCGGCGCGGCGCTACAGTCGAGCGGGGGGGAGATGGGGGGGGGGTCGTGGTGGGTGTACTGAACAATATACACTGTTGCGTCGAAATGTTGTATCAAATTGGACGTGTGGCTCTCATGGTATTGATATATTTTTTGTTTTCGTTATGATTCAAAATATAATAAAATATTTCCTTATTAAAAAAAAACTATAATTTTTGCATATTCACGGATAAACCAACATGTCATATATTTTTCTTGTTCATGTTAAAAAAAAAAACAGCTTCAACTTGTATCCCGCACATTGAAAGTATAGAGTGAAAGTAGAGTGAGTTCCCCACTTTTCGCCGGATTCAGGAAGCATTGCGTAGACACCAGAGCGAAGAAATGAAAATATACATTTAAATAAGTACATATTTCATTTCTTTGAGTGAGCATCGAACTCACAACCAGTCGCGGTTACAGGCACACAGTTGTGCCCCGGCCACAGTTGAGCCACGACTGCCCTCTTCTTGTTCATGTTACATTCATAAATAATAAAATATGTAAATTAACAACAAATGAAACATTTGATAATTTATCATTTAATTAGAGTCAAGTGTTAAACAATGTTTTATTATCATCACGCATCACGACAACAACATGCAGCTATAATAATTCTTCTCTCCACATTTCTCATTCCTCTTCGATAGTAATATTTATTCTCTGTAAACGCAAACTTTAAGGTTTTCACAGGAATCTTCATGTTTTATACAAATATCATACTCTACATATATTTGCAGCGACAGAAAGCGAAAATATTCATAGAATTCGTAACTCGATGTTTGTTATTCTACTCGTACGTTAAAAATACGTTGTGGAAACTGCTCTGTCGCACTTTTATTTGCATACCTTTGTGGAAGCGGAGAGTCCTTAAATATAACGGGCGCGGTGTCGGGGCGATGGTTGACAAGTGTCTACGCAGTGTCTGGGGAGTGTCGGGAGTGTAATCGCGTAGTGTCAGCGTAGCTGTAGCTGATAGCTGTGTTCCTTACATAGATAGTACAAAGTAGTAGGAAACGGAAGTGCGACGCCATCAGTTCACAGCGCGCTTCCGACGTCTGAGACAAGCTTTATTTAACGAGGTAGGAATATATGCTTTTACCTGCTTCTGCACGTCTGCTTCCGTTTCGAGCTCTTATCATTAAGTATTAAGGATATATTTTCTTAGTTATTTATTATTTTTAAAAGATATTTTTATTTTAATATAGACACTACACTTATCCATTTTACCATTATTATTTTGCTTAATTAATGATAATTAAATTATTAATATGTGCAATGAATACTTATTATTTTTCTTAGCTTTTGTTCAGTGTATTTAATAGTCATGTTTTGATGTTATTTTGTCTTGGCTGGTATCATATTTTCTATTATAGAAAAACATAAATAAAATAGGAGTAGTACAAAAATGAAACATACCTATACTGTGTGTGACACTTACAGTCTGTGTGTTATTTCATATATTAAATAATATTAAAAGAGTAACATTTTATTTACCTAAGAGTATAAATTCATATATGTAATTAGATAAAGGTAATATGATAACAGTTGGACATTGGTTCGGGGACAAATTGTCGTTACATTTTAAGATAGAAGTGTACGCCGCGAGTGTGTTTACTCCTACCGGGTGAATGAATTATATTATTTCCCTGACATTCAGTTGTGCCACTCAACACACCCGAGCGTACTTCTTTTTTGTCTACCTCGCTCTATGCGGGACACATCAATAGTGACTCAACTTTACATCTTATCAAGAGGAACAGATGTAAAGAGAGTAAAATATATAACATTACTAGGGGACGCGCGCAGCTTCGCTTGCTTCTTTAGGGGTGAATTCTAGAAAACCATGAAAAACATGTTCAATTAAATATTTTTAAAGGTCTAAATTTCAAATTTTAAAATCGGTGGCAATTTAATTTTTTTTCCATCCAAACTTTTGACCCTTATTTCACCCCTTTACGGTTAAAATTTTTCAAATTCCCTTCTTAGTGGATGTCCAGATTACGAAAGTAAACATCTGTCCAAGTTTAACGTTTCTACGCACAGCGGTTACAGCTGTGCGTGCCTCTTACCTCAGTCAGTGAGGACAAGTCTTTTTATATATATATATATATATATATACATTGTTTATGAACATAAACACCATTAAGAGTTTAGCTAAGCAACATCGATTTATCGCAGTACAATAAAACGTACTCAAACCGTCGCTCGCGAACAAAATTTCACAAAGTTTCCCTCAAAGAAATTTCAAATTGTAATAATCGCGAATCGCCTATAAAGAGAACAGGAGGCCGCCTTCCGGAAACCGATTGACAGTAAATAAAAGGGGACATCGTTGCGCCCTAATTCTCAAATACTCGACAAAAAATACAGCTTTTTCAGCGAAAACTTGTGAAGAAAATGTTTATTATGATTTACTAGCTTTCGCTACGGCTTCGTCCGTATGGCTGAATAGACGACGACACTACACACCATACACTCAACGTACACATCGAGTGTCTCAGTATGAACGCGAGTGTCTGTAATTGCAAAATATTGTTATGAGACTATACGAGTAAGTAGTGTCCAAGTGTCTAAGTAACACGTACACGTACAGCAACGGACACAATTTCCGTACACTTATAAATCGACACTACTCAGAAAAAAAATCCTGGAATTGTAAACAATACATACATTAATGTCTAAAATGGGCTCCCAACGAAACAATTGTTTCCTTTTTTAAATCGTAGTTCCTAAGATTAGTGTGTTCAATCAAACAAACTCTTTCACTTCTTAATATTGGTATAGATATAGATGTAGGTTACTCTTTTGGAGCGTTGTATGGGGGGATGGACTCATATCAGGAAAGTAAGGCACACAGCGGCGACCTCGCTTTGTGCGTCTCGCCCTAAACTCTGAAGTCAACCTGCCTTTCTGGGAACTATTTATATTTTTTAACTTTTTAAAATGTTTTTCCACATTTAAAAAACAACATACTGACTACTGACATCAATATGAGTAGTACCAAGCATATAAGAACTTGATGTGTGCGTATGCTCAGTGGTGAGTGTGCTTGAATAGTAGACAAGACGTTCCTCTACAAAAAGTAATATAATTTTCAAAGTCAGCTCCGGTAATGTGTCATTTACTAAATTTTCCGAGTTACTTTTATTTGGTCAAGGCTCAGTCCTGCTACATTACTCTTTCTTTATAAGCTTCAGTATATTCGAAGTGAGTTTTATAACATTTTAACTTGTTATATGAAGAAGAGATCTTAATAAATAATCAAAAATGGAAATTTAAACCTTAATAATAATACTGTCAAGACACTCTGTTCCCTACTTTAAATGGCATTGGAACGGAACTTAACGCCGCTAATTGCCTGTAGTAATTAGTATACCTAATACTAAAATATCAATGTCACCTTGTAGCATTAAGTCTATAGTCACAAACCAGCAGCATCGTGAGTTGGCTGTCGAGGAACCTTTTCATCTTTGATTGTTTGGCCGACGGCGCTGCCTCTACTACCTTACTGAATAGAGGCGCTGAAAGCCGGAACAAGCCTACATCTCTCTCTCTCTCTGTTTCCAGAGTGTACATTAGCATTCTGTAGCCCACATTGCTTGAAGACTTCATCAATATTATATGATGCGTCCACACGCTCGGACCGGCAACTGGGCTTAAAAAGTTGACCTATTTTTAAATATGCTAAACTTAGATTTTAAGTGTTTTAAGCTTGCTTTTTTTCAGATTTACACAAAATCCCGTATGCAACAGGATAGGCAAAGGGAGCCCAGTGTTAAGAGATTCTGTTTAAGTGGCGAAACTCAAAGCCGCGTTTTGTGTCGACACCAGAGAGAAGAAATGAAAACATAAAATATTTCATGTCTTCGACTGGGAATCCAACCCGTAGTCTGTAGCGTTTACACGCTTGTGCCCGTACATTCCAACTCGCCTCTATGCTACTTCTTACATTTTTACAAAATTACAAAGTTTAGGTTAGGTTAGAGTTAAATTTAGGTTCTACCAATCAACACACGATGTCTTAGCATTCGGTCCTCATCTCATTAAATATAAAACTAGACTAGCTTTTACCTGCTACTTGTATTGCGTGGTCAAATGGAAATAGTCACGAGTCGCCTATGACACAAGACATACTCTTCCTAATCCCGTGGGTTACGTCGACATCGATTAACGTGAAGGACCCTTCACGATAAATGCCTATCCATCAAAAAATAACTTTTAATAACAAACCGAACTCGAACCAACAAACTCTACTACTTTATAAGTATAGAATAGTAGTATATAAATATAAATACAGATTAACATAAAAAAGTAATTAAGCCTTATTCTTTATGTCAATTAAAACGATACTTTTTTAAAAAACAGAAAGGAATCACTCGCAAACCCGACCGCCGGCGACAGCTGCGCGGTTGTGCGGGTGCGCGGGGACTTAATGGAGAACAATATTTAATGTTATACAGTTAAATCGTTCAATATTCAAATATTTGTACTGTGCGCTTAAATGTTACTCGGCTCCCCGAGTTATAGTATTTAAAATATGGACATTTCCCCGGTTCATATTATTATCTCGGTTTTGTCTCTAAATGCCTAAACATATATTCTTGAATCATAACTATGAATACTCTCGATTAAGTCACCTTTTAGACAAACAAAACTAGATGAAAATAGGTTTATCCATTTGTGAGCTACCATGCCGTAGGCAGATACACAAGTCAAACTAAGCCTATGAAAGTTACTTACATCCCGTCATCAACTATGAAATAGCTTAATATCATCTTCAAATGACTGAACATAAGATATTCTTGAACGATGATTAAAAACACTAGATCATCAAGCTATTTTTCAAACAAAAAATACTTAATCGAAACAGCTTCGTCTGTTTGGAACATACGGTGGCACAGACACGTCAAACTTATAACACCTCATGTTTGCGTCGGGAATTAAACACCGGAGAAAAGAGTGATTTGTCACTAAACATCAAAAATGTGTTTGAGAAGTCAATATTCTAAATAATAATATAATTAACAATTCAACAGTAGGTACCACCAACCTCCACCGCCGCAAGTTCGTTACCAGCTATCCCTCACAGTGGGGTGACCACAGGTTTGCGTTAATTGCTTTCCCGGTTCAATAACCATTACTATCGGATTGAGTCGTTGGGAAGTACTTGGAAGCTCTTATTGATCATAGTTGTACATGTTACTTAACGGTGTGCGTACAGCTCAGAGAGAGAACACTCGCGGAAGTATTTTTTTTTATTTCCTCATTTTGGTAACTACTCAACACGAAATATCGGGAAAATTCAGCGATGCATGGAGAACTGAGTGTCTTTACACTAGATTTCTTCTGCTTACCCTCCTAAGCGGGGAAAAGGGGTGAGTAAGGATATATGTATACTCATAGAGCAAACTTTGCCTTTCTAGAAGTTAATTTACGAGTTGTGATTAAACAGCAATTTATTTTTGAGACATATTTATTGCCTCAGTAACTTATTAAGTGATTTTCGATTCAATAAAAATATAAATCATGAAACACGATTGAATCACTAAGTAATAAGCACCTTTATTAAGACCCTTCTAATAAAATAAGGATTGAAGAAATCTTCGCAAACAACATTTTAATATTAAATCTCCCCAATAATTGTATCAAATATTTAATAAATACTAAACAACCTTACAGCCGTCGGTCTGTTTATTAAAATCTTCATTCGCCTCTCATTGTGTATTCACTTTGAGTGTGTTTGATTGAGAGTTTCCGCCGTCACTCATTTATTTAGACGACGATCAAAACCGTAGCCGGTTGAGAAGTGCAAAAGGGTTCCATCGATTTATCTTTATAGAGAGAGTCCAGTCTTTAATATATTCGGGACAGATTATTAATAAAAGATATTATTATTATTCATATAAGGTAGTTGTTGCGCAACGGCAAACTATTTAAATGCAATAGTTGTGTGTTCGATTTCCGCTCAAGCAAAATAAATGATTAGCATTTTTTAACTCTGGCAACCAACCAGCAAAAGAAACTAACTGCAGCATTGAGTTCCTTCCACCACTCGACGCGAAATGTTTCGACAATGCAAATATGCACGCAGATTTGCGGGATTCGTCGGTAAGCGGTGAGCGGAATGTCTTAACACTAGGCTCCCTCTGCCTACCCTGCCACGTGCGGAATAAAACGTGAAGCTGGAAAAAAAAGCAATAATTCGTTCCCGCTTATGCCAGCGGTGTTATCCATGCAGAACAATAACATGTTATATGTAACTTTTGATTCACTCCCGTACGTACTGAAGTCGGGGCCGTCCTCGGGGACATCACTTTCCGCATCAATGGTTTCCAATTTGAGTTTCCGCTGTGTATATTTATTATAAATATATTGATTTTCAAAATATTTTTTGTACTTTATTTCATTACATTTTTAAATATCTATTACGTTTTCTCTGTGACTGTATTTATCTGACTTTACGTTGTATCCCGTATATAGTAAAGGGTGTAGAGGGAACCTAATGTTAAGATACTCTGTTCCCCACGTATCGTTTAATTTCCCAGATACTGCGCGCGTGGCAAACTTAACGCAACCCTTTGTTTCGTTACCAAAGAGAGGAAATGAAAGTAATTCATTCTACGACCGGGAATGGAACCCACCTTCACATCTCATAAATAATTCTCAACTAATTACGTTATACCACAAAGTTTCTTGCTGACTAAAAGTTATTAGCAAGCGAGTCGCAAAGGAGGGTTCTTCTTGTCCACGATCATATTTGTCAATTTTCATTACAAGTATTGTCCATGTTAATAAAATCTCTCCCTATAACTATAATTTCTGCATATAACTAATAAAAAAATATATAAATCTCTATCTATCTTACTAAATATGCCAAAAGATGTTGAACGATTTTATTAATTTATTAAAACAAAACATTGTTAAATTAATCGAATTGATATGTATTTTTTTTATCTTCACGCTGTATCCCGCATATAGCAGGATAGAAGAACCCCATAACTTAATAATGTATAAAACACATTCCGTTCCTGTTAAAATGCTCCCGTCCCTCAGTTTTCTCGGAATTCTGGAGGCATTAAGAGTTGAGTGGCGGAACTCACTACCGCGCTTTGTCTCGTTATCAGAGCGAGGAAATGACAATATTAAATATTTCATTTCCTCGAGTGGGAATTGAACTCACAGCCTGTCGCGTTTACAGTCGAACAATTGGCCTTAATGATGTGTAATGAAGTAATAATTGAAGAAATTAATAAAAAAATCTTTTGTTTCAGACTATATCAAATCTACTTTTACGAGAACCTGAGCTGTAATCTAGAATGTTGAAAAGAACAAAGAAAAAAAGACACCACAAGAAGTACAAGGTGCGGTAAAGTATGTGGCAATGATCAACATGATAGAGGACGGCGCTAGAGACCCGTCCAAGCGAGCTCTCAGGAAAACCGAACCACCTTTAATTGAAGAGTCCAGCTGTTGCTTCTTATCTCGACGAGACGACACCAGGCTATTCTGCTGCAGGTGCGCTCACAAGCGACGCGCCTCCCCTCTCACTTGCCTGGCGATATGCTTTCTGGTTCTTACCTACAATCTTATTGGAGGGTTCCTGTTTCTCGCAATAGAAGGCAACTCTGTACCAGAAGAGACGTCCGTAGCAGCATCAAAGCCGAACTTGAGTCAGACGCAAAGCGGCGATCTTCGTTCTAGAACGGTTGAACGGCTTTGGTCTATAACCGAGGATCTAAATATACTTTACAAAGAAAACTGGACTAAATTAGCTGCTAAAGAACTGATGGACTTTCAAAAAGTTCTCATGAAATCTATGAAGTCTGGAGACGCGCCGAGCATGTCCACACAGTACGACGCTATGGACTACCGGTGGACGTTCGCCGGCAGCTTCCTGTACGCGCTCACCCTCATCACCACGATCGGTGAGGTTTTGAATATTTGATGTGTTATGTAGCGGCAAGCGGCAAAAAGTTAAGTAATTCACACTTGTTTTCTAAAACGTGACTTGCTTCCAAAAGTGAAATATTACTTGACTTTCTGCCAAACTTACCATTTTATCGCAATAACGTATTCATATATTGCCCTGAGGAATAATAACATCCTCCACCTCTGAGCAATAATGCTGATTTATGAATACACCCTGTATTCTTAAAATATAATCACAAACACAACAAAATTAAAAATAAATTAAGAAAAAATATAAAATGAGCTAAAATTATAATGATATGAAATGCACACAAAATTTGAGAATATCTTTTTTCACTGTACACTACCCAATTAAGGACGAACACATATTAATATTTCCGCACAACACAGGTTGAAAACAACAACCTTTATAATTAAATGATCTTTCGGTAGAGTAAATGTAAAATAGAAAATCTGTTAAAATGTTTGGTACTTCAATTTTCGTTTTATAAGTCACAGGAGCAACAAAATACTAACGACAAATAAATGAATAGCTAATTCGATATTAATGAAATTTTTTTTTAGCTTAACTCTATATCTCGCATACCCAAACCCTAGCAGAGAGGCAGAGGAAGAGATATTGCGTGTTTGAGATACAGAACTCAACGCAGCGCTTTGTCTCGTTACCAGAGTAAGAAAAAGAAAATATTAATTTTTATGAATATCTAAAATTATAATTTATATTAAAAATATCAAAACCAGCTTCACGAAGTATCCCGCACACAGCAGGGTAGGCAAAGAGAACTTAGTATTAAGATATTCTGTTGCCTATTTTCCGCCGAAATCGTGAGGCATTGAGTGGTGGAACTCAACGCCGCGGTTTACCTCGTCACCTGTACCCCCGTGCCACGACTGGCCTTAATATTTAACATTTGTAACATTTATTTGTATATTTGACATTCTATTCCAGGCCATGGAAGTGTAACTCCGAAGACGTCTACGGGCAAGCTGGTGGCCATAGCGTACGCGTGCGTCGGCATCCCGCTCATAATGCTCTACCTGTCCACTATCGGGGAGGCGCTCTCAAGGAACTTCCGCGCTCTCTACGCGAAGCTGTGCCCGGCGCGCCTCAAGAGTGGGAACTTTCACTCGAAGGAAGACTGCCTGAGCCGCTACAACATGCCCGGCGTCGAGTGCAAGCAGTTCGTGGATTGTGATAGAAAAGAGTTTTGTGATCGGCAAAAACGGACACCGTTCCAAGCTGCGTTAAATTTAGACAGTTTTAGTGGCGGTTACCATTGGACGTGCCGGGACCACACGCGAGTGCCGATCGTACTTAGTTTACTATTAATTATTCTGTATATAGCTTTAGGTACCTTCGTGTTTCATACGACGGAGAGGTGGAACTTTGTGGACGGGTGTTATTTTTCCTTTTCAAGTCTCGCGACTATAGGTTTTGGGAATCTGAAGCCAGGTTTATACGCGAGCACGGTGTCGGCGAAGACGGAGGACATCGCCGTGGGCGTGTGCTGTATATATATTTTAGTGGGAATAGTTGTAGTAGCCATGTGTTTTAATCTGATCCAGGAGGACTTGAGTTCCGCGTTACGTGGCTTCACCGCACTCTGCACCGGGAGCTCGAAGACGCGCGCCGTGCACAGTGTAGAGAAGTGCGACGAGAAAATCTCGATGGCAGTAGTCTCCTGACATAGGGAGACAGCTGAAGGGCCGTCTGTCAGCTGTCATGAAAAGCGAGCGCAAGTGAGCTTCAAGATAGATAGCTCGAACCCAACCAAATTTAACAGCTTGCCACGGAGAAAGTCTACCGCGTACGGAGAGGAGAGTTTCCAGAGGAACACGCCTGCGCGTCGCTCTGCGGGACACGCGGAGAGGTGCGTGGAGTACTTCGTGCCTCGCAGTCTGAGCGAGTTCAACCTGAGCGGTGCAGGAGTGGACGTGAGTGAGCTGGTGGCGGTCGGCATCAACGCGCTGGGGGACCGCGCGAGGGCGCGACGGGACAAGATGGTGACCTTCGAGGACGAGGGCGCCGGAGTGTCCGCCGAGAGAGCCTTCGCCGATGATGTATTCATGTGACACCGCGGTGTCGTAGGTTTGTTGGTTCGGACATTTGTTACTTAATAATAAACTTAACATTTTTTAAGTACTATTTGTTTTATTTAATCTTAACATCTATAGAAAAATTAAAAATGAAAGTTTAAATGAAAGATTAACTAAAATTAAAAGCTATGTGTATTAATGATTTTTATGATTTTGCTTCAAAACAATCTTTCTTCTTCAGAACAATCAATCTTTCTGCAAGTAATACAATATTCGCTGTAATATTTTTAATAAAAAAAATTTACATAAAAATTAAACTTATTACATAAAAAATTTTACAATTTTTATGTAAAAAGATATTTTATTTTTCGAAATTGTATAATAACTCGAAGTTAGACAACAATCAATATTGTACCTGTTCCTTTATAACATTATAACAATTAACGCCCAATTCCAATTTTATGTGTACTATAGGACACCCAAAAGTTAAACATAAAATACCTCACAGTTTGATGAGGGATAGCACAATAGAAGCACAGTTTTGGTCTATTAGGAGGGATCGAGGGCGATGTGTACAAATAGGTTGTAACGCAATTTGCAGGCGACTGCTGATATTAATGAGTTGCGGGGAGGGGGGGCGTGATTGGAGGATCAACCGGAAATAGGACAGAGGGGGGCCGTCTATACTTGAGTGAACTGGTCAGCACGTGCGGTACGATGTTTCTGGGGAAATTGGTAATTAAAGAGGTGTTAGTTTTAAGTAACTGGTCTTATGTGATATCGTTATTACAGTCTCGGCGTTGAGTTCCGCCACTCAATACACTATTTCTAGAAATCGGCGGAAAGCAGGAAACGAAGTGTTTTAACACTAGATCTCTTCCGTCTACTCTTCACTTCTGCATACAAATGATTCGCGCAGTATCTCTATGAAACAAAGTTCCGTATTGTTCTACGTCTACAATAATGTATATCCTATACACGAGGAACGTGGAAACTTTAGTTCTTATCGCAACAACAAACTATCAGGAACTTATTACGAGTTTATATTACGTAATACACGCACATCATTTGTTACTAGTACTTACTGTATTACTTTCGAAATGTATCGCGTCGCTTTAACGTGGTTTAAATACAAATGTTGTTTCTTGAACTAGTAGAACTACATACAACAAAATGTGAAAAGGTCGAATCATCACTAGAAGTGATATTTTCCAGGCAACCCAATCAAAAGTTAAAAACGCGATTAGAAGGCATGCATAAGGGATGCATTGTATTTTGCTTTACTACATCATCGTACATCCTTTAAGCTGACCAGCGAGGATGTCATGGTGAGAATGAAAAAGAACGTGCTCAGCTGTGTTGGAAGAAGAATGCCACTGGCAGAGGGAGACCTCGGTTGACCTTTGGAAACACAGTAACAGTACAATATTGTAAAAAAAGTCGTGGACAATGATAAGTGAACTTTAATATAGATATAAAGGTACATAAATGCATTTTCTGTGGATTCGAATCTTAAATTATATACGAGTATCTGTAATGTTTATGCTTTGTAAGTTATATACAGAAATATCAAATATTAGTAGTAGTGTCCTGACACTGGCACAAAATATAAATAAAATGTATTCTCATGTAAATCGGCAAATAAAAAAAAACTGTCCAATTTAAATCCAAATTTGGTTGAACGATTCATTCATTGCAGCGAACAGAATAGAATGTGGGACGTTTGTGAGCTATGTGACCCCTGTGACCCCTGTGCGATTGTATTAGCCGCGGTCGCTCGCTCCATACAAACGGCAACTTGGAAATTTGTAGCATTCACGAGGCAACCAAAGCTGCTTAAATGTTAGCGTTGTACGACGTCGTATGGAACTGGTGCACGAAATTATGAATTAGGGAGTTCATTATATTTTTTCTTCCAATTACTATGTAAAGTATAACCTACTTGGTTAAAAAGTTTAATTTTTATGTTTTATCAGGTTAGGTAGAAGGAAGTTAAGACATTCCGTTCCTTACGCATCGTTCAATTTTCAAGACACTAACTTAACGCTACTAAATATCACTATACTTATAACTATAACGGTTTGGTGAAATCTATAGCCAAGGCAGTTAAGTATTCAGAGAGTTTAAGTATTCTATATCTGGAGTTGTTAGTAATTTATTAAAAACATTAAAGTGTTTAAAAAAAGAATTCTCAAAATGCGTGGAATAGTTCTTGAAAAGTGGAACCGTGCCTGTACTGCTCGGGAACTCGGTACTCTGGCAACGGCTTTAAGTAGCGCCACTCAACAGGTTTTGTCTATTAGAGTGGAGAAGATGAAATAATTTAAATATGATCATTTACCAAGTAGGGATCTAACCTACAACCATCGCGTTTACAGTCAGAGACTTCCTCTTATTTTCACTGACTCAACCAATATTCTAAACTGGCACAATAAGACGGCCCTAGGAAGGAAACTAAAACAACAGAAACTTAACAAGACATAGCTGACGTAACGTAAGTGCAGGATGAGGACCTTCAGGCTGTCGGCGTCTTAATCGATTTAACGTTCGAATGGAACTAGTTCCACAACCGCAGGGCGAGGAAAAGTTCTCGATCAACTTAATCTGGGATCTCTCTGTAATTGAATTGTTTTAGGCTATATTTCTATGGTATATCTTTAACATATAAAAAAAAGTATTTGTGATTTCAAAGGAACCGTGCTTTTTCAAGTGTATGTAGTTATTTATACGATACTAAAACGTAATCAAACAGTTTTAACATGTTTGTCTGTCTGTCTATTTGTCTTTCTGTTTATCCGGGTCTACGTTACAGCTGAAGCCTGAGCCCTAGAGAGAATTGTAGATCATATCATATAGGTTACTTTTTATCCGCGAACTCCCGCGGGATCAGAATGTACACAAACCGGGTGTGCCATGCGCGTGCCATCTATAACTAAACATTTTTTTCTATTAAATATGACAATATTTGCGATCTAAATAAAATAAAATTCCAAAGACAAAATTAAAATGCCTTTAGCTTCCTGTTATAAATCCTTCAGATTTGAAATGTTTTGAAACTTTGATTGTTAATTCATAATGGAAAAAATATAAAATAGGTATCAATTTATATTTTATATTTTTATCAGCTTTAGCTCATATCCTCTTTTTACAACATAGGTCTAGGTTAGGAGGCTAGATGACTTTTTCTTAGCTTCACGATGTTTCCCCCGTTTAGCAGAATAGGCTACGAGAACCTGGGAACCTAAGGTTAAAGCTCTTCGATCACATGAAGACACTTCTGTTCTCCACTTTCCGTCGACTACGTCACACAGTATTTTACACCAAGTTTAAATATGTCCCATATCGAATATGAGTTCCTAGAAGCAGTCGCCAGTAAATCTGGGCGTTTAGAGATTAACCCAGTTTAGTATCGATTCGTCGTTTCTCTTAAGCCTGAACTTTACTCTTTATATCCTAAAATCGCTAACGGACTACTAAATTACATTTGTGAATCGACTTTAAAAAATATTTTTGTTGTTTAATAGAACTCCCATCTGGTCCCGTTGACACGCTATGAATAACGGATTTTTTATAGTGAATACGCATATAAGTAATTAAAACATGAGACAAGAATATTTACTGGATAAAGATATATAAGAATTAATGTCTATTGAATGTAATGCAGCAATGCAATAGCTGCCATTTAATGTAATAGATTGTACCATTGATTTTGAAAAGAGCAACTGTTGAGTTTCTTGCCGGCTCTTCTCAGCAGAACTGCCTTCCGAACCGGTGGTAGCTTTTTGTTTATATGTTCATTCGACGATTCAAAAGTGCTTATAATTAGTCTATTCAAATAAAGTGTGACTGGAACCACGACTGTAAAGGCGACGCGAATTCCGTCACTCAACATGCAAGGACTTCAAAACTCCGGCGGAGAGCGGGGAGCGGAGTGTCTTAACGCTAGTTTCCGTCTGTCTCACTGCTGCGTGCGGGATACAGCGGAACTGTCACCACAATATATTTGTCCACCAGCTACGTCCTCGTGGCCCTGTAACCACAAGCGCAGTCAGTACGCGTGACTGCCCCGCAGTCGGCACGCGCCTGAACGAGCGTGACGCGGCGGTTGCGGGTTTGCTATATTGTCACGGCACGTAGTCCGCTACTTTGTTGGAGTGACTGGTATATGTATTATGTTTAAATGATGTTCCGGTAAATTGACGAATCCCTATGAATATAGCTTCACGCTGTGTCCTGCAGGGTACGCAGTACTCTCAGTACTCTCTGCGGGAACCTAGTATCCGATAAATATACTAATAGTAATTACATTTATTAATATCAATAAAGGTAAAGTAACTCGTTCACGAAGAATTTACGGAAATTCTTTCCTAATGATATCCTACATTCCATAAGGAACCTATGTACGAGTACATACGCTTTCGCTTTCCGCTTTTTCCTGCATAGCAGGATAGACAAAAGTAACCGAATGTCAAGACACTCCATTTCCAGATATTGCATTTGACTGGCGTTAAAAATATTTCATTATAATAATACCTCCAACTGGGAATCGAACCCATTATCATAGTCTGACCAGCGCCCTACTATGATGATAGATATCACAGTGGGCCTGTGGCCGCGTTGAGGCCGCAATAGCAATTTCTTCTAACAATAAATATTTGCGAGACACCTTTAATTGAACTGTTTTATTTTCAACTAAAAACTAAAATCTAGTTGGTATATAAACTAATTCGGTTTCACGCTGAATCCCGCACATAGCAGGGTAGGCAGAGGGAATCTATTGTTAAGACACTCCGTTCCCCACTTTCCGCCGAATATTTCCAGGTATTGCGTAGTGAGTAGCGGTACTCAACGCTGGGCTTTTGCTTTCGTGTCAATTAGCATATAAAAATATCAAATATATATTAAAAATCATATTTTACAAAAATAAATAAATAAAAAGCTACTTCCTCTTTTATTCTACATCTCTCTCTTTTACTATACATAGAGGGGACCTAATGGTGAGGCTCCTCGTTCTACACTTTCCGTCCAATGTTCAGACATTGCCAGTTTACAGGCGTAACTTAATATCGTTGTCTTTCAATAGCAAAGAAATAAAATAATGATGTAAAATATAATTATATTACCGAGTGGGAATCAAACAGAGCTCCACTACCACAACAGAAAAGGCACTAACGTTAAATCGTTTCAAATTAATAAAATCAGTAGAAATGGTGTAGAAATCTACTAAAAGAGCACTAAACTCGTCGACTCTCGCACTCGCTGAGACTAGTGCCCTAGAATGCAGTTACAAATGTCAAACGGAAAACGTCCTACTTCACGCTGGCAGCGAGGAGGAGCAGGTGAGAGGGCGACTTGGGAAGCACATACGTATGAATGTATATAAAATAATTTAAAAGTTCTTTTCTTTTGTTCTTGTAACTTAGTGCTTAAGTTTATGCTAAGCGTATGTTCGTAGAGGAATTATGTTGAGAATATATTGTTTTCACATTGTATCTCGCCCATAGCAGGGTAAGCAGGGGGCAACTGGGAACCTAGTGCTTCAATACTCCGTTCTCCACTTTCCGCCAAATTCTCGAGGCATTGCGCGTTGAGTGGCAGACCTCAACGCCGTCCTTTGCCTGGACACCAGAGTGAAGAAATCGAAATATAAATTTAAATAAATATTTCATTTCCTCAAGTGGGAATGGAACCCAAAACCAGTTGGTTTACAGTCACACTTTTTTGCCACTGCGCCACGACTGGCCTCGAGGAAATGATAATGTTAAATTAAAATGTTAAATATCTCATTCATCCGAATAGAAATTGAACTTACAACCGTCGCGTTTTTCCATACATACAATACAAAATCATATACCTACTTCATTTTCCTGAACTTAACTCCGTAACATGTTCCCTTTATCCTTTCCTGCGTATATGGTTTAAACTTTTTTCCCTGGTACTCGACCAAAAGGAGATTATTAAAAAAGTTGACGGCTGTGAGGAGTACGCAAGTGGATATTGTAAAGGCAAGAACTTAAAGGGATGAAATATATTTTTAAATAGTTCAATTTAGAGAATATAAGGGAAAAAGTGCAAATAAATCATAAAATTTTGGGACTTCAGTCAATATTGATGGTAGTTGTTAAAATTTTCATTATATTATAGAAATACATATCTGTGATCTCTGAACATGTTTAAAATATTATAATATATATTTTTGTATCTTCGCATTGTATTCCGCATATAACAGGATGAGCAGAGGGAACTTCTGGAACAGAGACCGCCTTGGTTTTTTACAAGACCAAGGAAATGAAAATTATCTATTCGCCCTTGTGGAATCGAACCCACAACCGTCGCGTTAACAATCAGATGCTGTTTTTACAATTCGAATCAGCACTTTCCGAGATTAACGCTCTCAAACAAACATACCTTTCAGCTTTATAATATAAATATAAACAAAATTTGATAAATATATATTTACCAATTACCTGTAAGCGACTGAGCCACTCAAGAGAAAAATTGAGGCGAATCGAAACATTTAATAAAGAGTACGAACGGTAAATATTTGCGTTCGACGTCGCCGAAGAAAAATATTATCAAAGGCAGCGATGCTTCGTCAATCCCGGCTTGTTTACAGCCGGAGTCGCATATCCTACATATTTACGTAAGTTGGTTTTTCAGTTTCACACTGTATCCCGAAGACAGGAGAACCCACTGTTAAGACACTCCATTCTCCACATACCGCCAAAATATCGAGCTCTTACACGTTGAGCGGAAGTCACACAAACAACAAACACAAATAACTCATTATTTTAACGAAACTTCCTCTCCCCTCCTCTCTCCACACAATACCCGTTAAGAGCACCGTACAGACAATTTGTTACAGTTCAAAAAGGTCCACAATAACATTTTATCTGTTTCGAAACAGAAAAATATGTTAACACGCGTAGAAGATGACCCTACAAAGGTCAATCGCTGAAATCCTCAGCTTTTTCTATTACATTGCCTTCTTTGAAGTGCCTTTTTGTGTGATTGCCGACGTTGCGTACGAATTAAAGATACAACATTTAAATAGAATTATTTTAATAAAATGAAATTGTATTTAAGTAGAGTTACTTTGGCTATATAAGGTGTTTATGGTTTGTTTATGCATAATTTACCATCATTTATTAGTTATCTCCGTTGTCTCCTTGTCTCGGCCTTTGAGGTCGTCGTGGAGCAGCGGCACAAGGGTGTGACTGTAACGCGACGGTTGTGGGGTTGATCCTCGAGAATCCTTTTATAGGATAAAAGGATATCCTTTTATATATATCCTATATATATATAAAAGGACTTGTCCTCACTGTCTGAGGTAAGACGCACGCACAGCCGTAACCGCTGATGATAGAAACGTGGAATTTGGACAGATGTTTACTTTCATAATCTGGACATCCACTAAGAAGGGATTTTGAAAAATGTTAACCCTAAAGGGGGTAAAATAGGGGTTGGAAGTTTGTATGGAAAAAAAGTTAAATCGGCACCGATTTTTATAAAATTTGAAATTTAGAGTCTTAAAAATATTTCATTGAACACATGTTTCGAGGTTTATTTTAATTCACCCCTAAAGGTGCAAATAAGCGGGCGAAGCTGCGCGCGTCCGCTAGTATGAATATATGAATACTTTATATAAAAGTATTTATCGCATACGTAATGTGACGTAGTGTGTGCACTCATTTTTTTAATGGATTTATCAAATTGAAGCCGTCGTGCCGCAAGGGTAAAAGCGTGCGACTTTAACACGATGGTTGTGGAATGAAATATTTCATTTCCTCGCTGTTCCGAGAATTCAGCGGAAAGTGGGGAACAGAATTGTCTTATTGGAACGGAGTGTCTTAACATTTGATTGTCAAGTTCCCTCCGGCTAACCCATATATACGGGACATATTCATATTACTCGAGGAAGTAAAATATTTATTTACGTTTATATTTTCATTTCTTCGCTCTGGTGTCGAGGCAAAACGCGGCGTTGAGTTCCGCCTCTCGCAATGCCTCCAGAGTTCGGCAGAAAGTGCTTAACGGAGTGTCCCAACACTAGGTTCCTTCTGCCTACCCTGTTGTGTGCGGCATACATCGTGAAGCTGATTTAATTTAATCTCCTATTTTGTTTGCGTGGAATATAAAAAGAAAAACGAAAGAATCCATTTTATTCCGTTCCTGTTGGAATTTCGATTATTCCTGTCTTAGTATTCTGGCCTACCTACATGCTAAACGTCAACTTTCTAAGTCTAGTTGTTTTGTAGGATTCTGCCATTCATTAGTGTTAACTTATTCTGTCAATATCTGAGAAGATAGAGATTTAGTATTTTTAATAGAAAATTCTATAATGTAATATGTATAATTCACAAACAAAAAAATATCCTCTTCGGTGTTAAAAAGAAAATTAAATTATGAAAAACTTATCAGAATTAGCTCTGATGCAATTTCTCAGAGAGTGAGGAGGATCTCCTTCTCGCTCCACGTAATAGGATCTCAGCGACGGCCGCCGTCTGCTAGTAAGGTAAACTACAAACATAGTAAGTGCACAAATCTGGGGAACTTCATCATTAACGAAATATGCAAATTCCGTGTTCTCGAAACATTGAATGTTCGCGTTTTTAAGCAAACAACATTTTTAGTAGTTTGTCAAGAGGAATACATTGCTTTTTTCTTTTTATTTTTATATGAATGAAAACACAGTGCAGCGCCAGAGCAGTATTCTACACGGCGTCACTGTACCAACAATACGTCACTGGCGTAGCGGCGTAGCATCAGACTGTAAATGCGAGTCTTGGATTCGATTCCCACTCGGGGAACGAATGATAATTGGACGGACAGTGACGAATGGAGAGTCCTAAATACATAAAAAAAAATATGATAATTAATATAAATTCGGCTCCAATTTTATTATTATAAATTCGTAAAACATTTCAATTTCACAATGTTATAGCTTTAATGTGAAATGCAAAATGAAATTAAAGTTGAAGCTACCGTAGTACATTACCGTCGCACATCATAATTTTGGAGTGGAATATTCCCGCAAGAAATTGTAAATAAACCATTTCTTATGCATTTTCCGGTATGTTTAAGATCTGTAAGCAATCAATACCTTTAACTTGGAAAATAACGTACAATTTCGCTTACATTTTTACTATATAGGTACTATGTATATATTCTATTACTAAACCCGCAATGTTTCGAAAATTGATGTGTGAGGAACAGTGCACTACAAGACTTCCTCTGTCCCATGAATTATACCCATAATATATTTTTATAATAATCTTCACTCCAGGTATTTTACTAAGGTATAGCCATGCAGCCGTTACTCTCGCCCCGGCTCCGATCTCTTTACGTGAAACACTTAAACAATTAACAAAGTGTCCCTTCACTTAGTTAAATGGACAATCACAGTTAGCACTCCCGTACACAAACTGAGATTCATATTTGCAGGATAATAAATATATTATTTGACTCTTAAAGTTAAAGAAAGAGAAAAAAAATGAGTTTTATGTTTCATAAGTTTAAGTTTTCAACAAATAAGTTGTAATAGCTTGATATAAATAGTTAAAACGATGTTTATGAGTTCCATCACTACTCGAAAAGTGAATTATTGCGTGCGTTGAGAAGCGGAGCACAATATAAACAAAATAGTATAATTTTGTGAAAAATACACAAGAAGTTTTAAGAAGTCATAAAGAAGCTCAGGTGGAAGTTTGAAAATTGCGACTCAAATCATCTCGGTCGCAACAGAACGAGGAGACGACGACGATGCAAGAACAAAAGTAACTTTCTTAAGCAATGAATGCAAATAAGAAACTATTTCGATTTTTAATTAACTTTGAACGCAAAGTTCCAACTTTGGTTACGAAAGTTAAATATTAGGCGAACGGACTCTGTTCGATATCTATGCAAATTTACTTAAAAAATTATATATCTTTGGATTTATTAGTATAAATATATGGAACAAAAGTACAATTTATTTAAAGGGAATATCAGCTCTTTTAATAAGTTTAGCTATTACATTTGGCGTTGCCCGCTCGTAGATAATAAACATAACATCGATATCTCATATCGCCTCATAGAGTTGGACAAGACTCTTGAAAATTACAATTAAGATTAACACTGTAAATAACAATAGCAGTGAATTTAAAAATATATATTTCTAATTTCATTTAAACTTTTACTATATACATAGTTTGTTAGGTCATAATAGTAACATTAAACAATGAAAACTTTCTTCAATAGAGGTAACAACCATTTTGTTTTAGTATCTTTCTCTATGTAAATTGAGAAAGTTTTTGAAGTAACAGAACATAATGTTACTTACTAAATAGGTTTACCAATATTTAGAACATGCTTAGATACTACTGCGCTACTGTGACTATACGCGACGGGTGTGGGTTCGGTTCATCCCCGAACGAATCAAGTAGTAAAAACACAAAAGGCTGTTTAACCATTCATCAGCTGTCTTGATACTAGGTTCCTTCTGCTTATCCCTTAAATAATGATAATTTACATTATATTAATGATTCGAGATTTCAAATTGAAAAACTATAACTTGTTTCCCGACGACCGACGTACTCCCGGTATTTTGTGACGTACTTGAAGCTTCTCCAATCATCTTATATTTTTCTTTTACTTGTTCCTGTGACATAATTTTACATTCATTTTTCATTCGGGCGGGGGTCGTCCGAGAGCAAATTGTCTGAACTAACATTAGGTAGATCCGCGTCTGGAGGTCGACACCAAGTGACGACGGAGTCATCAAGCAAACTCCGGGTTGTCGAGGGATTGCTGTTGTTTATAGAATACGACACGATTTGTCTTTACCTATATCAAAGTAAAGCCTAATCTTCAGTTTAGTTACAATGTTGTTAAATTTACTGGAACTAGCTTGAAGCCCATTATGTAATGTTATTTATCTTTATTTTTTTTAGCGACATTCTTTTTTCCTAGCGGGGAAGCCAGAGAGAGACAGAGAGTGAGAGAAAGCGGAGATCATCATTGATATTGTAATCTCGAAAGTCAACCGAAGTCTTTTTGGAACGAGGTCTACAAGAGATAACATATAAAAATACAGAATTAAAATACAATGTTTTAATAATTTAATTTCGCGTCGTTGAGCTTTAGACTTAACAAGCAGTTTCTCGAAAATGAGGTAGAAATTTGGAAACAGAGCCTTTAATATTCTAATTCCTCTGCCCATGAAGTTGTATAACTTGTGTTTTTAATAAATTTTAATTTGAATATTAGAAAATAAATTAATAACAGTTTTAGTACTGCTTTAATGTACTCGTAGTATATTAATAAATTTTCTTTGTCCAATTTAAATTACAGATCCAATAAAATATACACAATACAAAAAATAACCCTCAAACCCTCAAGCTGCCGAGAAGATTTATATCGCATATTTGTACTTTCACAAATATTTTCCGTTCCCCTCGTTCTGGAGGTAATTATTCATTATTTGTGCAAAAGATAATTCCGCAATTCCGCATCAGAGAGACCGTCCGCAGTACCACCCCCCCCCCCCTCCGTACATTTTTCGTGGCAATATATAAATCGGTGACCGCCACAATCTTAATAACTCCGTAAGCCACTCCTGATTTATTCGCTTGTTTATTAAAATGCTGTTCGAAAATACATTTTAAAGGACACGTTTGGATTACTTCGCAAATTATAACGCGGCTTGCGCCGTCATTTGTATTTTGTGGATCGTAAAACGTGGAGGTTCCTCGTTTTCCTGTTTATGAATTATCTGCGTAAGGTTTATACGTTTTTGTTGACAATTACTTGCTTATTCTATTATTATTTATAATAATACTTTCTTCTACACAATATTTATATAAATTATAGGCTACGGGTTGTTTTCATGTAACCTATGTGTATTTTACTGTAAAGTTTCATCCAAATTTGTGTAGTAGTTATTGCATTTTAGCATAACCGACAAACGAACGGACACGGACGGAACAAACATTAATAATGGTAAAACCTTTAAAAAAAATTGAAACGGATGTCTGATATGATATCTCTATCTGAGGCATTACTGTTTCAATATCGGCAACAACGAGAGCGGGCGCCGCCCGTGATGTGTTCCTTCTAAAATATAAATAGATCGCGTTATCCTAAGAAAATACGAGGTAATGAAAGTATCGGAGGTGCTCGTCTCACGTGCGAGCGCTCTGAACATAATTAAAACTTAATTAAAATTATTACCTTTTCCTTAAATTAATGTAATTATGTTGTAATTGTTTATAAGACTATCCCTGTATTTATGAAAGCTCCATTGAGATACGTATTATTAAAATAATGTTTTTCTCAATAAAAATTATAACTCTTTTTTACCCAATTTCATCAAAGTGGTATTGTTTTTGGAGCGTATGTATCAAAAAAATAAGTAAATTAAAAATTTATGAATATATTATATTTTATTATTTATTTATTTTAATATTATAGAAGAATATAAAAAAACTTGTCATTTCAGTTCACTTCAAATAAAATGGGTGCATACATACGCAAACTTAGATATAACTTTTAATAATCTGTAGTTCTTGTACATATGTAGTAAAACTTTATTCACACTTGACCGATTATTTGAAATTATTTTAAACATTTAATATATGAGAAGACATGTCTAAGCATTTCGTGAATGTACCATGCAAGGCGAGGAGTTAGGAGCACACCAGCAGTGTAAAGGTAACCGTTAACACACGCACAGCGAGGAAACGTAAATATTAAATATTTAATTTCGTCGAGTGGGAATCGAAGCGAAAAGTGAGAACGGAGTGTCCTTCTGGGAAACGGAGTGTCTTAATAATAGGTTTCCAGGTTCTCTCTGCCTACTTTGATCGGTACCTGGTATACAGCGTGAAGCTGAAAAAAAGGAAATGTACCTACATAAAATTAAGAAACCTAATACGACTAATTACAATATAAAGCGAACCTAAGAAAAGCTTCCTTAATTAAGCTCGAATAAATTATTTGCGAAAACACTTTGTCCTAAAAAAATACTCCAACACGTGAGGAATCCACCTCCAGATCAAACGAGCGCTAACATCTCAGTGAAGATTATGTTGACTCCGTGCCAACTGTACGTACTTCGAGACAAGCTACTTCTACGAACTACGTTGTGTCCATTGCTGGCTAAGTACCTTCACGTTGTATCCCTCATGTAATTGGATAGGCAAAAGGAAACTGTCAAGACATATGATTTTCGCCCAGTTTTTGAGACAATTGATCGGCGGAATTCAACGCCGTAGTAAAAAACAAAGTTAAAAATAATATATATGGAGGATCAATATAAGCCGTACAAGGCTGTTCAATCGATATGAGGAACCTCTCGTCGAGGTATAAGCTAGATGGTACTGGGGTCTTGTAATGGCTCTTGGCGCGGTACAAACTCGTAAAACGATATTGACCAGTGACCACGGCGGCCGCGACACCTCTAACTACTTGTATGGGGATTGTAAACTGATTTAAATAATTTTGTATTACAGCTTTGGCAAACACGTTGTATTTGTTTATTGAAATTTACATAAAATGTGTATTTAGTCAAATACATTTTTAAAATCCCTCAAACGCTTGGTACTAGTTCAATGTTTGTGTACCCGGGTGTTGGTAGGTACAACGAAATCTCCATAATTTGTGACAGAAAAATGTCTGTCCGTCCACATAGTGTTCGTACGAAAAATTCGATCAAAGAGATAGAAGTAAGTAAAAGATTTTATTTCGAGATGAAGATACACTCAATCTTGGATAGAAGCGAACATTCCGGACTCCATCAGAGCTGAAGAGTGACCCTCATCTAGTCGTGATCTTTATCAACTGGATTATGATTTATGGTCAGTTTTAGAGAGTAAGGCTTGCTCTACACGCCGTGGTAACTTGGAGTCCCTAAAACAACCATACGAGTGGCAGTGAACAATGCTCTCATATATAGAGTGCGTGTTGCTATAGATAACTGGTCTCGACGTTTAAACGATTGCAGTCAACGGAGACCACGTCGAATAAGCTTTGTATATGTTTAACGATTTTTTAATAATAAATCATACTAACACACTATAGTAGTGATGTAACGTACAATAAAAAAATATATAAGTTTCTTTATAGCAATTTTTATAGCAGAAATCGTATCGTCAGATACAAGTCCGCTCCACAAGTCGTTATCTCGTTGTATTGAAGCGATCCGATTGCAGTTTCTCAAATTCGGATATTTCGCGTTCACTTCACTCCCCTGACTCCCCGACGAGAGGCTGTTGATGTATCAGCGTTTTGTCATTTGTATTGAATGTTTAAAAAAATGGAAAAAGAAATGTGAAATACCGCTTCAAATTGAATGTAGCGAGATTTTAAAGGTTTAAATGTTATGTCTAAGCACCGATTATTTATAAGAGTACTCTTAATATGTGTATCCATACTAATATTATGAATATAAAATGTTTGCTTGGTTAAGTGTACTTATCTCAGAAAGTAAAATAAATAAAATGAAATATTAATAATAAAGTATTTTTTATATTGGTCCATTCCGCGAAACTTACTTATTCGGTCAATTATAATATTTTTTTGTAAAATTTTGTTAAAATGATTTTCTTTTCTTTTTATCGTTTGGTACTGAACCCTAAAAAGTAATAATAAAATAATAAAATGACCAAATATGGTCGACGGTATAACAAACATAAATAAAGTGAGTTACTCCACCCGCAGCTAGTATACTAGTAATATATACATTTATGCAATAGTTCCTTCCGTCGAATATTTTGAAGTAAGGTTCCGTTATTCCGCTGAGTTAGTTGTTTTTCCGGAATATTAAGTATCTTAATGCCGAGTGGAGCATGAACTTGCTGTTTTCAAACTTCACAGATAAAGAGAAAGGAAACATTGTGAAAAATTGCTTTTGAAAACTTTCTTGTTTGAAAAATATTGGATTTTTTATTATTTTATTTGGTTATCAGCTAGGAGAAGAGCTCGGACAATAGAAGTGAGTGCTAATACACATCATATCGAAGGACTAGAGGTCTATTCTTGGGTCACAAGTCCCAGTCCTCCACTAAGCTCCTCATCCTGTAACGCGGAAGCAGTGGAGTTGGCGGCGGACATTCTTCACTGTACTACTTCCGCTTCACACTTTATAATACGCATGCAGCAGGATAGACAGAAGTAGGCTAGTGTTAAGAGTTAAGACACTCCGCTCCCCACATTCCGCTGAATTCTTAAGGCTTTACTCTTCTAAGCACCCTAATGTCAAATTGATAGCTTCCAGCTGTATCCCGCACATACCAGGGTAGACAGAGGGAATTATACCTCAGGGTATGCAATATTACTTAGAAACTGTTTACACTCACGTCGAATGATACTTAATACTAAATACATTCCACCATTGAATGGCATTCATCCATACATTGCTCGATCAACTATCAACAACTAAACAATCGCGTCGCTCCCTCTATCGAGGCCGGAGAGGCCGGAGAGGCTTTATAGTGGTTGTGTAATTTATCCGAGGGCCCTACACTCCCACACTCCCCGAGTAGGTGCACTACTGGACGCTTCTTGCATTCTATACATTGTATTTGTATTGGTAATGTTATTACAACTCGGTAGGTTTATGCGTTATGATTATTAAATCGTTATTAACTTTCTATTAATAGACCCGATAGCACATTACTACTGGTAAGAGAGGTACCGTGGAGCGAACTAAAAAAATTGAATTCCTAAAATATAAATCGAATCCACAACCTGTTGCGTTTACAGTCACTCGTTGTGAAATTAGTTCACGACGGCCTCAAAAAAAATGTACTATCAGCTTAATATAGAGTAAATACCTTACTTTGATATATTGTAGACAATTTAAACATTTTCTATTGAAGTTTTAATTTCAAATAAAAGTAGGCACTTACAGTGTTTACTTCGCTAAGGTCACTTACAGCGTAACGGAGAGTGTACTTCAGTATTCAGGACTTCATAAAAAAGCTCAAGAATAAACTCTTTAGAACTTTTAGGGATTCAATTTTATAAATATTTATGAAATAAAAATAATTAGTTTTTTTCCAAAGTAGGCTTATTACATTATAGTATACCTAATTATGAATTAATTTATTATATACCCGGACATATATATTTAAACGTATATTTTCATATCTTCGCTCTGGTGTCGAGGCAAAGTGCAGTGGTCAGTTCCGCCACTCAACAGCAATGCCTCCAGCTTTCTTGCTGCGTGCGGGATACAGCGTGAAGCTTCTACAAAAGTAATGATAATCCTCTACCATCACAAACAAACATATCGCTCAACACTGCACAAATAGCTGTTATCAAATAAATGTTATTTCTGAAACACTTGTATTTATTCGAACAATAACGACCGCGAGTGGGAACTCAGTCGATACGTTCCTATATCCAGATAGGAGGGTATGTCTCTGCGTGAATTATTCATAGGGCAATGATGTATTGGTCTGTTGTGCTTACTAAGTTGGAATCGTTTTTGTAAATGCAATTTTTTTTTTAAATATTAAATGTATGTTTGTCCTGAATTGAATTAGGCAAAGTAAAGCCGTCGTGGCTCGCACTGTGTTGGTCAACCATTCCCGACCATTTCCTGTGACGTACAGAAAGATGGGGAACATATGTCTGGACACTAGGGTTCCTCTAACAACCCTGGTAAGCGTGAATTTATGTAAACATATTTTAACAAATTTTTATGTTTTTTTGAGCGAGATACATTTTTCGGGGTAGAAAAAAAGCGTCCACGCCATGACCGGAAAAATAACGGAAATGATAATATTTCCAAAGTAAATTATTGTACTATTCAAACCCTCACCCACTGTGGATGCAGTTAGATACGTCAATCGTGCCATTGCAGTGCAGTGCTGTAACAAAATCATTCCTTTTTCATATAAAATAAGTAATAATATAATATCTAGAACTGGTCCACTACAAACTTTTGATTTCAAAGTGAACTCAACAACTCGCGTATTTCGATGCAACTCAATTACACGAGTTAAGACTAAATTTGATACTACTTTCAGAACTCCGAGTGGTTGCATTACGGATATTTCAAAATCGTTATTTAGATATTACGGGTAGAAGAGAACTAAAGTTAAGGGCGATGACTAGTTTAAATAAATATGTAACACAGAAAAAAATGCGAATTAATAAATTCGTCCGTAATCAAACCCACAACCGTCGTGTTACAGTCTCACCCTCGTGCCCCTGCGCCAACATTCATTATTTCATCATTGAATTTCAATATGAATAATAAAATAATATGAAGCGTAATATTCAATTATAGCAACATGGTTCATTAAATAATGTCGTCTGTGAATACTAAAGAGGTTTTTATATTTGCAATTTTCTTCACAAAGGAAATACATCCGGTCAAACGAGTTGATCTAATTAGTATGCATGATGTTCTTTCCACTCCAAGTCTGCACACAAGCCAACAAGTATAGACTAGTCGGCTGTCCCATTTCGAANGACCAGATAGGAGGGTATGAATTATTCATAGGGCAATGATGTAATGCGTAGAAAAAGAAGCGTCCACGCGATGACCGGGAAAATAACGGAAATGATAATATTTCCAAAATAAGTTATTGTAGCATTTTCTCGATTGATATTCAAACCCTCACCCACTGTGAATGCAGTTAGATACGTCAATCGTGCAATTCTGTAACAAAATCATTCCTTTTTCATAAAAAATAAGTAATAATATAATATCTAGAACTGGTCCACTACAAACTTTTGATTTCAAAGTGAACTCAACAACTCGCGTATTTCGATGCAACTCAATTACACGAGTTAAGACTAAATTTGATACTACTTTCAGAACTCCGAGTGGTTCCACCGCGGGTATTGTAAAATCGTTATTCAGATATTACGGGTAGAAGAGAACTAAAGTTAAGGGCGTTGACTAGTTTAAATAAATATGTAACACAGAAAAAGATGCGAATTATTCAATTCGTTCGTAATCAAACTCACAACCACCTCGTTACAGTCTCACCCTCTATTCATTATTTCATCATTGAATTTCAATATGAATAATAAAATAATATGAAGCGTAATATTCAATTATAGCAACATGGTTCATTAAATAATGTCGTCTGTGAATACTAAAGAGGTTTTTATATTTGCAATTTTCTTCACAAAGGAAATACATCCGGTCAAACGAGTTGATCTAATTAGTATGCATGATGTTCTTTCCACTCCAAGTCTGCACACAAGCCAACAAGTATAGACTAGTCGGCTGTCCCATTTCGAAACCCAGTAAGATACGTTTTTTTATTGTGAGGAAACCTATTTATGCCTAACTTATCTACACCACTTAAATGGGGACTCGAGGGGATTATGTGGGGCTCAGGAACAGGCAGGTGAAGGCCGTCCACACTTCCTACTAAAACCTATTGGTGCTCCTCCTCCACCGTCACAGGCCGCGGCTATGGGACCTAAGGGATATTACCCAACCTCGAGCACCAATCAAATGAGGACCTACAAAATGCAAAAATATCAGAATCGTCATCAGCAGCTTAAATTCACTTAAAGGAATATTTAAGAATCGATACTTAGTAAGTGCCTCATTTACTACTTCTTAACCAGTTTAAAACCTAGTGAGTCTAAGAGGTTAGGTTTTTAAGTAATGTAATACTACTCGTTATTTTTGTTAGCTTCACAAAATATGGGGGATACTTATGCCTTCAAAAAATATATTGCAAAGGGAAGATAGTGCTGAGACACTCCATTCCCCGCTTCCCGCAGGAGACTTTTCGAGACATTACGTGAGTAGTGGAACTTACTAGAGATAGGAAATGAAAATAATTAATTCCCATGATATGAGTGGAAGTCGAACCATCGCGCTTATAGTTTGACGTTGTGCCGCTATGCCACGACGGGCTGATATGATTGAGTGAAACATGAAATAAAAAGAAAACAAAATAAAGCATAGGTAAGGTAATTAATTTGTATCTCTCTCTTTTTTAAGTTTCACGTATGTATCCCGCCTATAGCAAGGTAGGCAGAGGGAACCTGGAAACCTAATGTTAACATACACTTTTCTCATTAAGACTCTCCCGTTCTCCACTTTCCGCCATATTCTAAAGGCATTGTTCTGTTAAGGGGCGGAACTCAACTCCGCGCTTTGCCTTGTTACTTTGTTACCAGAACGAGGAAATCAAAACTTGAACTCCACAACCTATCACGCAGCAGCTGTACGCTTGTTCCCCTGCGCCACGACTGGCCTCTACGACATAAACACACACAACATACAATACAAGATTACAACTATATAGCTCTAATAGCAAACAAAATCAAAAGTCAAACGCAAACGTTGTGTTGATGGGAACCATCACGGACGGAATCACGGGACTTAACTAGTAATGTAATAAACAATTTCCATGTAAAGCTTCGCCGGCAGCTCAGGGTAATTGCTGCACGGGACATTGCACGCGATTTGCGAAACACGAGCGGGACGCTTTACAGCCTTTTGATTGGGAAATCTAAATGAGAAGAAAAGCTTACTTGAATGAGTTAATCGTATATTATGCGACGGTAGAGTTGTTAAAATATCATTTAATATTATTTTATTTTTATATGTTATTTTTAGGGTTCCGTACTTCAAAAAATAAAAATGGATCCCTTATAGGATCTATTTTACTGTCGGTCTGTCAAGATAATTTCTCTCAAAATTGACAAAGACAAAATGAGCGCACACGCCATACACATAAATTTGAAGTTTTTGTGCATTTAATTATTGCATTTTCCTTTAAAACGTATTCAAGTCAAAGTCAAAGTCAAAGTCAAAATATCTTTATTCCATAAAAATGCTTAACATTTACTTGGACATGTCATAAAGTAGAAAAAAAATGCAAAACAAAATAACCAAAAAAAAAATGTGCAATTTTGACTTGAAAAAAGCCCGTTCAAATGGTTGAGCTCATGAGAAGATACAGGCAAAGAAACTCATGGCCACTCTTTTAAATGCCAACATTTGTTACAAATTACAATTCAAACTACAATTCAAACTAGTGCAGAGCCGTAACATAAGTCAACCAACAGGAAACAGAATGAACCCTTACAAAGAATATCTAAACCTTATGTGACACCCTCACCAGCCCTCCGCGCCAGGGCTACCCTGTCATTGTAATTCAGAGCTCGTGTTCCGAGTTTGTCGCAAGTGACCGGCGCTAGTTCAGCATTCGCTACGGACGCTTATCGACACTGCCCCTGCAGCGATACAGTGTGGCTTCTTCTACTTTGTTATTTGGAAATTTTGTTCTTTTTTTTCCATTTGACGAACGGTTTTCATCTGTTTTGAGGGTGGAATTCAACGCCGAGCTCTACGTATTTACCAGTACGATAAGTCTTAACAATAACTTTCTGAATAAAGACCTAATAAATAGTACTTCACGCTTCATCTATGTATCAGAGCAAACTTTGTAATGAGACATTCTACTAACCACGCACCGCCCAATTTTCCAGACACTGAGTGTAGAGTAACTGATCCCGTTAAGTATTCACATCAGGTCATCGACAATAAGTCTCTTTCCCTTTATTTTAAAAAATTAAATACAACACTATATTATTTTCTCTTTCCGTGAAATTGACTGGAAATTACGTAATGGTCAAAACAAATGAACACTCCCCCGATGCGGACATCAAACCTACGACTATGATGTTTAAATAAATCGATTTCCAAATAAGGATAGTGTTAAAAAGTTTTTGGTGAAATATAGGTATACTCCTGCTTAAACTATTATATAAGTATTTAAATATTTTAAATATAAAAAACTTAGTTCGCATTCTAAAAGTAGTTTTACTGCTCTGTACTTATCGTAGTCTAACTTAGTGCGTTATATGGTTTCTTTGCTCAACTGACCACAGAGTGGGGAGTTCAGACAAACTGGAAAGGTGCTCGTATGATTGACGCTATACGCTTTCTCAATATAAATATAACAATGAAGGTGCTTATTGTCATTGCGCTCATCTGATGCCTCCAGAATACAACGGAGTGTGGAAGACCGATGTGTCTTAACAGCATATTAAAAGCTTCTTCAGGTTAATAATAGAAACAACCGTTCGGTTCCAACATTTTATTGATAGATACCACTGTGCCGTAAAGTAAGTGTATTTGCCGAGGCTCAGGCAAGGAATGAATCCCGACTACTAATTCCATGCCTTTTATATTATTAGTCAAATCAACAACTATCTTGACAAATACAATTATAACAAAATTGTGTCATTTGACTTCACAAAATATTATTTAAAAATTTAAGCCAAAGAAAATAACAACTTTATTAGAATTATTATACCATAATTCTAATAAAGTTTAACAACAAAATACTAATAAAAATAACTTTACATTATAATAAATTCACAACGCTAAC
>JAKRZM010000830.1:62094-82721 GCA_036379175.1 Heliconius cydno galanthus
AGTCCCGTATACTAGTCTTATAGTTTGTTTTGTTCGCGACGGTAATCTCAAAAACACCTGCTTGAGATTGATTTATTATATAACGTCATGTCATAATTTTAGTTTAGTAATTTTCCTCTATAAAGTATTTTTACAATTCAAACTAGTTCCTGAGATTAGCACGTTCATGCATTTAAAATGTACAATGTGACCCACGGGGTTTGTGGTCAGGTTGTTCAGGCAGAAAGTGTCGTCACAACTACGTCTACTAAACAATCTTAGCTTGTGAGTTACTTTTATGTTCACGCTATATCCTGAGAACTTATTATTAAGACACTACGTTCCCATTAAGACATTCCGTTCCCAAATTTCTCAACGCAACGCCTCAGTAATTATCCATCAAGAGAGTTGACCTAATTTAGAAATTTTATTCAAGTAAAAGACAAGTCAACTTCATAAAGTAATAAAGCGATCTTGCAATGTTTCCAGGATATCTTTCAGTCTCAGAGTTGACAATAATGCGTCCATTAGCGACCCACGTCGCTCTTAATATTTAGTTCATTATATAAATATAGTTTAATTTATAATGCTTTCACGCTGTATCCCGCATACAATTGGGTAGGCAGAAGGCACCTGGGAACCCAGTGTTGTGAGACTTACTGTTTCTATTAAGACTCTTTCGTTCCCCATTTTTTAACAGAATTCTCAGGATATTGCGTGTTGAGTGGTGGAACCTAAAATCGTTTTTATTTGTTTTTCTTTGTATCTTTTTGTTAAGGTAAACACCAAATTGGTTAAGATAGCGTTTCGTGTATCGCCGTAGCAATTACGCTACTCAGCGACAGCTGTCGTCCTTTAACTGCAAATCGAACCTGCTACATCCATCATAGTACACACGACTGTTACAGTCTAACACCACAACAACTACAACATTTATAAAATCAAAATCACTTAAGAAATGTTGTAAAAAGTAAGTATTTTTACCCCATTTTTACCCCAAGTTGTTCCCAATTTGTCAACTGTCCAAGACGTCAAATCAAACTATTTTTTATTGTATACATTGTGAAAGGCTTTTTGCGTCCCTTCCCCGTGTGACGTAGTCACCGCGGACTATTACCGGTATACGTCGTCGACCACTCTATCATACTGATATATATGTTACCTTTTTTGATGATATTATAGATGATCATGGTTATAAATATAGGAATACGTACATTACTGTTTTTTGTTTCTTTTGAGTAAAAATGAAAAATGGAGTGATATCTGTTTGTGTCGAATTTGATGTTGATGTATTTAATAAAATCATTTAAATATTTCGAAAAATCCTACGCCACGTTGGTGTAATATAAACTAGATTAGTATTTCCCCTAAGAACATTTAAGCGGAAATGTAAAAAACACGCTCTCGTCGTCTCTCGCTCTGTTCCTCGTGTCTAACCTAGATCGCCCATTAGAGCGTCCATTGTGCTTTAACTAGTTACATTTAAGCTTCCCCTACAATAGTTCTGTTGCTTCTTTCAGTGTTCTTACTTTCCACTACATGGTGAATTCGGTTTTCTTTTAGTTACTTCTATCTTAATTACTTGTATCTTCTAACTTAGTTTATGGTTTTTTTTTAATTTCTCGTTTTATTCCGTATCTAGGGACATAGTGTTAAGTGACTCCGTTAACCGCTTTCTGCCGAATATTTGAAGCATTGTGTGTGTTAACTGGCGTAACTCAACTCCGCGCCTTTTGCCTTGGTGCCAGAACAAAGAAATGAAAGTATTTTCCTGAGTGGGAATCGAACCGACCTAAGCCGTCGCGTTACAGTCAGTCTGTAGTCAGTCGCTTATGTCAGGTATTGTGCCAATACCTCAACTTAGTTTATTATCTCCAGGTATTTTCTGAGAACGGATAAGTAAAAATATTTGTAAAGGTTATGTTTATTTAATTTTGTAAATAAACACACATAGATGTTATAATACACAACTGCTTTATAATACTAGGTTCGAATACGATCATTTATTTTACTGCTTCATGCTTTTTCACGTAAAGCGGAATTGGCAGAGGTAATCTTGTGATATAAGACACTTCGATCCCCAATATTTTTGTCTACCGGAGCGGTAACCCTCGCGTTTACATTCCGTGCTGCATCACATCGTCCACCAACGACTTCGAATCCAATTCAGGGTAAAACTAATCCTTAATAAGATAGATTAAAAATAAAGAAGCGATTTAGTTAAAAGAAAATCTAAGTTTCAAGAATAACTTTATAACAGCAAGCGGCAAGCCTGTCTCCCTGCACATATAATGCTTATAAACTTATAAATGTTCTAAAAGCGTTTCCAAACAGCTTCAGTCGCGTCTTTCATTATATATAAAAGTTTCTAAAGGGTTATTAAAGTTAATTTTTCCTCAGTTTGCGGGAACAAGCGCACTCTGCGGGGTTATTAAATTGTTAACTTGAAGTGGGTCCCTTTGGTGTTACGTGTTTTTGTAACGAATCAATGTTAGATTCTTAGAGCATTTACTAAAATTATTTTTTAAATAAGTAATTTTCCGCATTACTTTAGCAGCTTCACGTTATATCCTTCATGTAGGTAGCGGGATAGGTAGAAAGAACCTAGTGTACAGACACTTCGTTCTCTAAATATTCCTCTATTATTCGTCGCCTATTAAACATATTCTGAATAGTGGAGGCCTATAAAAAGTTTTATCTCATAATTTTGTTTAATACTAAATAGGCTAAGACCAGGCATTGTACAGACTCATTATAAATTATAAAAGTAACATTTGGATATTTTTTTTCTTTTTGAAATTTTTTTTTGCTTAAAATTGAAGCTTAATAAATGGAAATGTAATAGCTCGAATCCTAAAAAAAAATGTTTAAAAAAATATACACATACGAGTATTTTATCCTCGGCGCCAGACATCTTCTATTTTGTGGAAAAAGAACAACGCATTTATTGTTATACGAGTAATTAGAAAACGTGATTACGTTTTTAGCGCGGGACACCGCCCTCGTTAAAATAAAAGAATGAACTTGAAACAAGAGTAACATTTTAATTAGTTTAGTTCTGTGATACAACTACGTCATAGATCAAGATTTGGAAAAGTTCCCTATTATATTATGATGTTACTGAAAAGCATTTTTCTCCATTTTTACACTGAAGTCCGCATATAGCAGGGTAGGCAGAGCGCTAGGCTCTCTCTGCCTACCCTACTCTATGCGGGATGCTGCATGAAGTTGATTTTAGGAAGCATATAAAATATAATATTACCGTTAATTATATGAATATCTTCCAATTGTTCAGTAAACTTTACACTCTGTGGTCAGTTGAGCAGAGAAACAATAATATAATGCTCTAAGACAACGCTAGATACTGAGCTGACAATGGAAACTACAATTTTTTTCATTTTTTTTCCTCTCTTTGCCTCGACCAAAGCGAAGAAATAAGTAAAATAAAAATCAATTAACAAATAAAAATATTAAATATTTTATTATCATCACAAACCACGACCTGTTGCGTTTACAGTCATACGCTTGTACCCCTGCGCCACAGCTGGCCTGTAGCAACATAAATAAAAAATAACTAAAACCTGATGAAAGGGCAAACAACCTTCGTCCTTCACATCAGTGACCGAGCTGAGCTTTGTTTGAGTTTATGGGCTTTTTGACAAACTCACTCCAAATGTGGTTTCCCCACGGTTAATATAGAAATATATTTTCATCACAAAAAAAAATTATTTCAATGTAGAAATGGTTATAAAAATGAATGAATATACAAAATGAACTTTATTGTAAAAGGTTTTTTGTAGCACTTGATGTCGGTTAATTTTATTTTTATTTCTCATTTTTCCAAATCTGAAATACCAATATCGTGTGGATAGGTGTGCAACAGTTTGAATATAGTAGAGAGGAGCACGTGGAGAGGATTTCTTCAACCGCTATGGGAACGAAAATATTTGGATTTTACGTTTTTCTTTAAAAGTTATCAATTTTCTACAGAAAAACCTTAAGTGATAGCTAAAACCATCATGTATACTCTTCTAAACTCCCTTAAGACATTTAAGTAACAAACTTCAAAAAAATAAAATACAATAAATTTGAACTAAGAAATGTATTTAAGCCTTTCTGTTTTATCAAAGCATGCAAAGTAACCGTAGCGACACTCAACTTTTATTACCATTTTTTAACTCTTAGCAGTGTTAGCGGGAGAAATCTGAATTTATTAGTGAGAGCAACTGACAGGGTGAAAGGTAAGAGCCCTTGAGAACAAAAATCTTCTAAAAATAATTTCTCGAAGGAATATTAAAACCTTTTTTAGGATTGTGAAGTATTACGACAAGGACGGAGTGAGCTCTTTGTCGGAGTCGTCACGTTCCTCGTCGAATATACAAATGCTTAGATAATAAGTATTTATGTTATGTTTGGAACATCAAATATATTATGTCGCAATATTGCTATATGCGACAACGGCTGTACTACTAGAGAGTAGTTTGTCTACTTATCACAAAAATAAGTACGACAAGTAAATGGACATTTGGCAATTTTCAAGCGCATATATTCAAAAATAAAAACAGAATAAAAAAAATATTTAAGACAACTCACATAAAACAAAACTTATTTCATTTACAATTTTCACGCGACAAATCATAATGTAATTTTCGTTACAGTGTTTTTTTTCTTTAATATACCTATTTTATAAAATATCTAATATTGGTTTTTTAAAATGATTCTTTATAAAAGTTTTTTCAATTTGATTTTATTTGAAATATACTTAAATGCTTGTTTGTTGAAACACAATTTTGAATTACAAATGCTGCTTGAAACCATCGTAACCATTTAAACAACGTCTAACTGTAAACGTAATGGTCGTGGGTTCCATCTCCGTAAGGGGAAATGAAGATTTTTTATTTCCTAGCTCTAGTACTGTTCTGTTCTTTCTAATATGGCGTTCCGAGCGTGCCAGTTGAGCACAAAATCACTTCGCCAGTGTCACGTTGAATGGACTAGCTCTAGTAGATGCAGCGTTGAGTCCCGCCATCTGTGGAAATCAAATTAATGTAATATGAGTCTTTTAATGAATGTTAATTCTCAATGAAACACTATTAATTTCTACTACGAGGATGACAAATAAGAGTTTTTAAAAATGTAGCTTAACTGTTCTTTTCTATAGCAGGGTAGGTAGAAGAATTATAGTGTACAAGCACTCCGAAAAACGAAGTGTCTTAACATTAATTTTTCTCTGCCTAATAACTGGAAGCGGAGAAACGCAAACAGTAATTAGTAGATTTATACAAACATACAGTACGTTGCACGAGTTGTGGGCACGCGTCGGTTGATTTTAGAAATGTATCACCTATTTTTATTTATTTTCTTCCTCAATACACAATGCGCAATATTTCAGGAAGCCTAACTTCCGAGCGGCCACGACTGGTCAATCGTACTGTGCATATATACAGACACATGTATGTACGTCTGCACACCGCCCAGCATCCGATACCGCGTCGTAATCTAGTTAACGCGGGCGAAGTCCATATATAATGCACGCTACGTGACCGCAGGTGAGGTGACACGCGTGTACAGTGGAATTTAACTACAGTTGTTTTGTAAATAGTCCTACTCTGTACTAAGGATATAGCAATGTAAGCGGGGGAACCCGGGAACCTGTTCCCATTAAGACAATTCTCGATGCATTGCATTTTTCTCTTTACCAGAGCGAGGAAACAAAAATATTTCATTTTTCTTGAGTGTAAATCTAACCCACAATTTTTCATTTTTCTTAGCCTTTTTATTATTGCAAATTTCAAAATCTTCTAAAAAACCTGTTACTTAACGTGACTTCTCCCCATTTTGGAATTTTTCATTGAAATAATGATACTCGGGAACCAAACAAAAATTGGATCTTTCCAAAATCATGCTGTACAATTATTATTATTATTTTATTTATTTTTTAATTTAATCGAAATTCAATGGCTAGTATAGGTAAAATAGGGTCGAAACTCGTTCTCCGTTTTGAGACATTGAATGATGGGCTGCGGAACTCAACCCTGCGCACAATGTTAATTCTTCATCACTTGGTATAATTTTCAGAACAGTATAAACTAAACGTTTCCACGTGTACCTTATAATATTAACATATTAAGTATGATTATACGTCATTAGAAGACACGGAGAAGTTCTCGTATATAGTAATGTCTGTCTTGCTTCTTAATTGCATTTGTTTTAATGAGTTTTCTTTCTAAATATGTTTCCCAATTTCACTTTTACTTATATTAAAAACATTTTTTTAGAACCTTGATTTTTACTGTGCTTCAAAAATGAGTTTTAAGTATTAATTTCAGAGGTACCTAATACTAACAGCAGGTACAATAATAATATTCCAAATCGAACCAGTATTTCCGGAGGTTAGAGCGTCACCAAACAAACATCCATTCAAGTATATATAATTAAATAACAATACGATACAAAATGTATTATATTTATAATACTAATATATTTGTATAACATCGTCCAATATTGGCATTTATTAGGGAAGTATAAAAGACGCGTTATCTCAGAAGATTGTTTTCATTAGCGGAGGCCTCGTAACCTCGTTTAATATCTGAGTAAATAGTCCCAGTATGATGAAGATGTGGCTTTATTGCGGCTGCGGGCGAGCTATTGGGTTTTAGATAGTAGATTCAATGCATATTATTATCATTAGTCGATATTATTAAGTATATACTCGTATAAGTTTTGCTTGTACTTTCACGTTGTTTTTTTATAATAACTGCGGCGCCGAACTCCAACCCTCAATACACTACATCTCGAAAATTAGATGCAGAGAGGTATACAGAGTGTCTTAGTAACAGGTTCCCTCTGCCTCCCTCCCCTACTCTGCTGTAGACGGGATACAGCGTGATACTAAACAGAATATAATAATATTTAATAATGGGGATTAAAATATTTCTGTCATTATACTACGTAGATTATGCAAATCATTTCCGTGCCTTTAAAGGATTTATGTTAAAAACGGATTGAATGATGCTTATGGTGACTCCACTTCGTTTGTATAAAAATGCAAAATTAATAATTATATTATGATGACAAAGTAATTAATTTACTTTAACTCATATACTTATAATAACAAAAAAGGAAAATATATATACATTTTAGCCTATATGAATAAAATAGATCAAATGTGCCAGTTTGATGGGCCCTCCAAGGATTCCGTATCAATTTTCAAGAATATAATATGTCAATAAATTACACTTAACTTAAAGAAAAATTGAAAGACTTAAATTTTCAGACGCATACAATCGATTTAGCCATAAATATAAGCCAGTAATATTATTTTCAATAAAATATTTATAAACTTTTTACGGAATTTTCTTTAAGTGCCAACTTTACTAACTGTAAAGTCGACGGATCACCATTAAAGTGACCCTAAGTAAGGGTTCCGATTTTTTCTTTTGAACTACGAAACCCTAAAAATGAGCAGACGGTTTACTAGTAAATCTATACTTAAATGTATGATTTGAATCAACTATACACCATACTTTCTTTAAGAATTAATACGAAAATGTAGCAGCGTTACGACTTGTTTTTACAAGTGTTATTCCACACTTAAAAAAGAAAAACACTTTTTAGAAAACATACAAAAAATTTAACATAACGGGATTTGAACCCGCACCTCTTTAGAAAACGTCCGATGTACTGTATTACGTATGGTTTGGGCGGTTTCCAAAGAAGGTTTTACGCTTATTCCTGAATAGCCGAGTAGAAGAAAACTTATGTTAAGGCATTCCCAGCTTATGAAATATAATCAACCCCCTGAACGGGAATCGAGCCCACGATCATAGCGCTTATATTCAATTAATCGGTCCATTTTAAAGATATTACCTACAAATTTGAAAACAAAAGATTTTTTATCATAAAAAAATATAAACATTCAATAAACAAAGCAAAAGCTCTATAAAAGAAACGCCATGTTTTACAACAAACCCTTCAATTCCACGGAAAGACAAAATAATATAGTGTTGTATTTCATTTTTTGGGTGAAGATAAAAGGAAACGCGCGTATTGTCGATGAACGATGTGAATACGTAAGGGGGGAGGAGGACGCGCGGGGAATCTTAATTCGGCGATACTGCATGTACGTGCAGATGTGGCTCATACGGCGGTAGTGGGTTCCAATTACACCAGAATGCGTTATATTAATTTCCTCGCTTTCGTAATAAAACACAGTACGGTGATGATTATTACCATTTACGATTCACGGGTAATGGAATGTCTTATTACAAAGTTTCCTCTGATATACGGAGGAAGCGTGAAGTACCATTTATAAGGTTTTTAATCATCAAGTTATTGTTAAGGTTTATCGTACTGGTAACCACGTAAGGCGCGGCGTTAAGCTCCTGCAATCATGCAATGCCTCGATAATTAGGCTGAAAATGAGAATCGGAAATGTCCTAATAACAAAAGAGTGTCTTATATAAACACTAGGTTCCTAGGATTTCTCTTTTTTCTCTGCTATGTACAGTATATAGTATAAAAGTAAAAAAAAAAGTTTGTCCAAAGTATTTTACTTATAAATGTAGAAAATAATGTAAAAATACATATTGCAAAAGACAATTCTTTAAAGCTTATCGAGAAAACTCAACCAAATTTTATTTTATTCATTTTATCTTAATGACAAAATAATATAAGGAAACACGCCTGCCTCTTACCGTGGGTTATTCTCAGTCGGAGAAATGAGAATACAACCGTTCAGGAAATACAAAACAGAATAGAAGAAGCCACACTATATCGCTGCAGGAGCAGTGTCGATAAGCGTCTGTAGCGAATGCTGAACTAGCTGCGGTCACTTGCGACAAACTCGGAACACGAGCTCTGAATTACAATGTCAGGGTAGCCCTGGCGCTGAGGGCTGGTGAGGGTGTCACATAAGGTTTAGATATTCTTTGTAAGGGTTCATTCTGTTTCCTGTTTGTTGACTTATGTTTTGCATCTGGACTAATTTGAATACGTTTTAAAGAGAAATATAGAAAAGTTAAAAAGTTAAGAAAACGGGGCGTTGAGTTCCACCACTCAACACGTAATGCCTCCAGACTTCGCCATAATGTGGGGATCAGGACCCTAATGAGATCGTAGAATCTTAAAACTAGGTTCCTAGGTTCAGCTACAGTGTGAGGCTATAAAACAAATAAAAAAAGGAAAATCTTACAATACTTAAAACAAATATAGTTTCGAATTTTTTTCGAACGTCATCTAAATTCTGAACTGTCAAGTTTTTACCTATAGTAAATTTATTATAAATAAGAAAATTATCGAAAGTATTTACTTGTTAATAAGGAAAAAAACAATAAGGAAAAAATATATGTGAAATGAACAAAAAACTTGGGCATTTATTTGAGAAGCTTTAGAACTTTCACTTACTCCAATACATATGTTTGTGGCAAATCATTATTGGCGTTCACTCGAGGGAAAACTTATCCTAAATGTAACTTCAGCCAACATCATATACAAATGCTCGTATTCAAAGTAATATAATTGATGGCTTCGAGAACATACTCGTATTTTACCTGACTGTACACGCAACAGCTTAAATCTTATTAAATCCAATACAAATTATTTTAACATTAACATTACAATTAGCGTTGCCAAACTATCGATTGTTTCGCAATCGATAGTATTCTACAAAAGCCTATGCGATCGATAGTATCGATACTATCGATTGTTTTAGACTATCGATTGTATGCTAATTCGCGATAGTATTAAATATGATTCTTAAGTATAGCTACAAGATGAAATGAAAAGAACAAGAAACATTTTTGTTATATTTCTTTTGTTTTTTCATATTTTGGTGAAAAGAAAGATATTTAACTTAGCATGCCATCGGTAGTTCACAATAATCGATACTATCGATACTATCGTTTCCAAGAAATTCAATAGTACTATCGATACAATCGATAGTATCGATATCTTTCTGGCTGGGAGATACGATACTATCGATAGTATCGATAGTATTGCATTTGTCCGATAGTATTGTACTCTTTTGAACTATCGATAGTTCGATACTATCGAAAATATCGATACTATCTGTTCTGTAGTTAAAATATCGATAGTCCTACTATCGGACAACTATCGATAGTCGACTATCGATCGGCAACACTAATACAATAACATTTAATTTACAAATTTTAAGACCTTAGCTCACAATACTGCATTAGACCAGACGCGATGTTCAGGTACATCTTGAAACTTGGGGGAATGAAGTGTCTCATAGGTTGCCACTGCAGGCAGAGACAGAGGCAGAGCCTTATTATATGCAAGATGCAGCGTAAAGCAACAAAAAAATTCAAAGTCTGATAAAAAGTGATCGAAAATATAAAACTAAAGGGGTTTCCGTTAGTTTCGTCAACCCTGCCCGTGTAATGGACACTCCTCCACCCCGCCCCGCGTCGTCTGTACTTTGCCAAACTTATTATTTGTTATTAGAGGTCTCTATATAAATAAATTGATTTCGTTTCATTTCCCTCTTGTATTATATTTTGATTAATATTATATAGTATCGGAGCTCTTTTATTTAGAACGTGACGGAAATTTTGTATGTAAGATGAGAAAAAGAAAGTAATACCACATACGATATTGTCAATATTGCCAGATATACTAATTGCTGCCCACAACGTTGTTTACGTTAAGTGGGTTTCAAAACATAAAATCCTATTCCCCGTGGAAATTTTCGGGGTTCCTTATCTCCTCTTAGTGCTCCAATACAAAAAAAAAGAACCTCCATTAAAATATCAGCGTTTTCTGCTGCCTAGTTTAAGCTTTGCGTTGTCTTTCAGTCACTCGTAATCGTAATCGTAATCGTTCGAGTTTAAATACATTTTTTTTTGGTTCTCGCAAGTCAGGTAGGGAGGGAACCTAGGAATCTAGTGTTTAGATTTCCCTTTAGGATACTTTCGCTCCCCATTTTTTACCGAATATTAGAGGCATTACTTTATTTACACGCCACAACTACTGAATAGATTTAAATGAAACTTTACACTAACATAGATTATAAATCAAAATAACACAGAAGCTACAATTTGTATAAAATTTGTATAATTAAATTATAATGTAAGAACAAATTTAAGCGGGAGAAGCCGCGTTTAGGTCGCTAGTCTTAAATATATATGGTCGAAGGCAAAATTCATCACCGTTACTTCTATTATGAGTTAATCTTCGCCTATTACCGCATAAAGCCGCCCGACCCGCGTCACGCTGCGTGGACTCGTATAGTGGGGCTGTATGGGGTTGTATACGTGCTTATTTAATTTAGCCCTTGTCACGGGATTACGCGTATAATACGGTCTTACGTCGGTTTAACTACTTATTGCGGTTACGTTTGGTAATTTGTCACTTACCGTGTGTAGGGCGGCGTTAAGTTCCGTCACTTGAACTGTTTCCTTAGACACCTTTTAGATTTATACTTAGTAAATGATACTATGGCTTGTGACGTGTTTGGAACCGCTTATCGGATTATTATTCAAATTATTCAAGTTGTGACTGGTAACTCAAGATCTTTTATAAATTCAGATAATTTATATTTGACCATCAAAAGGTTGTCGACGGCTAACTGAAATCTAAGCGACCATACATTTAAAATACGGAACCCTAAAAAAGGAAATTTACATTTCAAAAGGATATTTTAACAATTCCACCGTCCCATAATATACGATTAACTCATTCAAGTAAGCTTTTCTTCTCATTTAGATTTCCCAATCAAAGGGCTGTAAGGCGTCCCGCTCGTGTTTCGCAAATCGCGTCCAATGTCCCGTGCAGCAATTACCCTGAGCTGCCGGCGAAGCTTTACATGGAAATTGTTTATTACATTACTAGTTAAGTCCCGTGATTCCGTCCGGGAACCATCAACACAACGTTTGCGTTTGTGTTTTGATTTTGTTTGCTATTAGAGCTATATAATTGTAATCTCGCATTGTATGTTGTGTGTGTTTTATGTCGTAGAGGCCAGTCGTGGCGCAGGGGCACGTGCGTACACCTGGTGATAGGTTGTGTGTTCGAGTTTTAATTTCCTCGCTCTGGTAACGGGGTAGAGCGCGGCGTTGAGTTCCGCCACACAACACGCAGCGCCTCCAAATTCAGCGGAAAGTGACCCATTCACGACGTGCTTTAGCTCTATGTACCCAGATTCCATCTGCATTCCTTTAAAAATGGAATAAAAACCAAGTAAGTTTCTTAGACAGTAAGGTTTTGAATAGGATACGAGGGAGTAATTGGGGCGCTAACTAGCAATTATTAAATTTATCTGCCTTTAAGTGAACTTAAGACGCTGATACTTTTGCATTTGGTAGCTACTTATTAGGTTGCTACTGGGGTTATGGTAGACCTCTCTCTCTTTGGCTCACGCAACCCTGGCTTGTGGCGGCCGAGGAGGAACGTGGTGGGTAGTGTGAACCGGTTGCATCTACAGTCTATGAGTCCCACATAATCCACTCGGTTCTCCACTCGGGTGGCGTTCCTGGAAAAGGGTTTCTTCACGATAAAAAGTCACTTACTAGGTTTTGAAATGGGACAGCCGGAGTCTATACTTGATGGCCTGTAGTGGAGGGGAAAGAATATCATATATGTATTTCCTTTACTAAGAAAATTGCAAACATAAAAACGTCTTTATTATGTGAATATTAAAAGGATTCTACTTAATGTTAAGCTTATAACGGAATATTGGTCTACATATTGCGGGTCATACAATAATTTAATTATGCATACTATGGTTCAATGATGAATTACTCATATTATTAAGATTTTTTTTATATTACATATTTAATCTAGTTAATCGCCTGCAACTTTGCTAGCGTGGCTTTTGAAACGTAAAATATTCGTTAGTAGTTAGTTCTATAGTTTTTCCCCCGTTTCCGTTGGAAAATTGATTTCCATTCCATTCCATTTGTTTTCTAATTACTAATTGTATCTTAGTACTAGTCTACACTTATTAATCTACATACATTCTATATTTCACTGCATTTTTTCCTGCTCTTAATACTAGTTAAGAAGATTAGATTTATCATCATTCAGCTCGTCATTAGATTTATCATCTGAAAAAGAATAATAATAATAATAATAATACTGTTTATTGTACACCCATAAGGAAAATAACAATAAAATAGACAACAACAAAAAAAAAAAAAAGACGGAAATGTACAAGAGGCGACCTTATCGCTAAAACAGCGATCTCTTCCAGGCAACCTTAAGGCATAGGATAAAAAAAGGGAGGAAAAGGGTTGAGGTGTAAACAATAATTATAATAAATTTATAAAGCAAACAGCATACATATATTAAATATATACAAATATAAATACCTAATTAAACGTACACATTACACATATATACTTACATACATAAATATATACATACTTACATACATACAAACATACATACATACATACCTACATACATTTTCATATTTTATAAGTATAGGTGGCAATACAAAAAGGCAGTTTAGAGGGCATGGTAGTGTAGTTTTAGGAGTCGCTTAAATGTTTTTAAAGATTTTGCCCGTCTGATATTCAGAGGTAAGGCATTCCAAAGTCGGGAGGATGTGACAGTAAAAGAATTGCTGAGGAAGGAAGAGGAGTGTGAAGGTATTTTTAGAATTAAATTTTGTTCAGAGCGAAGATGTCGGGAATGAGAGTGCCCCAAAAACTCGAAACGCTCTTTAAGATATGGTGGTGTTAGTGGATCAAATAGTACACAGTAAAGAAGACGGAGAATATGAGTATTCCTGCGAAGACGGATTGGGAGCCACTTGAGCTTTTTGCGGAAGTCAGAGACATGGTCGTACTTTTTTAATCCAAAAATAAACCGAATAGCAAGATTTTGTAATCGCTCAAGTTTGTTTAACTGCTCCTCTTTCAAATCAAGATAACAAGAGTCAGCATAATCAAGAATTGGTAAAAGTAGAGACTGTGCTAACACAATTTTTGTCGGAATAGGAAGGAAATTACGTAGCCTGAAAAGATATCCTACTGATGCAAACATCTTTCTGCTCACCTCACTCACCTGCGGATTCCAGGACATATTGTGATCGATGATGATACCAAGATTTTTAACTGATTTACTATACGGTATAATTTGGCCATTTAAAATTATATCAGGTAAGGCGGGTATGCTAATTTTAGATATGAGCTTTGGACTACCAACAACAATGGCTTGAGACTTGCTAGGATTCAATTGTACTCCAAAGCACCTACTCCATGCGGATATTTTCGTTAAATTATTGTTTATCGTATTGATAGCCGCTGGTAGCTCAGAGGTTTTAGACTTACAATAAATTTGGAGATCATCTGCGTATAGGTGGTAGAGAGAAGTGATATGTTGGGAAATATTATTAATAAAAAGTGAAAACAGCAGAGGAGACAAGAATGTCTGAGTAATAGCAGTAAATAGACAACACAACACTAAAATTCTGTTATAATATCTGAATAATGATTTTACAATACCCGCGGTGCAACCACTCGGAGTTCTGGAAGTAGTATCAAATTTAGTCTTAACTCGTGTAATTGAGTTGCATCGAAATACGCGAGTTGTTGAGTTCACTTTGAAATCAAAAGTTTGTAGTGGACCAGTTCTAGATATTATATTATTACTTATTTTATATGAAAAAGGAATGATTTTGTTACAGAATTGCACGATAGACGTATCTAACTGTATTCACAGTGGGTGAGGGTTTGAATACTACAATAATTTACTTTGGAAATATTATCATATCCATTATTTTTAGAGCGTTGCACTAAATAATTTGTATTTAAATAAAAAAAAATCTTAGTCCATTTTTTACTCAGAGAAATGCATTACCCAAAAAACATTAAAATTGATTTACATTTGTTTTCTTATTCACACTTTTTTCCACACAAGAGGGTTGGCAGAGGGAACCTAGTGTCCTGACATGTTCCACATCTTCCTCAGAAAAAGATGGGGAACCATCAGTGGTAGTTGACGCATCAGAAAACTAAGCGCCGGCATAATGCACAATGACCTCAGTTTGCCTTGTTCAATATGTTTGAACTGAAAACATTGAACATTTAGAAAAATAAGTAGAATTTACAAAAACGATTCCAATTTAGTAAGCACAACAGACTATTACATCATTGCCCTATGAATAATTCACGCAGAGACGTACCCTCCTATCTGGATATAGGAGCGTATCGACTGAGTTCCCACTCGCGGTCGTTATTGTTCGAATAAATACAAGTGTTTCAGAAATAACATTTATTTGATTACAGCTATTTGTGCAGTGTTTGAGCGATATGTTAGTTTGTGATGGTAGAGTTATTGACGATTATCGTTACTCTTGGGAAGTAACGATAAATATTTGGTACAATAGGTTATTTTACTGTTATGTTTCATCTACCTTCACTTTTATCTTCTAACCTAGAATAAAAAGTACCTAAGTATAACATTTTTAACATTTTACTCTTACTTTAAATAGAATCATAAGGCTTCAAGAGAAATATACATTATTTATTCATTAAAATAATCTACAATTGAAAGTTAGTAACTAAAGTTTGATTACAGGATACCTACATAAAATAAAAAAAAATATTAAATATTTCTTTCCCTCGAGTGGGAATCAAACCCACAACCATCACATTTACACTTTGACGATGTTTTATTACGCTACGATGACCTCGTAAAATTGAATAAAACTCAAAACTTCAAATATAATATGAATTTCCACAATAACAACTCCATTTCCCACTTTTATTACTTCTAGCGTGAATCATTCTATCGTAATAACTTTAATTCGCAATAAACGAGGGGGGATATCAGTTAATTACATTTAACGAGTGCGATCCCAAAATTTTATGAATCATTTGAATAAATAGCGAACATTATGTTGTTATTAGATAATCACTGTTGTATTGCGCTATAACACGTTGTAATACAGCTTTTGGAGAGCCTTGGTAGTCATTTTTAAAATATGAAACATACCATTTTTTTCATCTTCACACTGTAACGCACACAGTAGGTTAGGCAGAGGGAACTTAGTGTTAAGACATTCCGTTCCCCACTTTCCGCCGAATTTATGGAAGCGTTGCGTGCTAAGTTGCGGAACTCAACGCAAATTTAATTTCAAATAAATCTCTTCTGTTTCCAATAGACGTGGGTTCCGATCCCGTTATGTCAATATATTTGTACGTTTTTAAAAAAATAAAAATGATATTCTCCTTTTTTCACTTATTTTGCACGTACAAATATGAAGCTACGTTTTGCCTGCATGAATTTAAACTTGGCTGTACTTGGCCTACTGACACTTGAAAATTGCTCTTAATAATTTTAACTAGTGCTGAACATAAAGAAAATTAGAAAACATGGCTGTTTTTTAATTCTTTTGAAGAACATTAACTAGCTTTAGACAGCTTTCAACTGAAAAAATATATTTTTTTAATCTGTAATTTATGTCTTGTAAAATAATGTCACCCCCGACATATATAAGTTTAATTAAAAAAATACTTAACATAAATGATTAATCATAAGGCCGTAGTAGTGCAGGAGCACAACGTGTTTATGTGACGATTGTGGGTTCGATTCCCACTCGGGAGAATGAAATATAATTTAATATTTTTTTCGCTCTGGTGCCAAGGCATGCAATGCATTGAGATTCGCCACTCAACACGTAATGCCACAAATAATCGCGGAAACTTGAGAACGGCGTGTATTAACACTAGGTTCCCTCTGTCTACCCTGCTATATGAGGAACACCTCGTAAAGCTGAGTAAAAAATGATCAAGCTGAGTTCTATACAGGCTGTGACATTACAGCAAAGTTTGCCCAATGCAAGTTCATTTGGGATTTGTTGTTTTAGTTCTGAATTTACTCGTTTGTTAATTATGAGAATTACCGATACAACACGAGGTAACGGAGCGGACACACACACACANTTTTACTCTTACTTTAAATAGAATCATAAGGCTTCAAGAGAAATATACATTATTTATTCATTAAAATAATCTACAATTGAAAGTTAGTAACTAAAGTTTGATTACAGGATACCTACATAAAATAAAAAAAAATATTAAATATTTCTTTCCCTCGAGTGGGAATCAAACCCACAACCATCACATTTACACTTTGACGATGTTTTATTACGCTACGATGACCTCGTAAAATTGAATAAAACTCAAAACTTCAAATATAATATGAATTTCCACAATAACAACTTAATTTCCCACTTTTATTACTTCTAGCGTGAATCATTCTAGCGTAATAACTTTAATTCGCAATAAACGAGGGGGGATATCAGTTAATTACATTTAACGAGTGCGATCCCAAAATTTTATGAATCATTTGAATAAATACCGAACATTATGTTGTTATTAGATAATCACTGTTGTATTGCGCTATAACACGTTGTAATACAGCTTTTGGACAGCCTTGGTAGTAATTTTTAAAGTCTAAAACATACCATTTTTTTCATCTTCACGCTGTAACGCACACAGTAGGTTAGGCAGAGGGAACTTAGTGTTAAAACACTCCGTTCTCCACTTTCCACCGAATTTATGGAAGCGTTGCGTGCTAAGTTGCGGAACTCAACGCAAATTTAATTTCAGATAAATCTGTTCTGTTTAAAATAGACGTGGGTTCCGATCCCGTTATGTTAATATATTTGTACGTTTTTAAAAAAATAAAATAAAAATGATATTCTCCTTTTTTCACTTATTTCGCACGTACAAATATGAAGCTACGTTTTGCCTGCATGAATTTAAAAATGCACTGTACTTGGCCTACTGAGACTTGAAAATTGCTCTTAATAATTTTAACCAGTGCTGAACATAAAGAAAATTAGAAAACATGGTTGTTTTTTAATTCTTTTGAAGAACATTAACTAACTTCAGACAGCTTTAAGCTGAAAAAATATTTTTTTTTAATCTGTAATTTATGTCTTATAAAATAATGTCACCCCCGACATATATTATAAGTTTAATTCAAAAAATAACATAACATAAATGATTAATCATAAGGCCGTCGTAGTGCAGGGGCACAAGCGTGTGCCGGTAACGTGTTTATGTGACGGTTGTGGGTTCGATTCCCACTCGGGAGAAGGAAATATAATTTATTATTTTTTTCGCTCTGGTGCCAAGGGCGCCACTCAACACGTAATGCCACAAATAATCGCGGAAACTTGAGAACGGCGTGTATTAACACTAGGTTCCCCCTGTCTACCCTGCTATATGAGGAACACCTCGTGTAGCTGAGTAAAAATTGATCAAGCTGAGTTGTATACAGGCTGTGACATTACAGCAAAGTTTGCCCAATGCAAGTTCATTTGGGATTTGTTGTTTTAGTTCTGAATTTACTCGTTTGTTAATTATGAGAATTACCGACACAACACGAGGTAACGGAGCGGACACACACACACTATAGATATATCATACAACGGATGGATATTAACGTTCACTAATTGTAAACATTATGTACGTTTATACGAGTACGTGGATATTGATGGTGACGCTAGAATTACATTTGATTATTTCTCTATAATTTAAGTTTAAAGTTTTGTATTTGTAAGTGTATATTTGCTCCACGCTGTATCCCACATGTAACAGGATAGGCAGACGGAACCTAGTGTTAAGATACTCCGTTCTCAAGTTTCCGCTGAATTCTAGACATTGCTTGTCAAGTGGCGTAGCTTAACGCCGCGTTCTGCCTCGACAGAAGAGCGAAAGAATAAAAATATAAATTTAAATAAATATTTCGTTTCTTCGAGTGGAGATCGAACCCATAACGAGTCGATTTCACAGTCATAAGTTGTGTTGTACGCCACGACCGGCTTGACTAAACGTCTTTTAATGGGGAACAACACTATCCTTTCATTACCGAATGGCGGTACTTAACGCCGCGCTTTGCCTCAAACCCACAACGAGTTTACAGCTGCATGCTCCAATTTAAAAGACGAGGCTGTTTTGCCCCTGCTCTGCTCTTTTGGTCTTGCTGTGTTATTACTTTTATTACTACATAAGTATATTTAAGTCCCACGCACAGAGAGATATATAGAGAAAACTTAATATTTAGACACTCCATTACCAAGCCTCCAACCAAGACACTAATAAAAACATTTATTCAGTTTTATTATCGTCTAATAAAATTTCAAGCCCCAAACCCCAATGCATTCTGTAAACAAAACGAAACGCATACGAGATGCGGTGATAAATTATTTACAAACATATTCACGTTATTTATATTTATGGCACACTAGTGCTTGTACGTGACTTTGCTTGTATTAAATATTCTTAGTTATACCATTTTAGTGAGCGCTACTTTAAAATTCTATGTATAAGGAATATTTGTATGTAAATATTGAATGTTGTGGTGTTGAACTCTGGTGACGAGGCAAAAAAACTTCGCTACTTAACACGGAATGCCTCAAGATTTCAGCAAAAAGTAGAGAGCGGATGTGTATTAATGGAAAACGTGAAAAAGTGTATTAACACGATGTTCCCAGGTTCCCGCTGTCTACCCTTTTTTGTTCAGGATACACTGTGAAGATAAAAAATATATTTAATTTATCACGATCTTGTAGAAAACGGGTTCAAGCTGTATCACTCTTAGCAGGGTATAGGGTAATATAACCTAATTTTAAGACATATGTATTGACTAACGGAACTAATTACCGCATATTATCTTGTTACCAATTGTTTGTTTATATGTGTGTGTAAATTTGTTTATATGTGTACATAAAAATAATTAATTCCCTTACGTGGGAGTGGAATCCACAACCGTCACGCTTAAAGTTAGAAAATAATATTACTCTTGAATAAAGCTAAACCTAATATATAACTATATAATTAGCCAGATAATAATTTGAATGGCGCACACCTCCTGGCGCTCCCGTCGGAGATAAACGAGGGACAAGAAGGTAACGACTAACGACCGGCAACTCAATTAAACGGAAGCATCTAACGAGGCGTTATCTCGTTGGGTCACACTCGCACACTTTCTTATGTTGTATGAAAAGCTATATTATATGTAGCATTTTAACCTCACGCTGTATACAGCTGGGTAAGTAGAGGGAACTTAGCTTTAAGACACTCTGTTTCCAATGCACCAATATTCGAGATATTAGATTTTGTTATTAGAGCAAGGACGTGAAAATAATACAAACCCCAAATGGGAAGTCAGACGCTGTGCTGCTGCGCCATGATAACCTCCACATATGTATACAAATATATGTCTAAATATATTGTAAATATATAGTTTGAGTAGATCAAAGATAGATTAATTATTAATTCAAATACTAAATGAATTAACGGTCCCCAGGTAAAATATCAAAAGTGAAAAGTTGCAAGTATATATTATTGATGTTTTGAACTACTAAGAGTAACGTAAAAACCGTGGAAATATATTAAAAAAATCAAAATATATTTATTCCCCACAGACGTCCGTCCGTCCGTCCCACTAATTCCGTTTAATCCCCGGACTATTCGACGTCCGCATTAAGAGAGAGTAAATTACCGATCTTCCGCGTCACTACCTCTTAGTTACGGGCTGGTGGTGGGGACGGTTGAGGTTTTATAAGTAATAGTGTAAATAAAGGCTGAGTTCGATGTTGAGTCTTGATAATTAAGTGAAAAATGGGAAACGGAAGTGTAATAACACTAGTTTTCTAGGTCCCTCTG
>JAKRZM010000830.1:90500-126306 GCA_036379175.1 Heliconius cydno galanthus
AACTCCTATGCAAAATTTGAGATTCTTAGCACATGTAGTTTCTGAGATTTCGTGATGAGTGAGTGACCTTTCGATTTTATATATATAGATTTGAATATTTTAAGTCTCCTTAGTAGTCTAAGGATCTTTAATTATTGTATATATTTTTTACGCTGTATCTCGGACAAAGCGACTTACCCGCCCGAGATAGAGGCAGACTGTGTACTCTTTACTCTTTACTTTTCCGGTGAATTTTCTCGGCATTATATAAAGGTTAAGTGGAGGATCTCAACTCCTTACTTCGCTTCGATACATTTCACTTCCTCGAGTGGGAATCGAACCCATAATCTGTCGCGTTCATAATCACACGCTTGTGCCCATGTCTACGGTAATGAAATGCATTAATTTCATAAAGTCATCATTATGAGCGTATCTGGATTTCCAAAAGCTTGATAGAAGAAGCCAGTAAGAATTCTTGGCTGGGCTCGAGATTAAACTGTGATAGGTGAGGGACCCGGCCCTCCATTCCTACGTATCAGGTGCCTCGACAGTGTTCCACCAGCGTGATTAGATGAATTCCACAGATCGTCGAATAAAAAGAACGGCGGTATATACCCATTGTCTAATTACATCTTAACTTTATGTTAAAGAAGTACTTTATATTATGATTAGAAAATCTTCAATGTTCCGATCACTTTAAAAAGAATAAGTTCCCCCAATATGTTTTTACACAATTGTATGTATTATGTTTTAATTTTTCGTCTTATCTAACCCTTATTTGGTGATAAAAAGAAATACAATATGTTTTAAGTTTCTTACTAAAATATGAGACGTTATTGTAAGTATTCTTTATACGACCAAACTTGTATTGTTATGGACCTTTCTATTTTGGTAGTACTCGAGACGTGGCTGGATGAGATCTGTGTCGACATCTAGGTTTGGATACATCATTGTTGTTTTATATAAGTGAAGTCTTATTTTCTATTTATATAAAGCAAACTTAAGGGTTGTGAGTTCAACTCTCGAGCGAGGGAATGAATCATTTTTGGTTTTTTCAATCAGAACCATAATCTAACTTTATCACCTCAAACCTTTTAAGAATGAGACTCGAAAAAAGGGTAAAAAAGGAAAATAATAACCTCAAATAATATACAAAATGACTCCAAGTAACGTATGTTCATTCTCATAAGGTGCCCAGCGCTACATAATGGCAGTAAAACAAAATAAGCAAAAAGATATATTAACAAAAACTCTGTTTTTTCCGTCTGTATGAAATATTAACATAATTTGCGATGATTGCGGCCGCGAGGTGGTCATTAGGCGTCATTAAGTACGAAGGGGGCGATGTATGGCCGTAATAATCTCAGGATAAAAGTAGATTATATACGAATAAGTATAACAAAAGCAACATTTACCTTGGTAAAGGGGAACCCAGTGACGTTCCCCACATTCGGTCGAATTTTTGATGCATTGCATGTTGAGTGGAGGAACTCAACGCCGTGCATTGCTGCGTTGGTACCAGAGCGATAAAATGAAAATATTATTAAATAATAATTCATTCTCCCGAGAGAAAATCGAACCCATAACCGCCGTATTTACAATCACTTCAATTTAATAGAATTAACGCTATTAATTTCAATGCAAACAATGGATATGACTTCAAGACCCACGCAGAAACAACGTACTTATGAAATTAATTACTAACCACAGTTTATTTACCCTTCCTTATTGATAATTACCCTAACATTTGATTTTATAAAGAACATTATTATAATGATGTTCGATGGCTGTCGCTTATTAAACCCTCCTTTCAGCCAAGGTATTTAAATATTCATAAAACACACTCAGAGCGTTCGATACTTGTACTTAATAAGCTCACGTCAATACCTATTAAGGCCATAATGAAAACCATTTCGAGCCGTACTTAAAATGAGTCTACGTTTTTAATTTTTAATTTGCCTACACATATTCCATATTTTCCAATAAATATAAAATTAAGGGTAAATGGAATGAAAATAATTTGTTTCTCAATATGTTTTTGATTGTGGTTTTTGAATGGAGGAAGTGAGGAAATTAAATAATTCATCCCCCGTGTGTAAGCCGAACCCGCAACCATCGAGCGTGCTGTCAGACACTGTGCTGTAACGCCGTGATGGCTTCTAGATGCTCGAATATTATCACCATATTTGTCAAATATGGGTTGCTCTGTCAGGTAAAAAGAAAAATACTAATACAAAAAACCATATACACACAAAAAAAAAAGATAAAAAGTCCATTACGCAAAATACATTTGAAACGAATCAAAACCGTTTCTAATTTAAATCTGTTATTGCAGCGTAACATCCTTCCAGCCGCCATCCATCATCAGCTTTATAAGAATCATCTTAGATACCTCTTCATTTAATATTAAACGAAATTAAATGGTTCACTGGAGGGGATAAAATATACGAGTACCTATATCAAATAATGCGAACGTGGAAAGCTGTACGTCCTTCTGTCAATATTAATGTTATCCAATATACATACATTGTACTTATTTTGAATGGCTTATTGAGACTCCCGTCAAAAACATGAAATGAGACTCAAGTTAAATGTTCATCTATAAGAGAATGGGAAATCTATATGAGTGTCGAGATTTGTGTTCAATGGGGATAACATTCAAGCTGTAAAATATTACATTTCTAGGTCAACTGATAGTGGGTAAACAAGATTACTGAATAATATCACCAAAACTATTTGTAATTTACTTAAAAACCCATTCCATTCCGTTACACCATTGACAGTTATAAGATTACCAATATTCCTAGATATTACCAGAAAAATCACATTTGTGATTGTAAAAGATTTGAAACCACGAACGCCACGCCGCGCCGCGTGCCTCCAGCTCGCAGGTGGCGGCTGCCGTCATAATAATGTGGGACGTCTTTGAGAATATTAAACTAAATTCTACTAATATTATATTCGGAGAGAATTTTGAAAATTTGTAGATTTGTAGAAACACATATATATGTGGAAGCACAGTGTTTGATTATAAGTGCGACAATTTGAGTTCGTTTCCCACTTGGGAGAACGAATTAATACCCAACCTGGAGAAGTCGGCGGAAACTGGGAATTCTTAGTACTAGGTTCCCAGGCACCCTTTGCCTATCTTATGTGCAGGATAAGTAATAAAAAAGAAAGAAAATATCTCATATTATATTTCCAAACTCGAACTTACCACCTATTAGTCATATTTAGTCAGAAAGCTGCAAAGTGACATATCTTATGTAACGCGCGTGTCACTGACGTACTACCTGTACCAGCGATCACATTTGTCAATGTTAGAGACGAATATTTATCTTTAATTTTTAAGAACTTTGAAGCCGTCATAGCGTAGCAGCGCACTGTAAACGTGGCGATCGTAGGTTCTATTCCCATTTCGGAGAATGAATCATATTAATTTTCTCGTCTTTATAATCACTCACTCATTCGCTCGTCACTCAGCGGATCGGCGTGTCTTAACAGAACGTTCTTCGTTACTACTGGTTTTGCTACTTTTACTGCTGTTTTACTGCTACTCATCACCCAATGCTCAATAATTCGGCGGAAATTGTATGTGTCTTAACGGAGAACGAAGTGTTTTAACACTAGGTTGCCATTCCCTCTGCTTGGCCTGTTATGTGCGGAATACTGCGTGAATCTCAAAAAAAAGAAAATAACTCTTCATTAATCAGTGCATCTGGTACAACTATGATCTATATACAATTATAATTATTCTCTAATTACTGGTAAAAGTGACTGAAGGGCGAATAACTAAGTATTTATTATTTCATCTTTCCCTCAGAATGGGTCTCGTAGTAATTTACTCGTAGAATTTTAATCAATTTTAAATTGTAATGCTCATTCGGCGGAAGCGTCTCGAATATCCCTTGTACGAGTAGCAATGTAGGCAGAGGGAACCTAGTGTTCAAGCCGTTCCCCACGCACCGTCCAATGTTCAAGCGCAACGCTCAACGGCGCTCTTTGTTTTGTTACTAAAACAAGAAAATGAAAATAATTCATTTCCCCGACTTCGAATCGAACCCACAACTAGAAAAAATAAACGGTGTTTAGTCAGTTGTTACATTCGAACTAAGTTTTCCAATTTGTTAGGAAATCCCCGTTTCATTTAAAAGGGATTCATGAAAACAGATTTGTAAGTAATCGTTATTGCAAATTTAGATTTAAAATATTTTAAGCTTCGTTCTTGCAATATGTTCCATTTATGCAGTTTTGGCTAATACTAGTTATTAAATTGTGGTTGCGGTTTAAATTGATATGTGCTATCAATTTTGATCAACGTAATTCAATCATTATAAACGCTGGTACGCCCGTAACTTAAAAATTACTAAACTTTTCCTAAAAAATTGTATACCTGTCTATCAATTTCGTCGAAATCCTACTGATTTCAAACTTGGTATTTTAATCAAGTTAGACTATTTCACACTGACTCGTATTTACTGCTCCATAACTGGCCTCAATATTTATATATTTAGTTAATTGGCGATGGACGGTCTCTAATTGATGTATGAAAAAAAAATTAGAAATATTTATTGAACCTATTCCTATCTATCTATATCTGAATGGGGTTAGAATGAATAATAGAAGTTCAAATCGATACAGTCCCACATTGGTGGCACTCTCTGCCGCCGTATGTGAATTATTTACAACTTGCCATAGTAAGGCGTTGTTTATACTATAGCCATTTTTGTAAAAATTCCTTTGAGTTTTCTCCATGCAATGTGACATAAATGAAGTAACATGTGCTCGACTGACACGTTCGGAACACCGTCATAAAATTACCATAACCACCAATTTAAAATAGACAATGACATTTTGGAAGACACATTATAATATGTTTTTCTTGCTTTATCCTGCAGATAGCAGGGTAGGCAGGGAGAACCTGGGAACCTAGTGTTAAGGCATTCCATTTTCATAAAGACCCAGCCTCCAGTTATACGTTACGGATTCCGGAATATAAAGCAGATAATATCCAGAAGGATGAGTCAGATATGATTGAATAAAAATCAAAATTAAACAAAAAAAACTTGGAACAGTAATAGAACATCTGTACCAATAGATATCTGTGGAATCGGAGTGTCCTAAAACAAGGTTTCCCCTGCCTACTCTCCTTTATTACTGCGGGGTTCCACGTGACACTAAAAAAATCTGAGATAATATTTTTAAATTTTAAAGTAAACTTAGCTTTATGACTGATTCTTTACAAAAATATATTTGAAAAACTGACAGGTTTGACAGGTGTGACATATTTCCATTTTTGATGACTTGCCTAATGGAAAAGTGCTATTTTAATTGTTATTGTTATAATTTTAGCTCAGGACTTATCAAATCTATTAGTGGCTGATTAGACGGCGTTGGGTTAAGTCACTTAACAAGAATAACTTTAGAATGTCTCTGTGTGAATGTGGCCTCGACGACGGTTCTCCTTCTCACATCCTTTTCTCTTGTCCTAAATTGACCCGTCCCTTATATGACATCCTTCCTTATAAAGTTCCCCGCCCCCTTAATGTCCAGTGTTTGTTAATGTTTGTGTTTAGTCCGTTATGTAAATTTTTATGTAAATATATTAAGAATAACAAAATTAAACTATAAACTAACATTTGTGTTAAATAATAGATATTACTAACCCTCTTTATTTATATATTGTATATATATAATTTTTTTTTTATTTTTTTTTTTATTGTTATAGGTGAAGGCAGTATTTTAACTGGATCTCTCTTAAACATGCATTTTTCTATTGTTTAATATTATAACTTTTTTTTTACCGTACAACCTCTTTCGTGAGTTCTCCATTCAACGTGACACTGGCGAAGTGATTTTGTGCTCAACTGGCACGCTCGGAACGCCATAATAGAAAGAACAGAACAGAACTTTAGAATGCGAGAATAATAACGGACGGTGATAAGGTATTTATTTTATTATATACGAGTATCTATTTTATTGTGTAGTGTAGTGTATAGACACTCGTGTTACACACTTTCCGCCTAAATTTTAAAACAACGCGGGTTAAGTGCCACAATTGCAATGATGCGATTTTTTCTGTATAAATATTAAGCGTTTGGAGGAGGAGGTCTTGGACAGAACGGTCATTTGTTTAAATGTAATTGTAATAGTCCCCTCGAAAGAAGATTGAACCCACAGTTATCGTCACCTTCATAGTAAGGATACAGTCACCGCCATCGGCCTCTTAATGAAAAAAAAAAATCAAACTATTCTATAATATAAATCGGATTTACTTGTCTATATTTGAATATTGCGCGCGATCGCAAGCCGACGGGCAATCCCGCTAAATCCGACGCGAATCCCGCGTATAAAGCGGGAATTATTAAAAATATGCACAATCCCCCGGGATTCGGTGAAGCGATCCCGGTACAACGGACTAACAAAATACGTTTGCAAAGTAAATACAATATGACAAATATTCTTAATTGAATAATACCTATTCGTTTTGTGTGATAGTTCGGAGTTCGATTTTCTCCGGTCCAGCACTCTTTACGTAATGTTCATTACAAAAAAATTGAAATAAGCGCGTACCTTTAAACAAACTTTTAACCTTTACAATATTTGTATAGACAGGTACCAAATATTAGTTTCAAAAAAGCAATTAAATATGAAATAAAAAAAATGGATTAATTTCTCAACATCAAGTACACCTGCACCGGACCTGCGTCAGCGAAGTATACCACCTGTCACTTTAGAACTTCTTGATTACTAACTTTGATTTATTCAAGGTCATTTAGAGATTTCTGAAATTATTAATAGTTTATAAGGAGGCGGTTTTGAGAATCTAAATCTCATTTAAATCTCCTTTAAAATATATACAATTTAGTTGAAATTGTAAGAGTAAATGGAAAATCATATTTAAACTTTATAATAGAAGAAATGAAAATATTAAATATTTCACTTATTTGAGTGGAAATCGAACCCACAACCTGAGCTTAAAGCGACACACTAGTGCCCCTGTGCCACGACTGACCTCTAAATTGTATGTTTCCGTACAATATACTACATTTCATTACATTGAAGGTCGTATAAATAAGTAATATATCAGAAAAAGGTCGGTATCGAAGTTCACTGAAAAATTGCGTCTTAAAATATATTGTATTTTGCGAAACCGATTTGTCACCTTAGAAAGATGTAAGATATTTATTATTTACTAGCTTTTAACTGTGACTTTACCTTAAATAAGAAATTCCAGGTGACCGCTGTGGAAGATATGGAAGATATAGTGGATTACATCGACACGATTAGCATGGTATGATAAAGCTTATAATATCCTTCCTTAATAAATGTATAATTTTTTGCGTATTCTATATATAGCAGGGTAGTTAGAGGGAACCTGGGAACCTATTGTTAAGACACTATTTTCCCATTAGACATCTCCATCCTTCACTTTCCCTCGTATTCTGGAGGCATTGCGTATTGAGTAGCAGAACACAATACCGTCTGTGCCTCGTTACCAGTCTAGAGCATGTCGCATTTACAGTCGCATACTTGTGATCCTATGCCACGGCTGGCCTCAATTATAAATGAACTTATAAACGGACTATACACACAAATAAAATACAATTAGAACCAATAGTTCCTGAGATTTACTAATATCAATCTAACAAACTCTTGAGCATTATAATATTAGCAAAGAAAAATGTCATAGTGATTGCATAGAAAAATAAACACCCTGATGTTATATTTCAAATATGATTTGGCAACATCCACGACGCTTGAAGGAAATAAAACAAGTGATTTAATTTTATGTGCGTTATTTGTTTTACTGCAGTTACGCACAATTGTTACGTTATATTGTTATTTGGAATATTACCACTCGTTGTAGGAGTACAAATATTTATATTTAAAAAGTGTGTTAAAAAAACGTAGAAAAAAATTTTCTACCCAATGTTCGACACATTGCGTATAGCGTGACGGGACCCCGCGCTTACTGTCACACGCTGTGCCACTGAGCTATAACGGCATCATGACCATACATATAAACATTATCCATACGAGTATTTAATGCGAATAAGAATCGAATCTATAACTCTCAAAGTAAAAATATTGCAAAAATCCATCACATTCGTACACCCACGTAATAATGTAAGGGATTAAAGAAGACATATTACATGCGTAGCTGACACCGACATCGTACAAAAAGGTACGCGGGAAGGCTTTTGGCGCACAATACCAAATAGTCGACCTGGACGTGCGGGGCGAGGTAGTTGACGAGTTTGGCTGAAAGGTAATAAATATGTAATACTTGTGTTTTTTTGTACCGTTTTTTTTAGCTTCACCGTGTATCCCGTAAACAGAGTAAAACCAACGTTAAGTCCTATTTCACATTTTGTAGTTTCTTACTACTAAGTGGAGTGTATCTAGTAATATTTCACTTCTTATAAATCAATATCGACTCATTACATTCCGTTAATAATAATAGTGTTGAACCTGCATCGCGACGGCATCTGTATAATATACAGATTTTCTGATTTACTTTTTTCAAATACTGAAAAAAATCTTCTCAATATTCAATCTAGAGTGATCGAAGATCACAGTAAATAAGTAAAACGAGTAGATATGTAGTGTATTTCTCATTTCCCGAAAATGTCAGGGTAGATAGAAGGAACCTAGGAACCTATCGTTTAATTGCATGTTGAATGTTAAATGGCGAAATTCAACGCCGCTCTTAGCTTCGATACCAGAGCGAGTAAAAATATATCAAATATTTCAGTTCCCAGTAATATAAAAAAAGTTAAATATTTAAATCGAAATAAAAAAAGGTAATTCTCTCATCACCATTTCAATATTAACATTGATAGAGTCAATCTCAGTCGCTTAACGGCTATGAATATTAAATACCGTCAATCGAACGCCCATTGTTTTCGGGAAAACGAAAAGTCCTTTAATTATAGAGGCGGGGGCGCTTACGTCGTTATAGCACCTTTTTATCTTGGAAAATTGAATTTTTGTCTAGATTTTAGACTTTTTAAAAATATTTCTATTGAGTTTTTTGTTTAATTCTTTAAATGGATTGGATATTTGTAGATATACTATGTTTTAAATATGTTAGTAACTACTACTATATAACTACCTACTTAAGTTTTGTCTCGGCCTAAGATTTTTTCACACTAGTAGATAAAGCAGAGAGTTGAATTCCATCACAGTATCTCAAAAGTTGTGCGGACATCGGATAACGACGATAACACTATATTCCTAAGAAAACCAATACACATACGTTAACTTATCGAATAATAATTGTTTTATTAAAATTTTAGTCAAATTTCACTAAAATAGGTCACAAAAAACATCAACTCAACACTATCGCATATTTTTTTCTAGTTCTTAATAAATAACAAAAGATAATAAAATTAAAGAAATTTAAAAGGTTTTTCTTATAGAAATGTACCCCTGACGCCGTCTGATGCGGATCAAAATCAATTTGCGAACTCTTCATGAATACAAAACGGGCCATCTAACTTTTTATTAGACTTTATTATTATAAATTCTGCTGGAAATTATTTGATTGAAACGATCTGGGAATGGGAGAAGATGGGGATTTCAATGAAACTTTTGTGTTTTAATCATAGAGGATATATGTAGAAGTTATCTTATTACATGGAGAGAGAGTCTACTGTAGTAGAGAGAGTGAGAATAGGGAATGGAAATGTTAATGGGCAACTGAGGGATGCTATCAACTTCGACCTCTATTACAGTCTGTATCGAGTTATTTATTATTAACAAAATTAATTTCGTTTCACAGAAGGTTATATTTAAAAGAGATTCCCTAATTTAATTATAAAGTGCTTTCAATAAACAAGAACATAAATTTGGAATGGCTTACGAAGTTATAAAGGTTTTGTGTGAATTTATAGCGAGAGGCGAGTCTTACGGCCTGTTAGCAAATTATTATATAAAAGGAAATAATACAGTGTATACTGAATATAATTATGGTATTATGTTTTTGTTTTTATTTGCTTTTCTTAGTTTTCTGTATCCCGAAATACGGGACGGTCGTGGATTCGATTCTCACTTGGGGACATTTCAGCTTTAGTGGGCAAATCACACAAAAAAAGTGTTATATACAAAACAGAAGAAAATGAAACAAGGTTACGTACAAGCTATAAATAAAAAAAAGAAAAAAGAAAAGTAAAGAACAGTCGTGGCGCAGGGCCACAAGCCTGGGTGTATAAACGCGACAGGTTGTGTTCGGAACTCACTCCACGGGAACGGAGTATGTTATCACTGTATAGGTTCCGTCTGCGTACCCCGCTATAAGTGGGATGAAGATGGGTAAAAGATGAAGCTAAAATAATAGAAAAAGAAAGTAATATGAAATGGTCACGTTAATACATATTTCACAAGCACTACCATCACATCGAGAGGGAAACGCGCAGTCATATATTCAAAGTTGCTTATGAAAAACCGCGTCTATTTTGTTTGTGAAAATGCGTAAGGCTGCTTTTAGCCGATTTTATATTTATTTTTCGGTTAAGAAATATAGTTTTTTAACAAAAACACTTTGTCCTTTAACAGTATAATATTTACATGCTAGCATTAATATCATAAGAAAAAATAATGAACAATACAATGAAAACGTACTTATTTGGAATTTTTATAATTTATTAATTGAACTGATTTGACAAATATCTCTATACTATGATAGTCTGATATACTTCCAAGAAAGACCGGGTAACAAAAATATATATTTTAAGTACATTTTTTAATTTTTTTGATAGTATTTTATAATTATTTCTCGAATTGGTTATTAACAAGGTTCCCTTCAAGTTGCATCTCTAGTTTGGTAGCCAGAACGTACGGAACGCCAAAAGGTTCCCAAAAGGTCAACTGAAATCTCTTCGTTTTTACTAAAATCTCTGTGACTCAAAATTTTATATTAAATTCGTACAGTCTGTACGAGACCTAAGCGGTTGAAGTGTTCGGTATGCGAATGAATAAATATGTATTTCCCCTTTGTTTCGGTTTCATAGAGACGTCACAGAACAATAAATGCAATAAGCGATATCGTCGTCTGCTTTATTGCGGTACTTACATACTTTCTAGTGAATATACAATACTTTTATTTGCTATCAATAATATTTTTTTATATTTATGTAAATATTTTACTTTAAAACGAGGAAAGAAAAATATTTATTTATAAAACGTATAAAAATTAGAACGTAGCGGAATTTGAACCTTCGCCTCTTGAAAGAAAATTAACGGAATATAATTATATTTAGTCTAATCTATGTATTAATGAATCCAGAAAATATCTAGTCCATTCTAAAAGTTCTTAAAGCGACAAAATCCTAACGCAAGTGTTCTGGAGGGTAATTTTTTCATTGTTACAGTCACGTGTCGCCGATACGCTACCTACTGGCGGGGAGTGTCTGCTGGAGTACCAACGCTTCCTTGAAGTCAGAGACATTTATACTTTTCTATCAATATTATTATGTGGTTCGTATGCGGTCGAATGGAAATAATTTAGAATTGTGTATAAATGGAATCCTTTATAAATGGATTAGTAAACACTAAAGATTTTTCGAATTAAACCAGTAGTTTCTGAGATGAGTATGATTAACCAAACAAATTCTTCAATTTTATAATATAAAGTATAATTAAAAAACCAATTTGAATATAGATCTGTGACCTGTGAGAGACCACTTACATAAATTACAATTAATTATTAAACATGCAAACAAAATATATCAAGTGTATTACGATTTATCAATACATATGTATTTTGCCAATAGTCAATTCTTTATTTTTTTTTGTTTCACGAGATATACGGAACAAAACAAGGCATACAGAGATAATTTACTGTTACGGCACTACCTTCCCCACACACAGTTCAATTTTTAAGATATTGAAAAGTGGCTAAGCTCATTGAGTGATAGAACTCAAGCTTTATTTTGTTACGAGAGCGAGAAAATGAGAAACAAAAATAATTAAAACGAATAATCGTTGTGTTTACATTCAGAGGCTGTACTTCTCTACCACGAGAGCGTCAATAAAATTATATTTCAATATAATATCGTATGTTATAAAGAGTCGCCCTCATCTCGTTAGCGCGGCACGTCGCGGCCATCGCTCAGTCCGGTCGCTATCGTTTCTTGACAAATCGAATAATCGCAGTTTTACTTCCCCTTCACTTGTATAATGATTCCTTTTATTACCTGATCCATCCTCAGCATGAGGGATCGAGGATATATATTTTAAATATTGCGTTATAAAGATATAAATCGATTCCAAAATGTTATAAAAAACAAAGAGAGAGGCCGGTCGTAGCACAGCGGCAGGTATGTGACTGTCACCGCGACTGGGTTGGATTTCCACTGGCAGAATATATTTTTTTATATCTTCATTTTTTCACTCAAGTAGTAAAACATAGTGTGATGTTGAGTTCGGTACACTCAACACGTAATGCCTAGAAAGTGAGTCTTAACACTAGGTCACTCTGCCTCCGCATAAGAATATGCGGGATACTGCGTGAATCTGAGTGTTTATTTTATTATTTGTACTGAAAGTTCACTAAAATTATAGACCCATTATATAGTAGGTTATAATTACGCGGCGATAGTAGATGGATATATATACCATAGGCAAAGAAGAAACGACGATTATATTATAGTTTCTATTTCCACTCGTAAGAATGTATTTCATTTTCTCGCTCATGTAAAAAGAGTCAAAACGCGGCGTTTTGCACCACCACTCAACAAATAATATCTACAAAATAGATCACTGTGAAGGGAACGGTGTGTTCCTCCAGTTTACCCTGGCCATAATAATTTGCCGGATACAGCACGAAGCTGTACAGAAAAATGCAAAATAATTATAGCAAACCCTCCATACCTGTCACCTTAGCATTGCTCAGCGACGTGACGTCCGAGCGTGTTACGGTAATGAGAGCGACGTCTGACGAAAAGAAGCTTACGACGAAATTTGTAAGACAAAGTACCTCTTTGTCTTATTTTGCGACATAGTTTTGCATACATCATAATAAATAAAGATATTTTATTAGAAATTGTAAACGCGACGGTTGTGGATTCGGTTACCACTTGGGGGAATAATAGATTTTCATTTTCTCGCTCTGGTAACGAGACAAAACGCGGCGTTGAATTCCGCCACTCAACGTACGTGGCGAACGAACGGACTGCCAATGCTTCATACAAATAAATATAATTAAAACTTACACCAAATTTCCACGTACACCCAAAATTATTTGACACCAAAAGACGGCACAGATTCTAACAAACTACATCAACAATTCAACGTTTCCTTTGTTTCAACAGAGTCCCGAACACCAACTTGCATCAGATCCTGCATAAAGTTGCCAACAATACTATACTGCAGGAATGCAATATATTCATATAACGAGGCGGAGAGTTTTGCAGCTCATTTTATTACCACTCTAATAAACCTTTGAAATTCTACACAAAAGATGGATAGCCATTTATACGGTGTAACAGATTAGTTCTACCTGAGCGCTTGTTGGACGTTATATCTTTATGAGGGAAATAGTGGGAACATTGGAAGATATGGTAATTAGGTATTGAGAATTAAGGGGTATTGAGGTAGGTTGTTATTTAATAAAGGTAAATAGAAGATAGATAGGAAAATTTTCAGATAGGGAGATTATTTAGCATATGCTATATCCTACTCCCTTCCCCATTGCCATCAAATATCCGAGGCATTGCATGTTGAGTAGTGGAAATCAAAGCCACGTTTTGCCTTATTATAAAAGCGAAAAAATGAAAATATTATATTTTTCATTCCCCCTGAATGAGAATCGAGCCCAGGATCAGTCATACTTCGTGCCCCTGCGTCACAGCCTCAATATTTTGATCATGACTTGGACTAATACTTTAAAGTAGGGTCCAGTGAAGTAATCTTGTAAGAGCATTTCATAAACATAGTATCTACATAAGGGAACCCGGCTGAGGCCGAGGGTTCCTCACCTCGTCCTAAGTCAACATTCGCTGCATAATTCTGTTTGCTGTAACGAACCAAAATTCACAAAACTCCACCTCTTACGTGGACTTAGCGATTCAGTAAAATCGCATTACTATGAGTTTTCAGTGATGCCTACATATTAGTTAGTCGATGTGGATTGTAGTACAGCAGCACAAACTCTTAGTGTAAACGCGATAGTTGTGTGTTCGATTCTCCGTGTAAAAAGGGAATTAATTTTCATTTCGCCTTTTTAGTGACAAGACAAAGACGGGTCGTTGAGTTCCGCTGCCTTAATATTAGGTTTTATCTTTGCAAGTTTCTTCTGCATAACCTGCTCTATTCCAAAGTAGTTTACCAAATAATAAAGTGACCAATGAACTATATAAATATCCTATAAAATAAATTAAAAAAATATAATAGTATAACTGTTTTCAAGGCATAAAAACAAAAATTCTTTTCCAGATAACGGAAAGGACGTTTAAGATGAATCTCTAAAGCACTTATAACAAACTGTAAAAAGAATGGATTCACAAATTCAAGTGAAGTCACCTTAGAAGGCGGAGTAAGTTGAAACTCTTTTGTCCGGTGTAAGCCATAGATTCGTTAGTAGTCACTGCTATGGACTTATTCTAGGGTAGTTGTGAACTAAAGCTATTACTATTATATATGTATGTATGTGAATGATAATCTACATATTATATAAGGATTTAGCTCTAATATTATATGCCGTCTTGGCGCAGTGGAACAAAACTGTGAATATAACGGTAGTGGGTTCGAAGTTGGATCTATGCAGTTATTTAATGGTGATTAAAGCAGGAGAAGCTTAACCTGGTAGCACGTCGCACTCAAAACTTACATGCGCACTCGCGGCTTGCATTTTGTACTCAGCGACATTATATACATATTATATTGAAATTGATACTTTTTGTATCGTATTGTAGTAGGCGTGGTACCGACACAATGGGGGACGCGTCACTGTAAATACACTAGGTACGATAACCAATGACTATATTAAAATTATTTTTATTTTTCTGCTTTATAAAAGCAATCTAAACATAATAATGGTAGAGAGCATTCTGTATCAGTCCCGGCATTCTCCAAATGTCGCCTGATACTGTACGGTGAGTGACGGAACTCAACGACACGTATTGTTTTGCCAGAACGAGTAATTGAAAACAATTTATTCTGCCTCGTGGGCATCGAACCCACTACAAGCGGGTCATGTTGTCATTCATATTATAGTGACTGAATATTATTGATATAGTCAAATATTACATTCTAACCTTTCATAACAAAACTTACATATTGTTTTAAAACTGACTGACATAAATCAACATAAACTATACTAAGCATAAGCAAAAAAGCCTCCTTTCATGTTCTTGACGTAACGAAAAATTACATGACGTCTGATTTTATAAAGACAAAAGAAAAACGGTTGACGACAACATTATTTCAGTGTCCATTTGATTAGAAAATATATGAAAAAAAGAAAGTTATTTATTAAAAACTACCTTGTATGATTTCTCCTCAGAATTGGGCGGAAAGTGTGTCGTAACACTAGGTTCTCTCTGCCTACCCTGCTGTGTGCGAGATACAGCGTGAAGCTGATATATATAATTTACATTGTACAAGTACATGTGCAATTTTATGAAATTTGAAAATATGTATTATTATAAGAATCATTTTATACATTATCAATGAAATCGATAAATCGTAATAACATATTATGACTTAATTAGTTCTATAGACATCATTCAATGATATTTGTAACATTCATTAATCTATAGATATATTTTTTACTTTATATTTATTTATTATAGTAAGCTCTATCAAGCTTGACCTATAAAATAATCTTTTTTTGATTTATTTACATTTTCTCTTACGCCTTCGTGAATAACATAATTCTGTCTATTGAAAAACATTGTGCACTGGCTGACAGTAGCTAATGTTGCAATCCTAAAAACAAAACAAATCAACGTCAAACAGGATGTAGGACTGCGGCGTACGAGAGTGTATGCTCCGTCACGTCACGTCACGTCAGACTGGCTCAAACTCACGTCACTACTGTAATAAATTTTGTTCAAAAAGAAACAAATAAACAATGATCTGTTTTTTTTTTATTTTCGCACATTTCGCACAGCAGAGCAGGCAGAAGGAACCTACTGCTAAGACATTCCGTTTAAGTGGCGGAACTGAACACCGAGAGAAGAAGTGTAAATATTAACAATTAAGATTTCATTCCCTAGAGATCGGTATCGAATAAAACTATAAAATGTAAATAAATACAAATAAACTTTACAACTAAAGTAAGTTGTACTGTGCGAGCTCTGCCTCTAATACATCGCTCCGGCAAATACAGAATAGAACGCCAATAACGTGTTGCGGATATTATACTTCATTGCGGACGTTCGGATACGTTTTACTATCATTGTTTATTTATTTAGAAGTCATCATGGCGTAGCGATACAGCGTCATACACGCAACAGGTTTGGGTTCGATTCCCGCTCGTGAGAATGAATTATTTTCATTTCCTCGCTCTGGCATCATTGCAAAGCGTGGCATTGAGTGCTACCAAATGAGCTACTTATTACTATATACTATTTTCTTTTAAGAGGGTAGGCAGAGGAAATCGAAACCTAGTTTTAGGATATTAAGTTGTCATTAAGGCACTTACGTTCCCCTTTTTCTGCCGAATTTGAAAGGCCTCGCGTGCTTTTGCCCCTGCGCCATGACTGACCTCATTTTGCTATGACGTCGTATAATTACCCTAATTGCCAAAAAAATTGCATGCCTAAGATAAATAATAAACCTCCTTTATGTTTTCGTCGGCAAGTAAAAAAATAATAAAAGAGCTTACGCTCTATAGCAAATAAGCTTTGCTCTATAACAAAATTTAACAAACGTCAATTGCAGTATGTTAACTTGTTCGTGAGAATATACAGAAACTATATCCACGCTCTGTACGGCCAGTTGAAATATAAGTTTGACAGGTCGAATATATAATATTATTCATTTAGTATAACAGAATTGAATTTAAGGGGCCAGTCCTGGCGCAGGAGCACAAGTGTGTCACTGTGAAGGCGACAGGTTGTGAGTTTGATTCCTCTTCGAGAGAATGATATAATTAATATTTTCTTACTCTGATAACAAAGCAAAGCGCGACTTTGAAGTCCGCCATTCAACTCGCAATGCTTTCAGAATTCGGTAAGTAGGCAAAAATGACTTAATAGAATCAGAGTGGTTAACTCTAAGTTCCTAGCATCCTACTTCTTATCCTGCTAAAAATACAAATAATTAACAAAAATTGTTTGGAAAACTCATCTTTTTTAAGAAAAGAATCTTTCGTAACGCTGTGGTATAATATCTAATTGTACATGCAAAATTATTTCATTCTGATTCAGCGTATTAGTGTAAATTAGTGTAAATTAGCTTTCACATACGACTTTGCCTCCGTGGTCAAATCAAAATAACACTTGTGTGACATGGCATTAGGTGCCCGAAGCAACTCTGACTTTACATACAGTGTGTCATGTGAAAACCAACCGCTATTCAAAACATTATATTTCCAAGTTCCGAGTAGTGGAGAACGGAGTGTCTCAACAGTAGTGTTTCTCTGTTTATCCAATAGCTATAATACAAGCAAAGTCATATCATTGTTCAAATATCAAAACACTAGTAGTTTCCCAGCACAAGCCGTGACCCTCGTATGTAGGTGACCTCTCTATTCACGTTACTTCAAAGCGCTTACATTTAAGTGAACCTTTGAGCTTTTCAGGTAAAAGCTGCAATCCCTTATTAGTTATCAATTACTGGGCTATTATCTATAGTTTTTGCTGTAAGAACGTGTTATTATCTTTTTATTAACTTCACGTTGTATATCGCTCGTAGAAGGGTATGCTGAGGGAACCTGGGAACCTTGTATTAAGATACTCTGTTCTATTAAATCACTTCTTCTCCCCACTTTTCGTTAAATTCTCTATGCATTGCGTAGTGAGTGGCGGAACTATATTAACTAGAGGAAATTAAATATTTAATAACTGAACGTTTCCAGAATTCGTCAGGAAGTGGGGGACAGATGTGTCTTAATAGGAACATTAGGATTCCGATGTCTCAACATTAGGATTCCACGCACCTTCTGTTTAAAAAACATACTATTTACATTTATGATTTTGGTTTTTAATATATTTTTATTTACGTAAAATAGGCGAGGCAAAGGGGAAGGTTAAAAACATTTACTATGAATTGATGATTATCATGGCATTCTTTAAGTACATAACACAAACACAAATTATTTTTTTTAAATAATTTATTTCAACACTTAATAAAATCCGTAATAAACTAAAGAAAAATAAACTCTATTAAAAGGGCATCTCCCCCAATAAAGTTTCTTGTACGTAACAAGTATTCACACACCACGAGTCATTCAAAGGAAGACATAAACTACCAAGTTACAGATCCCCGTCGACAGCTGTAAAAGCCAGCATTAGTGCGTGCGGTGATTTATGCACCTTACATTACTGACATCGTCACAGATGAGAAGTTACAACTAGTTAGAAATGGTTATTATTAAAGCTAGAGATCAGCAAAGGCTGTTGTGATGCAGAGGCACAAGCGTGCGACTGTCAATGCAACGGTTGTGGATTCGATTTTTATTGGAGAGTGAAATATTTAATATTTTCATTTCTTTACCCTGGGAACTAGAAAAACTGGAGCGTCGAGTTCAACATGAAGTTGGAGAATAAGGGGAAAGTGGGACACGGAATACAGCCTTAAAGCTAAAGTTAAATAAGCAGAGTTTATCTCCAGCTTGTCTTGTGTTTTTGTCCACGTGATCAAATGGAAACACCTAGTGTTAAGACAAGACACTCCGCTGTCCACTTTACTTCGAACTCTGGAGGCATTGCGTGTAGAGTGGCAGAATTTAATATCACGCTTTTGGCTCGACACCTGAGTGAAGAAATGAAAATATTACGACGTCTTCAATTACCTTTTTTTATTTATTTTTTTGCGCCTTTTATTAGATAACATATAAAATAAAATGAACTAACATATAAAACAAAACGGATATTACTTTAGTTAAACTAATATTATATTTTAAGAAACCAGCATCTTTTGTTAAAAAATAAAATATAATATGGTAGTACTTTCATTATTGGCCCCAAAAGGAAAGTAAAAAGCCAAAAGCCAGAGATTACCAAGAATACGAACAAAGATGTTAGTACAAAACGGGCAACTTTAATAATGTGGCCGAAGTTTTAATTAAAGTTCAAGACGCGTGTGCCTCTGACCGGCCAAGCGTGGAATAGTTGTAATAAACAAAAATTTGCAAGCTTATTGCTAAAGTTGTTGCCTCGAAACACGCGCGAGCTGGTGCTTGATGTATCTGGTGAAATATTGTAATCATTATTTTTCTTATAATACTTATATCACTAATAGAACTCAGAGTTGTGACCAAATGCGTAAACGTTATACAAAAACACATAGTGATTGGACTCTAAGCTTCTTAGCTATATATATCTTCTCTATCTATCTAACAAATGAATACAATAATCACATTGTTGACTTGTGTGGATTTATCACTAACAGAAATTTCTTTCAGCCAACTTATTGATATGTAAATTATATTTAATTTAGGTAGTAAAGTAGCTAGTAAAGTAGGAATCCAACCATAACCTAACCTTAAGTTCTAATCCACAACGTCGCGTGACAGTCACACCTGTGTGCCCTAAACTATTATGAATAACATAATAACTAAGTAACTAATAAAAGTGTAATATTGCAAAAGATTAAAATTTTGCAAAAAATATGAACATATATAAAAATCATTCACAAGCTCAACTCACAAAATAGTAATATTCCATAAAGTATTAAAATAGTATATTTTTTACGTTTTTACATTTGCCTCGTTTAAAACCTTCATAAGGGGAAATTTGTCATCGCTAACGAGATACAATCAGAGTGTACAGAAAAGTTGTCAGAAATACTCGTACGAGTTTAATGTGCCGATAGCTGTGATTTCGATATAAATGAGGTATATAGTGAGTAACGACAATCATCACTGAGGCCTATATTGAGATTATCAGAGACATGTACCACGATTCCGCTTCTATGGTTAGGACTGCTGTTGGCGACACTAGACCCTTCCCGATTACAGTGGGGGTTCACCAGGGCTCGGCTCTTAGTCCGTTCTTNTTTTTACATTTGCCTCGTTTAAAACCTGCATAAGGGGAAATTTGTCATCGCTAACGAGATACAATCAGAGTGTACAGAAAAGTTGTCAGAAATACTCGTACGAGTTTAATGTGCCGGTAGCTGTGATTTCGATATAAACGAGGTATGTAGTGAGTAACGACAATCATCACTACGCCGAGTCTGCAAATCAATAATATTGTGTAGTAAAATAGTGATAAATCACTACTATCGTATCTAGCATCTAGCATATAGCAGGGTAAGACAGATTATTTCAAATATTTTTATTATTAAAGAGAAATAAAAATTATTATAAAATATACATTAAAAAATATTAAAAAAAAAAACGCTTCTCCGACGGTGGGGAAAAAGTCCAGGTCCTCAGTGACTAGGGCTCCAGAGACAAGAACCTCCTCCCAATACGCGCCGTCTTAATCTTCGGGAAGTAATGAGCCGTTCAGTAACAGAAGATTACTTATTCTCCGCGATGTTCTATTATGCTAATACTCCGCTTTAAACTCCATTTTGAAACTACGTGTAAATTCTGATGAAGTTGATCTATAAACTGTTCCACTTGCTTTTCGTAAAATAATGAATTCCTTTAAATGAGAACCGAACGTGGGTTTATTCGTGATTATTTTTATTTTCCATTAGGGTTAGAAGATAAATCGTGGCTTCTAGTTTTAACATTTAATATGCAATGCAGCAAAAATTGAATGCTGCATGTGAAGTGGTCTTAGCTAATAAAGTCGTAACTTAATAGGCTCCCTAAAAAAACAATAAAAAGCTAAAAGAAACATAAAGAATATTAAGAGTTTAAAAATATTAAAAAAGAGTTGTTAATATTTATTACAATTTTAAATTATATATTTATGATGGCTTATAGACTGGTAGAATGGTAAAGAAATCAATATCCAGCTATGCCATAGCAGCGCTCCCTTGGGAGCTAGGCCGTAGCACCGCCCCCGTGGGAGCTACGCCGTAGCAACGTACGTCTACGCCAGCAATTTACGTGCTACGAAATAACATTTGTACAGTTTCATGAAATTCAGCTCGTGTTCCGCGATTGCAATTTTTATTCTGTTATGGCATCAAAGGATTTGTTTTTACCTAACTTTCTAGAAAGGAAGAGTTTTAGTTATGCATATATATGGAAAAGTTGATTTAGACTTTTCATGCAAGTTTTAGAGTTCTTCTTAAAGTTTTTCCCATCAAAATGTTGCTAATAAATGATGTAGTAACAAAAATCATTCACGGTCCCCTCCATTCACTATCTGTGACAGTTGTGGGTTCGTTGAAGTCTCGAAAATTAAAACTTAGCATCTTAACACTGCATTCCCACTACGTACCCTATTATTAACGGGATATAGCGTGAAACAAAGAAAATCTACAAAAAAAGTAATTTTACGAACAGTATATTCACGTAATTTTCCATTTAACGCGGCGCCCTCAGTCACGTCACCTACTTAAATGCCCTGCATAATGTAGCGCTATTTACACGTGCGGAGGAACGAGGCCTCGCGCTGTTGCATATGCTATTTTACCATTTTAAAGTTTTATATTGTAAGTGAAATTGAATTATTTATCAAATAAAGTTATTGGAGCCATAAGCGCGAGTGGTGGAACTTAACGCCGCCCTGTTTTCTCATTGCGGGGAAATATAAATAAGGACTTTTCTACTAATCCTTCCAATAAGTAGTATGTACTATGAGTAGGGATTCGGCTTATATCGATATGGTGTATAAGTTGAATCCCTACTCTATGTTTGGTACTGTACCAAAATAAATTCTTCATTAGTTTTATAATATAATAAAATTAGTCAATTTAAATAAGTTGTGAAGCTGTCGTGGTGCTTTCCATTTTAAATGCCAATATGCTGAGGAGAGCGTTAGTGCTGTTCGTAAATCATAAATATTTTTATTTCTAGTGGGGCCCGGATTGTCGTGACACTAGGTTCCCTATTCTTAGCCTGAAATGTGCGAGTGAAGCTAAAAAAATATTTTAATAATATAATAAAAGAATCAAAATCTAATAACTTTGGTCACTACTTCAAGCTGTTTTTAAATGTTACTCTAAATGTTCGTTGACGCTCCGATATGAAACTGGCAGACATCCAAGTAGTCAGGAAACACCTCGTCTAGCTGTTTACCAGGCGGTTGATCGTAATTAAGTGATAAATATTTGAACTTATGTAACGGCTTCTCGTTAGTAATCTTTTAAAGAGGAGGGGAGGCATTAAAGGTCTAGTTACGTTATTCTGTGTACTGCGTAAAATAGCGTCGTGGGGAGACTTATATTTATTGTTTTTATTTTAGCTTTACGATGTATCCCACGAACAGCAGAGTAGGCAGAGGGAATCTTGTGCTACAACACTTACGTTCGTCCGCGCACTTACGCCCGCTCCCCACTTTCCGCCGCATTCTGGAGGCATTTCGTGTTGAGTAGCGGAACTCAACGTCACGTTTTGTTGATAACAATGAGAATTAAAAATATCATTCAACATTTCATTTCCCCGAGTGGGGATCGAACCCTCTATCAGTTGCGTTTACAGTGACGTTCATGGGCACATGCACTACGACTGGCATCAATAATATTTAAATGTAAATATAAATCTTTTCTTTTGTTGAATGACTTCAAGCTTCATTGCCTGTATTTTCTAAGACATACAATATGAGGGTCTTAAAAACCAGAGTGAATAGGTGTCTGCTAGGCAAGCGTGCACCACCGTAGATCGCATCAACGCTCACCAGACTTGATGCGGTCAAACGCAAGCCTATTCAATATAAAAAAAAGCTGTTTTAAAGGTCAGCAGAAAATACGCGGCGGTGTAGGAATACATTAAAAGAGGATTTTCCAAAGTTCCTAAGGAAACAGAAAAAAGCGAGATTTTATTTTTAGTAAGTAGTGTACGAAAACTAAGTTTCAGATTACAACGAGTATTATTATTTATACGAATATTTTTTTACTTCGCGCATTATTACTAGTGCGTAACCAGAATATCTAAGATATCATATCAAATATCAGTGTTGAGTAGTGTTGTCTTACATGAAAAAGTAATGAAAATAATTCAGTTCCCCCGAGTCAACCCACAATATCATAACAATAAAAAAATTTAAACTAAAGATTCATTGTTTTTTCAGCTATACGCTGTGTCCCGCACACAGCAGGATATGCAAAGAGAACCTAATATTAGGACTCTCGTTTTCCCACTTTTCGCCGAATTCTGCAGGAACTGCGAGTTGAGTGGCGCAAGTCAAATCCACGCTTTGTCTCGTGAAACAGAAGGGAAATAAAAACACAGCGATGAATCAACACTTCTTATATTTCGTTATAAGCTTTGGCAGAGATTCGGCTTACAAGCGTACACGATACAAAATCAACTCCAAATGCGTTACACAGCTAATTTATACACTTCTTCCCACTCTTCGGACAATGAAACGTTAACTGTCAATGTCAACATAGGCTGGCTCGGCTCTATGGCGGGCATGACCGGCTGGCTGGCATGGCAACTGTCAATGTCGGCATAGGCTGGCTCGGCTCTATGGCGGGCATGACTGGCTGGCTTGCATGGCTGTGGCTGACATACTCGGCTTAACGTTACACTCGACACCAAACCGAGGAGATGGAAACATAACTTTACATAAATACTTCATCTCCTCGAGTGTCCTTATAGGACCTGTGTCTTAACACAGATTTCGATGTTCCCTCTGCGTACCCTGCTAAGTGCGGGATAGAGCGTGAAACTAAAAAAACAAATAAATAATAAACAACGTTATAACTGCATTTAATTTCAACTTTTCCCCAGAACGTTATCCGCATATGAAACTGGCAGAGCTCCAAGCACTCGGGAACACCTCGCTCGTCTGTTTACAAGTTGCCTTCCTAATTATCTGATAACCGTTCCAACTTGGATATGTATACATGAGAATATGAGTGGTATCATTAGTTATTTTTATATTGTTATAGTTTGTAGTTTGTTAGTTTCACACTGTATCGCCCCTATACCAGCGTAGGCAGAGGGCACGTGGGAAACTAGTGTTGAGTGACTTCGTTCCTCATCTACCGTCAAATTCTCGGGGTATTACGTGCTGATTGGTGCTGTTTATTACCAGCGCGAGAAAATTAAAATATTAAATATATAATTTACTCAAATAGCAATTAAACCCACACAACCGTCGTCAGGTCGGCCTCAAATATCACATTATGTAATCATTTTGTATATTACCTACATTATACACATCCCCTCCAGAATATCTACGGCATTGACAAAAAATAAACAATTTTACAGGAATTTATAAAGATCGGCGTTCAGTTACGCCATTCACTACGCAATATCTCGACTGAATTAGAATGAAAATGAAGAACGATATGTTAATAAAAGTTGTTATTAAGGTAAAGTGTTGAAAACAAGTTAAATGTTTTAGATTTGAAAATGTAAAACCTTGAGGTTATAGAACGTAGAAATCAATATAAAAGTAGGTTAATCGTATAACATTTATATTTGAACAGAGACCCATGTGGGGCTTAAGAGTTAGCTTTCGTTTGTGGAATAATTTGGAATAAATCTAATAATTTCGTAATTAAATTTCTGATTTGTTTTAATCGAATCGTTGAATATAAAATATAATATGTAGTAGTAACTTGTTCATGCATATTTTACTGAAGTGTTTTTAAACGTTGCAAGCTATTAAATATAAGCAAGCTATAAAAAATAAAACCCTTTGTTGCCCGTCCGTCTATCATGAACCTTTATCTCAGGAACGCTTGGATATATTCAGATATCCGGTCACTTAATTTTAACAAATATGTTATTTTTACATTTACTTAAAAAAAAAGATAAGGTCGTTTATATTATCACAAATGTAAAAAAGAACAATTTTATAATTTAAGAGTATGACAAAAAACATTGGATTTAAATTTAAAAACACATTTTAAAAGCTTGCCGAAATAATACAATTACATCAATTACACGATGAAGCACGAAGCGGGCTCATACGGGGACGTAATGAACCCCTCGTTAGGTAAATTGACGGCTCACAGACAGACCGGTACGGTAATAATACATTGATTAAGACGTATATATAAATATACGCTTTCTTTTTATTATATTTATGAGAGACCAAGTCGTCGAAAGCAACTTGCTCTGTAATAAGAAATCACTTCGAACACAATTCTGAATTTCAATATTTTTCAATAAAAAACTTTTAATTTTATTTGGATCACATAGGAAATATATAAAAGACTAGTAATTTTCAGCAATAAAATATTACAAGATTTCCTTTGTATACAGTATATAGTATTAAAGTTTTCAATTAGTCCCCGTATTTATTCGTCTGCTCACTTAACAAAAGGCGCTCACACGGCAGGCACAGTTCACGCGCGGCTCATGTATGTCACGTTTATTCACGTCGTGCACCCACTTGTAGTATTCGAATGGGGGCTCGTAAACATGGGGCTTATATTTTGCAAATAGTTCAGTTTTTTGTTTTACTTTCGGTGTGTTTGGACATATCATTGTGTCATATGACAGAGGAAGTGTTAATATCTCCTCCTCTCATTATACGAATTCTGGGAACATTGAGTGGCGGAACTCATCACCGCGTTTGGAGAAAAAAAATGTAGAACGTATAAAATATCATGTAACTAACTATAAAAATCTTATTTTGTAAGTTATTTATTTTACAAAGTAAGATTGTTTTTTCTTGATATCGAAAACAATTCCGTTGCGTATATTTTAAATAACTGAAAGGTTTTCAATAAAATCCGTTACTAGACTTAAGCATTAAGTGATTGGTGCGGCCATTGACGTTTTATTTGTGACGTCACGTCGCTTTCTTTCTCTGATTAATTTTAGAAATGGAAATATTTCATCTATATTGAAATGTATTTTAAGGTTGGAATTGGATTGTTGTAGGTACAATTCACACTCGGGGGAATTAAATATTTTCATTTTCTCACTCAGCTAACGAGGCAATTCGTAGCGTTGAGTTCCGAAATGCCGGAAACCGGAAGAAAAAAGTTTCCGAAAGTGGGGGACGGAAATGTCCTATTTTTTTTCTATTTATTATATTGAAGTCTACTTTCCCGTAAAAATATAAAAAACTAAGATGAATGAACCTAAAATGGCGTCCTTTAAAAATGTTATTCATAAAAAAACAAAATTCTTAATAAAGTGACAGTTTTTCACTTGATCTAAGAATGTACACTCTCAAAGTTCCTTTAATCACGGCGCCTGTCACGCACACGACGCGTACTTGCTGGCAAAAGAAAACGAACATTCTTATTACATTCTGTCTTAGTTTATTGACTTATTTTAATATTTGTTTTGAAACCTAAGTTTTTAATAAATAATAGGTTCTCAGTTTCCCCCTACCCCACCACCACTACACTTTAATAATTGAAAAGCAGAAAAACATATAATTTGAAGAGCAGCTAAGTGTAATAGAAACGTTCGCTCGAGAGCTATTGAGTGATCAAGATTGATAGAGCGGTCTCGAGCGCCGTACGTCTTGTTATAGACCGTTGCAACACGGCCCTGGACTGGCGGAGTGCGGTTTGCGGAATGGGACTGAGTGAAACTGTGTAAATTACAATTATATTGTGTAAATTAAATACTTATCTACGTTTATATTTTCATTTCTTCGCTCCGGTGTCGATGAGTTCTACCACTCAACACGTAGTGCTTCCAGAACTCAGCAGAAATTGGGGAACGGAGTGTCTTAACACTATGTTCCCTCTGTCTACCCTGCTATATGCGAGACACAGCCTGATTATATGTTTATATATTACAGTGCTTTTCTTCGTAGACACACGAAAGAGAGTCCAGCTAAATGGCAGAAAAATGTTAATCCATTTCTATTAAGATACTTCAGTTCCCCACTATACAACTTCACAGTAATAAATCGTTATAATCAGCGGAATGAAAGAAAATTATGATATAGTACTTTTAACCAAAAAAATAAAGGTCCAAATAATAAATGTGGCAAAAGTTTGATGAATCAGCATTACAATTTAAAATTGATTAAAATTCTGTTCTGTTCCTTGACATCTCTGGAGGGCCGAGGGCTGGAGCTACGAGTAATTTACTACGAGAGCCCCATCTGAGGGAAAGATGAAATATTAAATACTTAGTTATTCACCCTTCACCCTTCACTCACTTTACCTACTAATTACAGGAAAATAATAATTGTATATAGATCAAAGTTTTATCAGATTCATTAATTATTATTGAAGAGTTGTAGGTTTTCTTCTTTTTTTACTTTCATATAATTGGACAGGTAGAGGGTTTATGGGAACCTAATAAATGAAAATATTTAATATTTCAATGTTTCCGAGTGGGACTCGAACCCTCAAGCGTCGCGTTTACTGTCACACACTTTTGCCATAAGACCTCCACCTATAGTAATATTAACATGAACAGAAAGAGGAGAACAAAATGTAAAAACTATTAAAAACATTTCTAGCTTGTATTTTATATTTTTATTTCGAGGCCCTCGCGGCGCAGCGGCGTTTGACTCTATACGTTACGGTTGAAGTGTCGATTCAAACTCGGAGGAATTAGCTATTTTCATTTCCTTGCTCTGATAACAAGACAAAGCGGGTTGAGTTCTCGAAAATTAGACAAAATATAAAAAAAATGAAATAACTTTAAATGTAGCTTTCAATGTATAAAATATTTAAAAAGCACTCTTACTATTAGTGCTTCACGAAGTCCTTGTGTATATTTCAACAATATAATACTTACAAACACTTAAATACAAATACTGTGTTTTTCATTGTCGTCGCCGCAAAGAAATGATTCCACTCCGAGCGCCGTTTATATTTTATCTCTCAAGCTGTTAAATGAAAATAAAAGAACGTTCTCACCAAATAGTATTTTAAATATTGACTTTTGTTTTAACTTCACGCTGTATCCCGCAAAAAGGAAAGCAACGGGAACGTTGTGTAAGACACTACGTTCTCCACATGCTGTCTAAATTATCGAGACTTTGCGTATTGAGTGGCGGAGCTCAACTCTGCGATTTCTCTTGTTATAAGGACAAGAAAATGAAAATAATTCTTACCCCGGAGTGAGTATTGAACCCACAGTCGTCACGTTTACAGTGCGCTGCTACGCTATGACGGCTTCAAAGTTCTTAAAAGATAAAGATAAATATTCGTCTCTAACATTGACAAATGTGATCGCTGGTACAGGTAGTACGTCAGTGACACGCGCGTCACATAAGATATGTCACTTTGCAGCTTCCTGACTAAATATGACTAATGGGTGGTGAGTTCGAGTTTGGAAATAAAGTTTGGAATAAAAAAAAACTTAATGCAGTGGGAACCTGGGAACCTAATACTAAGATACTCCGTAAGTGTTCGTCTGTAACTGTAAAATTATTTTCTTATGTGTTAAATAAATTTAGATAATTTTTCACAAAATTTCGAAGTTTAATTTTACTCTATAAATATAAAATAAATATTAAAAAGCGTATCTCATGAAACAGCTATAAAGGTAACAAGATAAAGTACTGCGTTAAGATCCGCCTCTTAATACACAATGTCCCAAAAGTTCGGTAGAAGAAGCGGAAAAGAGACTCTTAACAATGTATAAAATAATAAACGTTAACTATGGAACAGAATAATATTACCAGCATTATTAATAAATTATAGGATATACCTAATAAATTCGATTCAATTCCTTCTAGACAACAAAACAATTTAATTTCGCAATAAACAAGCAAGGCTAATAAACATATCAGTTTAAGGATATTCTCCGTAGTCTCGTTGTTGTTCGTGTAGTGTTTGTCCAGCGTGTTTGTCTCGTGCGGAGCAGCTGCGACGCTCGGGTATTCGATTTGTAGGAAGCAGCATTTGCATAGAGTAAACCTTACTGTTCTCACATTGTGCATTTGTGGTACTAGATAGATAAATGTTATTGAAATTGAAATTATAATAAATAAGATAAGCCAATATATAGCAGCTACTAACTCTTTCTGCTTTCTGATATGAAGATAGCCATTTCCCCGATTTGGACCCCCGACTATCACGTTTACAGTAGACACCCACTTCGATAGACAAATGACTAATAACTAATGATTGTTCATATCTATTACTCATAAATAATGCATAATTTATCCATCCACAGCTATGGATTTCTATAAAAAGATTTGTTTTAGCTTTACACTAGCACTAGAGGAAACCATTCCTAACGAAAACTGTGTGAAACTTAAAATCACTTTCTATTGTTACTAGAGTAAAAAATATTTTCTATAATATTTTTTTTTTTAGCTTTCTGTCCTTAATATAGCAGGCTATGCAAAAGGAACCTGGTACTGAGACACTCCGTTACAAACTTTTCACCTAGTTTTCAGGAGGTTGCGTGTTGAGTGCCTCCAACACCTCGTTTTTCTTTTCTCGAAGGGAAATCGAACCTATAACTGTTGTGCTTACAATGAGAGGCTGTGCTGCTTTACCAAAATCCACAACGGCTAGCTTATATATAAATATTTTATCAAAACATAAAAGTTTACACATTTTTCATGATGTTTGAAGTTGAAAACTAATAGTAATGCGGCTTCGCTGAATCGCTAAGTCCACGTAAGAGGTGGAGTTTTGTGAATTTTGGTTCGTTACAGCAAACAGAATTATACAGCGAATGTTGACTTAGGACGAGGTGAGGAACCCTCGGCCTTATGTAGATACTATGTTTATGAAATGCTCTTACAAGATTACTTCACTGGACCCTACTTTAAGTAGAAGCATACTATTGGTGAAAGTCGAAATCAAAATATTCAAGCCAGTTGTGGTGCAGGGGGCAAAGTGTAACTGTAAACGCGATAGGTTATGGGCTCGATTTATTAGCCTCTCGGCCGTCTCTGCTGTGTGCGGGGTAACTGATATCCGATAAATAGATAGATATTTAAAGACACTCTAACATATTAAAAAAATGTTGAATAAATAACATGCTCTTCGCATAAAATACCAGGTGATATTTGTATTTCTCAACCAAATGAACATCATTTCTACATGAACAAAAGGAAACAAAGAAAACATATAACGTCAATACCCTCAAGGTTTTCAGATTTTCATTAATAACCTAATATTCAAACTTTTTGTTTTCAATATTCTTTTCAGTATTTATCGCAATAAACACGAAAGGCCATGTCAATTTCACATTGAAAATATTTTTGTCAGATATTTTAAGTATCATATTCTTTATTAGCGCGTCAAATTGTCCACCAGATTTAGAACAATTGATGGTAAAGGCTTTTTCTTCTACCAGGTTCCTGGCACTGTTCTGAATTACCGGGGTCTGCTTTACAACTTAGCATACTCCACTTTTAAGTCTTCAATATCTTAAGTAGTCAGTCCATTGGCTTTCATGTCCTGTATCACATCCAGCCAACACTTCTTTGGGCTTCCGGGGAATTACTTCCAGGGACAGACATAGCAAGGCAGTTGTTTCTACATAGTTCCTGGGTGCCATTGAACTTATCTTCTAAATGGAAGTATATAATTTTCTTTATAACAATTTTTCAGTAGCTTTGTAGAAAAATCGTCGTACAAAGTTGCTAATAACAAAGTTATGGCAACCATAAAATATTTACGGCTTAACTTGCAGAATAGAGAAAGATAATATTACTTTATTGACACAATACGAGAATAGTGAGTTCAAATATCGTTTTTCCTCGTGGGTTCAAGTGTCGGTCCTTTTGTTAATATTATCAATATATTAATGAGAAACAGATAAACTGCTATTTCTCATGTCGGTGAAGCGAAATCGCGGATCCTTAAGATTTTCCCCAATAAAAACTGCTCTACGTATCTGAAAAAGTTTTCCCTTCAAAAGCCATCATCATGCGGTAGAAATTGAACTGACTGTCAATATATCAAACTATAATATAACATATTGGAAACGTTTCACAGCCACGCGTCTCTAGAACAAGTTAACAGGAAACCAGATCATCCGCCACAAAGCGACGCTATCAACTATAAGACGTTCGCAACTACCCGCCAATCTATTAATTTCACTCAACTGATAAGCAAGTTCTCGTATCGTCTATTTATAGACGGTCTGAGGTAGTTGTGGCTTTTGTTACTTAAATATTAGTGCTTAGAGTAACCGAACTTTCCAAAGTTTGAGTAAAAAGGGAGGTCTTGGGATAGTGGACTATGGAGTTTATTTTGTACTAGGTTTAAGTGCCAAAAGTAATTCTTACCGCAGCTACAGTTTAGAGTACGCATTAAAATTAATAAATCACTATTTTTCTGAAGTCAAAGAGCAAGGTAACGAGATGATGAATTATCACCCTGGAGAATAGCGCAGAGAGAAGGAGAATAGTACAGGCTTCCACCACTTAACACGCAATGTCTCGAACATTTTTAAGTCATAATTATAAAGTTTATTTAATATTATTTGTTTTATTATTATTTTGTAGACAGACTTACGTCCCACTTACATTTTATTTACAACAGAATATGTTTTGTATGAAAATAAGTATTATCTCCGAATAAACCTACTATGAGCCAACCCTTGTGTAATTTTCATTAACTTTATCTTTTACTTTCGGGGGTAATGATAATAAATATCGTAATAATGATACTAGATGAGACTGGAACATTTCGTGCTAGTATATTAGATCTTTATATGTTAGTAGAAAAGGAAAAAATATTAACTTTTGTCTCGAAAAGATTATTATATAATATAATTATTTTGTGGCGTAGCGTTGAGCTCTGACACTCGGCACGTAGTGTTTTTAAATTTGGGTAAAAATGGAGAATGTAGTGTCCTAGCAGTTTTTTTACAAATCCAGTAAGTTAAAGTATTATTCTGAAATTTTATGACCATTCTTTGTATATTTACTAAGTGATAAGTCGTAAATCCTTTTAGCTCAGCGACTCATTGTTAGTCTAGAAGTGTAGTATTACTGACTAAAGCAATTACATTGATAAAACAGTATTAATTAAGATTAACCTCTTAGAAAATCTCAATTATAATAAGAAACTTTGGAAAATTAGCGACTTATTAAAGTGAGACGTAGACATGGACGAGGGGAGACAAAGGGAACATAATGTTTAGACACTCCGTTTTCTACTTTTGTTTGAAATCTCGAAGTTGCGTGTTAAGTGAATAATTATTCTTAGAGGGCTGAATTGAGAGAAGAGATAAGCAATGAATATAATATACGAGGATAATTGCAAACGGCAGGCCGTAAGCGTAAGCGTACGACATTGTGTTGCTGGTTGGATACTCGAGGAAATGAAATATTTAATATTTTCATTTTGGTAAGTTGAGCCAACCTGTAATGCCTCAAGAATTCGACGGAAACTTGGGAACAGAAGTGTTTTAAAGGGAACGGAGCGACTTAACAGTAGGTCCCCAGGTTCCCTCTGTGTATTCTGCTATGGTCGGGATACAGTGTAAAACTAAAGAAAATGAAAAATAAAAATATTGTATTGTATTTGTAAGATATAATATAAATTTTGCAGACAACTCTTGGACCATAATGTTTCATATAATTTATAGCCATGTTTGTGCTCTATTTGCTCTCTAAGAGATAGCAACTCCGACTAACATCATATTTTTCTACATCGTGGAATTTGACATTTTTCCATTTGAAAATAATGTTATAAAGTGTTTGAAACAAGTTGCTATAATTTTATTTATAGAAAATTACGTTAAAATCGTTCCACCAGCTCCGGCCGCTAAAGCTTTATTTTACTTATAAAACTGAAGAGGTTGTTTCCATGAATACGCAATCTCAGTAAATACTGGTTCAAATTGAAAAAGTATTTTAATATTGAGTAATATATTTATCAACGAAGGCTATTTATATAGCATCTATTTAAACGTTTCGGTAGAACCCATTACACCTGAGACCAGAGTGTGTCATGTTCTGTTCTGTTCCGAGCGTGCCAGTTGAGCACAAAATCACTTCGCCAGTGTCACGCTCAATGGAAAAGTGATAGGTATTTTTATTTTACAATTTGACTAAATCTATTATTAAAATAAGACATAATTTTCATACCATGTCCAAACCACCCAAGTATATTAGTTCTGTAAACCAAAGTTTACTTACAGTATCGATCACGACCCGCACCGCCAAGCCTACTTCCCGCAAAGGAACTTGCGAACTACTAAGTTCCAGATTACACGGTTTTCCACTTTTAATTAAAAGTATCTTGCCACGTTATCAGTATAGATTAGAAGTTTGCTTTATATATATTTATTTTTCAACTTCACGCCGTTATCTAGTAGGACACGTGGAAGTAACTCAGGAACCTAGTGCTAAGAGATTCCGTTCTCCACTTCCCATCGAATTTCCGGAACTTTGCTTGTTGGATTGTGGAACCTAACGTCACACTATAAGATAAGTAACGTAACCAGATAAGAGTGAGAAAAGGAAAATTACTAAATATTTCATCTCCCCCAAGTGGGATTCGAACTCGTAACCGACGCTGTGACAGTCACACGCTTGTTCCGCAGCGCCACGACAGCCTCATGTAGAATATAGAAATATAGTCCTAAGTAATAGTACGAGCTTTCGATTGTAACACGGTTCGATATTTACTCGGGAAAATGAATTATTTCTATTTCTTCGCTCCAACAACTAAACAAAATGTGTATATAGAACAGCATTAGTGATTTAGTAAATTATAAATAAACAATGAACGGAATGTTTACATATGCAATGTAAATGCATATAGCTTTGAAGTGCAAAATCTTGTCAAGTACTCTGAGCTGCATTTCTCATCATGATTTACATAAGTAAGATGTCATATATGCATTTATTTAGCTGATTTGGTTATTGGAGATATTAGAGTAGGCTAGCGAGTAAGGTAATACTACAGTAGCAGATAATAGGGTAGGCAAAGGGAATGCAGTGGTAAGACACTCCGAATCTCATTTTCTTTTTCAATTATCATATACATTGTTCTTAATGGAGAAACTCAACGCTACGTTTTGTGTTATTACCAGAGTGAAAGAATGAAAATAATTAATTTCCCCATCTGGGAATCGAATCTACAACTGTAGCCCTTACAGTCAGACCCTGTGCCGGTCCGCCGCGGCCATGTCTGCACGGATTCTTTTTCTTTTCTGCTATGGTAAGATACATGTAACAGTGGGGTTACGTACAGAACAAATCAAACTAGGTGAATAATAGAAAATAAAGTATCAACATTATATGTACGAAAAGTCTAAACTAAAACTAACACAACTATACCTAAAAATATTATTAAAGGGGCCGACGTGGCACAGCTACTGATAGTAAACGCAATGATGGTGGGTTCGATTTCAACTCAGGGCAAGAAATTATTTACATTTTCTAGTTCTGGTAACGCGGCGATGAGTTCCACCGATAGAGACAAATGTTTCGAAAATTTGGTTGAAAGTGAGAAACGGAATATCTTAGCACAAGTTCCCGTGTGTATGCTCTGCTGCGTAAAGAAACTCTACTTTCCTTTAGCTCGTATTTAGCTTTACTCTTTACTATCAAACACACACTTATTACACAACCATGGAGTTCCAAACAGACCAATTGTTTCCGCATTATTCATTTCAAACGAAACCTATCTGAATAAAATATTCGTTTTAAGCGCTACAATTGTTGTACTTATAAATATTACAATAGTTTCAACGCCGAATAATATTATTTAACTATTTTGTACCTTATAGTATTGACTTAAGGTTGATTTTTCAATGTATGTTTACACCACTTTAAGCTTATTGTAATTAGTATTAACCTTCTCATGCAGTATGAATGAAAGTGGTCACTGTTTCATGTATGAACAATTAATTTCTTTTTAGTTTTATTTCTATATTAAATGTATCGTGTTTCACTCCCAATTAGTGAATTAAAAAATTGGTCAAGTGTGAGTCAAATTGATCCAACGAGGTTTTTATACAAATTTATAGAAGCTGTCAAACTTTAGTTTAAGTTTGCGATTCATGCGTTCAAATTGTATGAAATTAAAACAATAAATATATAGCTGTAAATTGTTGAGAGAATGAAGCGTCAGCACTGCACGTTTGGCCGGCTGTTATACGGCAAACGACACCAGGATATTAGGGATGAAGAATGAAAGAAATATGAATGTTTTGGACCTGCAATCTCTCCGTCAGTCAGATTCACTTTAGCTAACTGAATCCACAACGAAGTAGTATAGCAGGTACCAGAGAGAATGTAAAAGGAAGAACGAAGAAAACCATGCTCAGGTGGCTTAGGCACGTCAAGAAGATGAGTGTCCTTCTAGTCAATAGACTGGTTCTACGATATTTCTATTTGGCAAAACTAAGCTTAATCTAAGTTTCCTCGTAAGCTATTATCTTACATTTGTGGTATCAGCGCTATATCCGCGATAAGTTTATCGGCTTTACTTGGAGTTTAAACTCAAACATGATGCTAACACAATGCTTAACCGATATTGCTTCAGTTGCATTTGATCTATGTTCATCTACTGAAACTTTGCTGATTGTATTGTATATTGAATCAGTATTTTAGTTCACAAAACAAACTAGTTGTCGCCCGATAAGTAATTATTTTTTACCTCCAGAGGGTGCCCAGACTAATATCTGTCCGATATTGGTTTGTGGGCATACGGGTACGCGACCCCGGATCCTCGAGCCGCCACTCTTATATCCTCATCCAGTCCGTAAGAATGGTGTCCCCCCCCC